>VZRO01005365.1:172819-278340 GCA_013397915.1 Daphoenositta chrysoptera | reverse complement strand
AAAAAAAAAAAAAAGAACACAATGAAAAGATACAAACCTAAACTCAGAGAGGCTTCAGACAGAGGTGAGGGTTCAGTGCACATGTAAGGGTGGGAACCAGGGCAGAAACACTCTCCTGTAATAAACCATTTTGAGAGCCCAGTAAATCAAAGTGTGGCAGTGTGTGATGATGCTGAGGAAGGGGGGGCTGGTTCCTGGTATTTCACACTTTGCAAAGGCAGGAGCCACTCCAGGGGCATGGCTTGGGGTCTTTCACGGGCAAAATACGCAAAGGAGTGTCAGTTCAGTTTTCTGCTGAGCTGAGGCTGGCTAGACATGAAGGTGGCACAAACTTAAAGGATGAAGGAGCTTTTGGACAATGCTCTCAGGCACATGGTGTGACTCTTGGGGCTGTCCTGCACAGGGCCAGGAACTGGACTCGATGGTCCTGATGGGTCCCTTCCAACTCAGGATATTCTGTGATTCTATGTTTTTTTGGTTTGATTATGGAAAGTAAAACTTTATTCAGTTTCTGTTCTAAATTGCCTTCTCATATTATCAGCTGAAGAAATGCTGCAGTTGTGCTTGGTAAGGACTGGACAGAGAGGAAAACCCATCAATTTATGCCAAAGAGTCATCAAACAGTGCAAACTTACTGTCACCAGCCAAAACCCAAAAAAATGTCTGTTTCCTCTTGCTTTTAGAAGTGTTTGAACTAATTCAGTGACTTTTCAGCATTTTCCATTAAGGCCTGATAAAAGTATTTTGATATGACTTAGTATTAATAAAAAGTCAAATATATATGTGGCCTCAAGTTGCACCAGGAGGGGTTCATGTTGGATATTAGGCAAAATTTCTTCAATGAAAGAGTGATCAGACATTGGAACAAGCTTGCCAGGGAAGTGGTGGAGTCACCATCCCTGGAAGTGTTCAAAAAATGAGTAGACATGGCATTTCATGATAAGGTTTAGGGGACATGTTGGTATTCGGTCAAAGATTGAAGTCGATGGTCTTGGAAGTCTTTCCCAGCCTTAAGGATTCTATGATCCTGTATCATACTCCATGACATAACATGACATGAGGTATGATAGGTGTAGTGCCTAAAATCCTCTGTGCTGGAAAATTTATTTTGCCAATCCGAAATTCCTTGAATGGAAAAAGCAAAGAATTATCTGCAGCGTTAACAGTAAATAGCAGCCTTTTCAAGGTACATTCAGTCAGAAAGCAGCTCCCCAGTTCTTCCAGTTCTCTCCCCACACCCCTGGATCCATCCAGCTTTCCCAGTGCTTCATCCTTGGAGCCAGAGACACCAGTGTGTGGCTGGGAATGAGCTGAGCCATCCCCCATTCGAGCCTGGACTCTCACCCGCCTCATTTGCAAATTAAAACAAAATTAAAATAGTCCATTGAAAGCTAATCTGAACTCAGGGAGCCCAATCTGAGCATGATTGAATACAAATGCTTAAAACTTTCTAACAAACCGGAGAGCCGAATCCAAATTCTTCCAAATTAGCATTTCCTTGGGGAGGGGGCAGTGCGGGTGGGAAGGGAGGTGGGATAACTTCACTTCTCTGCTGAGTGCCTGCGGGTTTGTAAGTGCAGGGGTATCTGCTCTGTCGCTGTGGATGTGTGTGATGGTTGCAGCCCTAGGGACAGGGGCTGGCAGTGGTTTGTTGTCACTCACAGCTGATGGAGGGCACGCTGCTGTCAGGGTTCCCTGCTGCAGAGGAAACTTTTCCTTGCCCAAGGGGAGACGCTGCTGTCTGATTGTTATCTGCTGCTGTTTAACGACAAAGGGTCTTCGCGGCTATTGATAAGTTGGTTAAAGCTTACTGAGCTTCACCTTTTGTTTTCGTGGATGTTCAACAGAGCAGGGATTTGCTGAATTTGTCTTATCTCTGGAAGGCTGAGGGAGAGGGGCATGATTTAATCAGTTCAGTGACTGGAGCTGATGGGAAGTTTGTGGATGCAGTCTGAAATAGTCCCTCTCTCTCTCTGATTTCCAGAGTTTGTATTGATTGCATTGAATATTAGACAAGTGGAGTTAAGAGCAATCTTTAAACATCATCAAATCCTTTTCTCAGCTCCAAGACGGGATCAACAACCTGAATCATTAACTTCTTACATAGATGTCTCCTGTTGCAGTCTCAGTCCATGAATTTCTGTCATATGGATGGGGAATATGGAGAATAGGTTATTCCCTTCCTATTTGCAGCAGTTCCACTTGTCAGAAAAGCATTACCACATCTGTTGTGTCTCCCCCACCCCTCCCACCCCACCAGACCTGCTTTTTCTACACTGAAAACCACACTAATTCCTGTTTTCCCTATCAGGCTGTGTTTCTTACACCTTTGATCATTCCCATGGCTTTTCTCTGAGCTGTCTCCAGGTGGTCCCCATGAGATTTATTGCTCAAAATTGAACACAGTATTTTATCTCACAAGTGCTAGCTTTGTCCCCAGCACCCCCCAGCACCTTTCCTTGTTTGTTCATTTCCTTTCTGAGGACTTCTGCTTGGGAAATTGCCTTCCATTCCTTCTGTCTAACTGTAGAACTTTGTGTTTTCATTATTTGGCTTCACCCTTTTTCCTTACAGTGCTTCCCCATTTTAACAAGATCCCTTTGAATTCTAATCATATCTTCTGACAGGCTGAAAATATTTCCCAGCTTCACTGCACCTTCTTATTTATGAAGTGCCTTTTCTATGCCATCACCTAAACCATTCCTGAAAAATATTAGTTAGTCCTGGATCCAGGAAAACCACAAGAACTCAGGGTATCATAAAATCCCCTCCCTCACCTGCTGCCTGCTCTGTTTTTGATGCAGCCCAGGACCGAATGGCTTTCTTGGCTCCAAGTGCACATGGCCAGTTCATGTCCAATTTTTCATCCACCAACTATTCCCACCTCCTTCTCTGCCAGACTGTTCCCATCCCATCACCCAGCTTGTTCAGATTCTGGGGATTGTCCCAGTCCAGGAGCAGAGCCTTGTATTTGTCCTTGTAGAACTTTGTGAGGTTGAAGTCCTTTCTACGGATCCTTGCAGTCCATTACCAAAGAGAATTTACTGATGGACAAATAGTTTTAAACTATGATTTCTGAGCCAGGTTTTACAATATTTTCATCCAGACTTTGTTTGCTCTACTTGTGTGTTTGTCATCTGCTGCTTTTCCCCCTCATCCGGTGTTACCTGTCCTAGAAAGGTACCAGGTAACTTTTGACAAATGCACACTTCTTGCTGCTCATTCTCCTGCTGTGTTTTGTGCATCAGCAAATCATACATTGGATTATTTCCCCCATCACCTGTACAACTGGGGCTGCACAGGGCAGGCATTAAGCTGTCTGGCCTCTAATTCCCAGACTTTTGGATTTTGCACTGTTCAGACACTCTCTTTTCTCTCTTCTGGAAATTCAGTTGATTCCCCATGAACTTTCAGTTTACAGCTCTAAGGTTGTCTCAATATTTCTCTAAAATTTTCACCTTAGCATTTATGAGTTCCAGACAGTTTGAAAATACCTTACCCTTAATCTGAGCTCCACAATCCCAGTGTTGGCTCCCCATTGACTCTGAATGGAGCCAGGGCAAATTGCTGAGCAGTAAATGTAGAAGACATCAACATACAATTCACCAACTCTACACTATAAATAATTCCTCCTTCCTCTAGAGATCAAAATGACCCAGACTTTGTTCTGTGTGAGCATCTTCCCCATCTGCCAGTGACACATAAGCAAAACTGTCAAAGTAAAATGAATGATTAATTGTTTGAATGATGTCTCCTTTGATCAGAGAGCGAGCTGCTTGTTGTTCAGGCCTGTAATTTTAATTACTGGATGGAATTGCAATTCACAGTTTTGATCTGAGAACGAAGACGAGATTTCTGGATTTGGGGTGGCAGACACCAGCTGGTGTTGTACTGTTTCTGCAAACATAAGAGCTTGGATGCTCACAAGCATGAGCAACAAACAGGAGGAGCTGGAAGCCATTGTACCACTGGAAAATTGTGATTTGGAAACAGGGTGGGATGACTCTCACAAGTGGGATGACTCTCACAAGTCAAGCTGCAAGGGATGGCTGTAAACTCTTCAGAAGGGACAGCCAAGGGAGGAGAGGCAGTGGGGTAACCCTTGGGCTGAGTGTTTATAGGTCAGAATCGTGGGGAAGGCCAGCAGGGCAGATATCCTGGTGGGAGTTTGTTATAGACCACCAAGCCAGGATGAAGAGATGGATAAATTCTTCTAGAAGTTTCTGGGAAAGCCTCATGATCGCTGGCCTTTGTTCCCATGGAGGAATTCAATTTAACCTGATGTCTGCTGGAAATACAACACAGCAAAGAGGAAACAGTCCAGGATGTTCCTGAAGTGTGTGGACGATAAATTCCTGACACAGCTGGTGGGTGAGCCAACTAAAGAAGCTGGGCCACTGGACCTGTTGGGTAGTTTTAACCAGAAACTGGAAATTTTCATCTGGATACTGAGCACAGACAGTTGGAAAATAAAGTGAACTGTCACACAGCCTTTAGTGTCTGCCTTAGACATTGGCACCTTTTCTGTGATAAGAAGGTGTGTGAGAAATGAGAGCATTTTGGCCTCCTTTTTCTATTAGAAATTTGGAGGTGATCCAGAAGGGAATAAATGAGGAAGAAGTATTAAGTATAATTTATGAAGAGAGATTACAGGAATTTACCAATTGCAGGCTCAGAAAGTGCAGCAGTGATTAGTTGAGCCATGATGACTGTGTAGAAATACTTGATGTGTAATAGCATTGAAAAAAGGATAGAATAATTTAAAATAGTAAGGTTGAAGGTAGTAACAAATTACCAAGTAGTAACTAAGGACAGAGAGAAATAAATTAAATATTAAGAAAAAAATCCTTGAACAATGAGATGAATTGTTTTGGATATAATGGAAATTTTTAAAATAGACAGTCTCTCGTGTATAGAATGGAGAATAAAACCATATCAGGGTGTTTGGGAGAGTCAACTTGCAGGAGGTGATACCCATAAACCTTTCTTTTCTGAGTCTTTTAGCTGCAGTTGTAATTAATTTGCCTGCAGACACCTTTACTAATCATTTGTGCCTGTTAGGTAACCTGCATTATTGACTGAAAATATGTAAGAAAAGTGTCAACAGCGTTGTCTGCTGTCCACAGAGCCAAAATCTGGAAGAGCCTACAAAGACCGTGGCATTTGGCTTTGAAATGCACAGGGAAATGTAGAGCAGTGAGAGGTTTTTATTAATTGTGTGGAACATGTATCTTCTTTTTGCCCAATTTGTAGCATTGAGGCGAAGGTGAACCTTGGGCAGACCTTGGATATGGAGTTACTCATGGAGCTGGTGCTCTGTGGAGCCCTGGATGGCCTGGACAGCCATACCCCTTATTTTGGTATGCCTCTTCAGTCTCCTGAAGAAAGAGAACAAGATCTCTCCTCCTGAGAGACCCCACCTGGAGCTCTGGGACCCCAAACACAAGAGAGGTGTTGACCTCTTCAAATGAGTCCAGAGGAGGCCACTGAGATGATCAAAGGGCTGAAGCACCTCAGCCATGGAGCCAGGCTGGGAGAGCTGGGGGTGTTCATGTGGAGAAGAGAAGGCTCCAGGGAGAGCTCAGAGCCCCTTCCAGTGCCCAAATGGGCTCCAGGAGAGCTGGAGAGGGACTTGGGACAAGGGATGGAGGGACAGGACACAGGGGAGATGGCCTTGAGCTGAAGCAGGGTAGGTTTAGTTTACATATAAGAAGGAATTCCTTCCTACAAGAGTGGTGAGGCACTGGAAGAAGTTGTCCAGAGAAGTTGTGAATGCTCCATCCATGGAGGTGCTCAAGGTCAGGCTGGACTGGCTTTGATGAGCCTGCTCTAGTGGGAGTTGCCCTGCCCATGGCAGGAGGTTGGAACCAGATGGTCTTTAAGGTCTCTTCCAGCCCAAACCCTTCTGTGATTTTATGCTTCCAACCTTCAGTGACCCCTGTAAGAGATTGTGACTTCCTTCTTCTCTTGCACCAAACCCACGAGCTCCAATTGTAATGAGGACTGGGCTGTCTCCAAACTCTGTACAGGGTACAGCAGCTTCAGCCATTTACAAACAGAGAATTGGCAGCAAAGCAGTGAATTGTAAAAAGATGCTGCGTATTTCCCTTGTCCCTTTGTCTTTCTCCTTTCAGTTAAAGTTAGATGTTCCTTTTTAATTTGTCAAGAATAAATAGTGCACCTAAATGAATCACTCTGTTGATAGCTGCAGATCAGACTCTGCAATCAGTATTTTATTTAAGTAAAATAATTGAGCAGCAATTGATAATACATGACAGCTTAAGATTGCTCTAATTGCTCGGCTTCCCAGAACACTCCTAAAAAGAAAATGAATTCCTCCATTGTATTTTTTTCTGGCTGCATGACCCTCATGGAAATAAATCCAGAGTGGAGAATTAATAGTGCTGCAAACAAAGTGTAGAAAGTGTTGAAGTTTTTGTCATAATCTTTGCACGGTTTCTATTTTTGAAGATAACATACCACCTGCAATAAACTGCCTTTCCTGGGGCTGGTATCAGTCAGGGTGATAGATTACAACTACTTCCCTCACTACTGCTATTAGTTTATACATTGCAGCCTGGGGCAGGAAGCAGGAGATGCTGAAGGAAAAGTCAGCATGGAACAAACTGAGTTTGGAGTTGCTTATGGATTTCCATGTCTTTGGTGACTTGGTACTCAGGAGACTTTCTTCTTCTGAGCAGCTGCAAAAAAGTGTAGCTGTAAATATTAAATACATTTTATTTTATTTTATTTTATTTTATTTTAAAAAGACTAAGTGTCCCCAACAAGTATTCTTATTGCATATAAAAAAATAATAACTTATTTTTTCATAGGTTGCTGTAAGAACTTGTATATCTCACTTTTTGCATTTTGCTGCTTAGAGACCAATGGCTCCTTGGAGCTGTTGGAGGGCAAAATAAATGTGCAATACAGACAAATAGTTCCTGTTTGACAGGTACCTACCACATGAAACACTCTGTGACAATCAAATCACTGTGGTTGTTGCCCAGCTCTTGCAGAAAGAAAAGGGATCTGTTGCTCAGGAAAGCCTTTTCTTGGACAAGGCTGTGGATTACTGTGGGTGGACAGTTCTGTTCTAGTTTGCCTGGCTTTTTATGTTTACCTTTTGTATTGTATTTAATTATTCTTTTGGGGTGTCAGGCCAGCCAATTTCACAAACCCTAAGCTACAACCTATATTTGAAATACAAATGGATATTCTCTACTGGGACAACCTTCATCTTCACTGAGTACTTTTATTCCTGGTCTACAAAGGCCACAATGTCAGGCATTTCATTATCTCTGCTCACTTGGGGTCTTTCATTACTTTTGTGCCATTTGATTAGCCTATATACATACATGAATTAACTCAGAATGGACTCCTTAATTCAACTCTGGGGAGCCGGGACAGGTGAGAAGGCAGAAAATCCCGCAAAAACCTTTCTAGCATATCAGAAAACAGAAGCAGTACTTTTGATCTGTGAGTCTCTTTCATATCCAGCCCAAGGGTTTGTTGGAAAAGCAAGGATATTAATCTTTATTTAGTGGTAAACTAGATAGAAACTTGGCTGTAGGAGAGCAGAAGTTTGGATTCGTACTGTGGGTGCAGAATCTTTCTTTTGCAACCTTGAGAAAATAAACCATAGAATCATGGAATGGTTTGGGTTGGGACCTCAAAGATCACCCAATTCCAACCCCCACTGCCATGGACCAGGTTGCTCAGGGTTATTGCTTGTGAATATTCATTGTAACATCCCAGAAACTTGTTCCAGCTGTGCTAACAAGGTACAGGAACATCAGACATTCAGTAAAGAGAAATAAAATTGCAGCACATTCCCATTTGGAGAGCAGAGCTCGTGGTCACTCTGGAGAGTAATGAAATCATTTTCCTCTTCATTTCCTTAATTTGTGGATCTCCCTTCCCCTTTCACTCTTTGCAGACTTTGTCAGTGTCTGGTGGAAGAGGAGACTGGTGGGGACTGAAGGAAGGGCAAGGCACTGCAAAACACCTAAATTCACATGCTCTTCTCCATCGTGGATGGTCTTTGAAACATTCTCCATTTGCTCTGCACCTCGAATTTGTAGCAGAATTCCTTTGTTCTCCACACCCCTCTGTCCCTCTTCTTGGCTCTTGTGAAGCCCCACCTGCAGCACGGATTCCAGCCCTGGAGTGTCCAAGGCCAGGCTGGATGGAGCTCTGAGCAGCCTGGGATGGTGGAAGGTGACCCTGCCCATGGCAGGGGTTGGAACTGGGTCATCTTTAAGGTCCCTTCAAACCCAAACCATTCTGTGACTTTATGATTCTGACTCAACTGCTGCATCTCAGTTTTCTGATGTGACCCATTCCTGCACATTAACTTGAAGACAAAACGGAATCAACACAGCTCCTTTTTTTTTTTTTGTTAAAACTAAGCGAGTCAAACAAATTTTTCTTTTCTTTTATTTTCTGTTTACTTGCCTGTTATCAGATCATATCAATGTTCTTGCTTATTTTACAGCAGAGTGTTTAGCCAGGAAAAAAAAAAGCCAGAGATTTAAGGTCTGTTTTCTGCTACTGTAGACAGAAATAGGCTGTGTTTATATCTCTGCAATCTGCTAAGCCTCAAATGTTCATTTAACACCTGGTGTATGTTCAGGGCAAGTTAATCTTAAAATTATTAGTGTCCCTGTATATCCAGTGGCTGTTTGTACAGGTGGGAGTGTTTGTGGTACATGAGAATACGTGTTTATGTGCCTGTATAAATACTCACATGCACATACCTATGGGAACTCACACAATTTCACTAACTGACTAAATTAAATGAGATTTGGGGTGTTAATTAATTTGGAGATCAGAATCAAAGTCGGTAAAAAAGAATGTTTTATGTGATCTTTGATGCTTTATTATATTTCCCAAATATAAAGGGAGGATATCTACTTAAAAATCAGAATTATTGATGACCTCTTCCATTAACACATCTCCTATTTCAAAATCCAAAGGGTTTTAAAAAAGGAGAAGCTACCTTTTCCTATGTTTGTAATATTATATTTCCCTTAGACAAGCCTGACAAGGGGGAATGACTTTAAACCAGTAGAAGGCATGTTTAGATTGGATATTAGGAAGAAATTCTTCCCTGTGAGGGAGGTGAGGCCCTGGCACAGGGTGCCCGGAGAAGCTGTGGCTGCCCCATCCCTGGAAGTGTCCAAGGCCAGGCTGGGTGGGGCTTGGAGCAACCTGGGACAGTGGAAGGTGTCCCTGCCCATGGCAGGGGTGGGACTGGATGATCTTTAAGGTCCCTTCCACCCAATCTATTCTGTGATTTTATGATTCTGATTCCATGATGATGCAGCTGGCAGGATTTGTGACCCTGTGGGGGAGCCACGTGAAGAACTGCAGCCGTGGGAAGGACCCAGGTTAGAGCAGTTTGTGGGGGCCATGAGAGGGACCCCACGATGGAGCTGGGGATTAGTGGGAGAAGAANACCTTGTGACCCTGTGGGGGAGCCACGTGAAGAACTGCAGCCGTGGGAAGGACCCAGGTTAGAGCAGTTTGTGGGGGCCATGAGAGGGACCCCACGATGGAGCTGGGGATTAGTGGGAGAAGAAAGAAACCTGTGATGAGCTGACCACAGCCCCATTCCTATTCCCCTGTGCCACAGCGGTGGAAAAGGGAGAAAACGTGGGAGTTAAATCCAGGAACAAGGGAAGGTTGGGGAGAAGTGTTTTAAGATTTGGTTTTACTTTTCATTACCCTCCTCTGATTTTGACTGGTAATAAACGAAACTGATTTCCCCAAATCAAGTCTGTTTTGCCTGTGACAATAACTGGTGACTGATCTCTTCCTGTCCCTATCTCACCCCACGAGCCTTTGGTTATATTTTCCCTCCCCTGTCCAGCTGAGGAGGGGAGTGACGGAGCACCTTTGGTGGCCACGTGGCGTCCAGCCAGGGGCAGAATGAATAAAACAGCAGCTGGCAGCATGCAGGATCTCTGAACCCATTCCTGTTGAATGTTTTCCTTGAGCTCGAGGCATCTCAGCTCCCGCAGCCTCTCCTTTGGCTTTGCGTGGACAGGAACCCCCTTCCTGCTGTGTTTCTTGAGCTGCTGTCCCCAGGTGGGTGCTGGGCTGGCATCCCAAAGCTCAGCGTGGCTACTGCAATTATGCAGCACAGTTCCACACTCCCTGAGATGACACAGACCTGTAAGACAGCAAAAGAGAGAGGAAACGTGCACAGGCAAGAGAGAGAGAGAAACTCCACACTCTGGCTGTTGTGGAGTCCCAGAGGAGATCTAACTCAGTCTGTAATTGCTGTTCTGGATAGCTTCTGCCCTCAAAACAATTTTCTGCTGGTCTGTTGTTGCTTAGGCTGAATCAGGTTGATTTATTGAATGTCATTTTTTTCTCCCCAGCCATAGACAAGAGAAAAATATTTGTTGAAAGGCTGTTGCAGCAAGATTTAGTTTCTGCCCATCTTGCATCAGAAGCTTGCTCACTTTTTGTATTGTTTTTTCCTTTTCCTTTCCTTCCCCTGTCTCAGAAAGGAACAAGGACAGACAAACACCATGCTCTGATTTGTCTTTCCATGTCCATGCTTGGTGGACCACAGGGTAGGAGATGCCCCACGGGTGCTGCAGATGGGACAACACACAAGGAACATCTCAGCATCTCTTTGGTAAAACAAGACAGACGCTACAAAGAGCTGTTGGTTGATTTTTTTTTTCTTGTTTCTTTATTTTTTCCCCCAAAGATAACAAGCACAAGGGTTTTGTTTTGCTTTATTGTGTTTTGGAGTGCTTCCACGTGCAGAATTACACACTTGGGCCTTGTAGGACATCTTTCAGGGTCTCCTTGAGGTTTATTTTATAGCTCTCCTGGCTGCTTGCTGCAGAGTAGGTGATGGGTCAGAATGTGACCTCGCCTGTAAAAATTCAGCAGCTCCTGAATATTGAGGCAGCAATTAATTTAAATGCTAATTTATAGTCCTTTTAAAAAGGACTATAAATTAGGTGGCTGGTTTGTGAGTAAACACAAAAGCACATGTGCTAAGTAGGATAGA
The DNA here is from genome assembly GCA_013397915.1 of Daphoenositta chrysoptera. Classification (NCBI taxonomy): domain Eukaryota; kingdom Metazoa; phylum Chordata; class Aves; order Passeriformes; genus Daphoenositta; species Daphoenositta chrysoptera. The sequence goes on along the minus strand of VZRO01005365.1, from coordinate 267,305 downwards.
GCACTGATACTTTTGATCCCATTTTTACACAAACCTAAGGCAAACATTCCTAGAAATGAGTGTAACTCTTCCCTTGAGGACCGGAGCTGACACTGACAGAGGAGGCTGGGATCTGGCTCCACGTGAGAGAGGAATTATTGACTACACAGGTTTGTTCTGTGTCCTTCTGAGGAGGGCACGTTCCCCTCTCTGGTTTATTTAACACCATTCCCAATGCTGGAATACAGCAGTGACCTCAGGATAGCATTAAGGGCAGGGTTATGTTGGAAGTCTTCAGTGTGAGTAAATCTTCACCCCACAGAGCATGAGAGTGGAAGAGAAAAGAGGTTTGCTTCTTTGCTGCCTTGGAAATACTCCAGTAATGCTCATTACGTGGGGAAATGGGCTGCTGGGATTAATTTTTCCCACATTGGTGACAATGTCTGGGTTTTATAACCCAACTTGCTCACAAATTAATTTCAAAAATAATGACATCTTTATCTTGTTAAAGCAAAATATGGGAAAGTGAAATTTCTGGTTTATCTGCAAAATCATATTTCCAACCATTTTTGTGTCAGGTTTAGAAATTTAATTTTTTTTCCCCAAAATCTCAGTACTATGCAGTGACATTATTCACTTATTGAATCAGGGTGCATTACTCAAATAGTCCTGCCATTTTAACCCAGTACTTTCTGTTAAGAACTTCCCAAACTAATTTTCCCTAGTGAGAGTTAATCCTCCGGAACTTAGGGGCCTCAAATTCTTTCACATCTCTGGTTTTCTCATCTATCACTTCTCTGCTTTTTTGGCCGTCTTTAGCTACTGCCATTTCATTTTATTGTTGACCAGTTTAATTCTTTTTGTTCCAGAATGGATGATATTAATTCCTGTCTACTAATCTGAACAATGGATTTCTCCTTTTGGGGGTAAAAAAAAAGAAATAGAGGATTTATGCAGAACAGTTTAAACCTGTCTCCCTCTTGCTGCAGAATATACTGAATGAATTGTTGCCAGACAGGAAAGGCTGGTGTTAATTAAAACCCAGGGAGCCCCAGCCTGGGTAGCTGGCAGGGAGACAGAACCTTGGGAATGGTGGTGGCTGCTCACTCCTGGGTTCTGTGGAGTGGGAGATTTATGAGGGGCTGTATCTCATTGGGAATTCTGCAAAGTGTGTCCAAACACGGGAAACCAAAGGCAATCTGATTTTCCTAACAAACTCTGATGCCTGCCAAGTTCAGAGGTACTTGGGGATGGAGCAGACCTGGCAAGAACAAGCAGGACCGTAGCTCCGAGGTATATTCCATTAGGGAAGGTCTGTATTTCTGGGTATTTTCCTTTCTTCTATTTCTTCCTTTGTTTTCCTCACATATATCAAGGACTTCGAAACTTCACATTGCCAGGTTGAATTATTCAACAGATTTCTTGCTTCAGGTCAGATGGTTTTTGTTCTCTGTGCTTTGTAACTCACCCCTGTTTGCTTTTCCTTAAGTGCAGTAGTCTCAGCTTTTCCTTCCTCACAACTCAGCGCTGGCTCTCACCAATGTGTATTTGCTAAACAGTGATTTTAGGTGTTATTGCAGCATTTTGGGAGGGATCTCTGCTCCGCAGCTGCAGATGGCTGGTTCTTCCCAAGTACCTGAATGCAAATGGCAAAGCTGAACCAGCACCATTCATCCACAGCCTTGGATTTCCTCTCTCATCCTTCCCTGCCTCACGTAATACCTGGGGATCAGGACACAGACAGCCCAACTCCTCATGGCTAAATTAGCTGGGAAGGGCCCTAGAAGAAGTCAATGTATCATCTGTTTTATTCCAGTGGAAATGCTTGGGCTGGGTGGAGGCCGGGTATAATTCAATATATTGCAATAAACTGTCTAACCAAAGGTACGTGCAAAAATATTTTCGTGAGTTTTAAGCCACCTTCACTTAAAGTGCTGAAAAAGAAGCACAGCAAAATAAAGCAGATTGAAGTGCAGAAAGGATTGTGTTTATATTGCAAGGAACAGAAACCAAAAATTATATCAGTGACAATTTAGCCAAGAGAGAGAAAAATCAGCATTCTGGGCTTTTTTAGTATTATTATATTTTTGTTTGCATTTTCCTTAATCATCTTTTGCAAAGCAGTTAAACAAGAGCAGCACAACACATTAAAGTTAATTCACAGTTCTTCACATTTTGTTAAACTTTAGCTTTCTCCTTTGAAGTATTTTTACAAAAAGCTCAGAAAACTTCCCTATGCAAAAAAGAAAAAATCACCACCAATTTCTCCTCATTTCCCAGCAATGATTTACTAACACAGTGCTCAAGTACAATCTCAAATTACTTCAATTTAATTGTTTTGCAAAATATTCTGCAGTATTTACAAGTTAGGAATAATACCATCCATAATTAAAGCTTCATTATGCTTGACAAGGGAAGGAATCAAGTGCATTTTGTGGTGCATTACCCGCTCTTTGGCTGGGGGAGTGTTTTTTGCTTTATTGTGATTTCTCACATCTTTTTCAATCTTTCTCTTTTCCTATGTCTTCACTCATTCAACAATTTGGTTTATTCTAGCACTCACAGTGGGACTCCCGGACCTCATTTTAAATTGATGCAGTTCTATTGCATTATGTGTTCAAGTGTTATGCCAGTTCTATTCTCATAGCAAACTTCAGTAGGGGGACATGGATTCGTTTTGCACCATTTTCTAAATTTGCTAGTAGGGAAACAGGAGCTCTTTAAGAAGTGTGGTGGCAGCAACTGGATCTTTTGGGATGAACATGGAATCACAGGGTGAGTCAGGCTGGAAGGGACCACAGTGGGGTCACCTGGTGCCACCTCCCTGCTCAGGCAGGGCCATCCCAGAGCACAGGCACAGGATTGTGTCCAGACAGCTCTGGAACTTCTCATCATCCTGCTCTGGTTTTGTTAGCAATAAATTCAATTCAGAACTGTCTGTATTGCCCATGATAATGTTTGGAGGGGGAGGTCCCCAGGTTCTTAACTCATGAACGCTTCATTATATTTTCTTTACCCTGTCCACTTGTGGAGGGGAGTGAGAGAGCAGATTTGGGGGGTGCCTGGCATCCACCCATGGTCAAACAACACACAGGGTTCCATGGACTTACAGACAGCCTGTGGAATCTCCATCCTTGGAGGCAGCCAAAACCATGGCCCTGAGCACCCTGCTTTAATTGTCTGCTCTGAGAAGGGCTGTTGGGCTAAATAATTTCCAGAGGTTCCTGCCCATTTCAATGTTTCTGTGATTCTCTGATTTGTACAGCTGAAAAAAAATACATCCCATTTAAGTGGGTTTTTTTCTGCTCTGGTAATGCTTTACTGGTAGTGCATTTAGCAGTGTCTATATTATTATGTCTATTATTGCTAAATTAATTCTTTTTACAAGAGACAGTGTCATGTGATGTCAACATATGCTCACATTTGCTCTTTTATATGGAAAGTGTTCAGAAATGAAGGAAACCAACTCATGGGTAATTTGCTGTGTTTTCACAGAGAAAATTTCAGGGCTGAATGTAGTTGCTTTTTTTTCTTTTTTTTTTTTTTTTTTTTACTACTTGAAAACATATAAATGAATCTGTTCATCAAACAGCTCTTTCCTTATTGCCCTACCAATAAGGCAATTTCAAACTCAGGGAGTTTTTGATTGTATCTCCATCAGTTTATGAATAGCATCAGATGGATGCTGTGCTGAGAGATGGCCTTTTTCTATGTAGGAGAAAACAGCCTGGGATGAATGGCCTGCGTCACCAATAACTTTTTTAGAAAGAGAAGGGCTTGCTGCTGTTGTTTTTATTGTTGATTTTCCTTAGTCCTCCACAATTCTGAAAAGCAACCATAAAATCTGATCATTCCACTTGTTCCTCTCACAAAGCTTGAGTCAGCTGCCTGACTTGGATCCAGCAAACCACGGCTCTGAGGGAGTTTTTTATTTACTATGGCAGCATCACCACTTTCCCTTTCACTTCCACACCGATGAAGATTTCTGGGTTTGTGGCTTTTTTTTGCCAAGCTGGACCGTGGAACGTGCCTTTTATACCTGGATATTCCCCATTCCTCCTTAATGTTTGGGTTTCTGTCTTTTCAGAGTGACATGTTGGATGTGAACCAGATCATCAAAGACCTGGCCTCCATGGTGCACGAGCAAGGAGACACAATAGGTAGGTGCCACATGAAAATTATGGGTTTTATTACCCTCTTCCACCATTCCAATGTGATTTTGTCCCTCCTGAGCAGCCCTTTGTTGATGTTGTGATTATTTTCCCTGTGTTTTGAGCTTTTTGGACATTCAGAGATGTTTTTATCTGACAAGCTGCTCTGTGCAATAAGGTTCTCATGTTATGGACAGTTTGCTGGTATATTTAGCATAAAATAGAATTCTCTGGGAGATGAATCCATTCCCTTTTGACTGCAGAAAGGAAGCTGGAGAATATATAACATTAACTGGAAAGGGATCCAATTCTTCCTTTCTACCTGGAACTGTAATTTAAAAACAATAGTAGTGGTAATTATTATTATGAGTATTGATGAAATTAGAGTAAATTAAGCAGCTTTTTGTTTCCAAATAGAATTTTCATTCCAGATAGCAGGGTGTGTCTAATTAAATTTACAGAAACCTGACATCAAGATGTGCTCATATACAGCCTGAAGTTTCTGCCCATTAGTTGATCTCCTCTTATTCTCCAGCTACCAATGACTGGGGAAAAACTGGGTGGAGAAAACTGGGAAAACAGACGAAAATAACCCCTAGTCCTGTCTCGAGGAGCAGCCCATCACTGGGAGCCACCACTTTTTGTGAACAGAGGGATAAGACACATTAGATCTTCTCCCTCTTGTCTTTGTCACTTTTGTCACTCTTTTCTGATGAAGAAAAATCAGAATTTTTTTCTCTGTCTCTTATTTTGGTATGCACAATAATAATATGTGGCACTTCTCAAACTGCCAACTTCCAAATTTGAGAGCTGATAGTCCTAGAGGGTCGCTGAGGGACCTGAACTCCAGAGAAGCAGGGTTTGTGGGGATATTTCTCACCTGAAGGCTGAGCTGGAGTTCTCACTGGTGCTCCTGGGAGCAGGAGCAAGGTCTGAGACAGCCATTTGCAGATCTTCAAGGCAGAAACTCTTCTCTGCTGCTTATTAAGCACTCTGGATTTCTTTGCCAAGTTCATACCTTTGCAAATTTCCGTTAGCATAAGATATTTCTTTTCACACTGAAATGAGTGAGCTGCACCCCTCTGAGAAACACCACTCAGGTTCAAAGGGGCAGAAAAAAAATCAAAAATGTATTTAAAATCAGTTTTTTAGTATTTTTTCTTTTTTTTCTTCTTCTTCTTCTTTTCTGATTTTTTTTCTTTTTCTCTTAATGCTGGTTTGAAAGCTTATTTTTGTACATGGATAACTTTGGAGCCTGATTCATCTCTAAAAGCACATCAGATGCTAATGCCTTGAGGGACATGACAACATACATCAGCTAGCTACAAGATCCTCACAACTCCTTTTCTTAAGGCAATATTTATTATTTTAAGATGTTACCCATGCATAGAAGCCATCCCAGTATTAACTGCCCTGTGAGAAGCTGTTAGACTAAGTAGGACATTTTGTTTTTGAGCCAGCATAACGTTTTTGTAGGGTTTTTGTTGTTGTTCTTCTTCTTCTTCCTCTTACACTCCAACGGATTTTTAACAGGTTTTTTTAGGACTATCTTTTAACCCTGACAGCCAATCGAGGTATCTTCCCAACCAACTGCTGAAGGGTCCCACTGTTTGTCTTTTGATATTCATGTTACACAAATGCAAGTGAGATGAAGAATCAGGAGGCTAAGGATGTTGAAACCCCCACAGTGAAAATTCCATGATGACAGGAGACAGCTCTCTTGGCACTTGTTTTATTTTTTTTTTAGTCCCTTCCTCTGACATGCATGGAATGAAAGCTCCATGTGTGCTTGTTTAGGACACACAGGGAAAATTCAAACCAGGGAATGTGAGATGAGCCCCTCAGCAAAATTCTCCCAGAGAAGTCCCCTCTCTGGTTCACCTGAGCTGGGGAGAACTGTGGGGAGAGTTTGTCTGGTCTGTGCATGGCACAGCAGAGCAACTTTTGCTTTTACAAAAACCTAACAGGAGTTTTCCTGGCATGTGGGCCAGTTCCTTAATGAACACCTTGATAATGCTCCCTAGGGGAGAGAGCAATTTCTGCCATGCAGGGAAGAAATAGAGCACAGACTTGGGAGAGGGTATCTCTGTTATTGAATGTCTTCTGCAAACAAACTCGGTGCCCAAATTCTTAGGGCATCTCTTTGATACAAAGATTTAATTATGCATTACCATATCAGTGAGCCCAAGCCTTTGAATCAAAACAAGCCAAGGGCCTGGGTTAGCTGGGAATCTGCAGAGTCTTCCCAGCACAATCCTGCAGGAGCTCTTGGCCAAAGCATCCCAGTGCAGCTTCATCACACAGGCTGCTGGTAGGGGAAAGAAGGAAAGGAGGAGGACACTAATAGGAGAAAACAAAAATTGGCTGTAGAATTGGTGTTGGTGACATGGTTTTGGGTTCAGTGGAACCCTGTTTGCAGATTTGCAGCTGCTTGGAAGAGATGGGATCCACATGAGGAGGACTTTAGCCGTGGTGGGGAGGGAGGGTGTGACCAGCAGTGCCGTGGGAGCAGAGGACAGGATTGCTGAGGAAAGGACATGGGGTGATGTGGCAGGAAGGGTCCCCAAAGCCACCAAAATGGGGTGTGGGCAGGGTCACCTTCAGGCCTGGAAGTGAGCAGGGAAGTGCCTACCAGGCACCACCTTCATGGACAAATATCCCAAATCCTCCACAGGAACTGAACATTCTGGGGTGCTGAATGCACAAAGTACGAGGAATAAACCCGAGGAGTGAGAGACCTGTGTGAAGCTGCAGCACCACAGTTTTGTTGGGATGATGGAGATGTGGTGGGTTGGCTCCCGTGATGAAATGTTGCCTTGGAGGGACACAGGCTCTTTAGGGAGGGCAGGGTAGGAAAACGAGGAGGAAGAGTTGCCCTTTATGTGAGAGAGCAGCTGGAGAGCATGGGGTGCTGCCTGGGCGTGGAGGAGAAGCTGATGGAAAGTTTCTGGGTCAGGATTAAAAAGAGGACAGGCAAAGTGGGCGAGGCCCTTTACAGACAGACAGGAACAGCCTCACCTTTGCAGGCTCTGGTCCTCATGGGGGATTTCAACCACCCCAGCATCAGCTGAAAGCACGACACAGGAGGGCATAAATATTCCAAGAGGTTCTGGCGTGCATTGAGGACAACTTTGGGAATCTGATGTACAAATGGCAAGATCTCCAGATGGCCAGAAGAGGTTCATCTCCACCAAACTTTACTGTCATGATAGCAGAAGGATTCTGCAGCCAAAGCATCCAAGGATGCTTGGCACTGTGAGAAGTAAATTACGTTGGAGTGATTGCAACAGCAACCATCACTCCTTTCCATACTCACAGATAGATGGCCTCTCAGCTGAGCTGTGAGCTCCCCAACAGTCTGAAACATTCCCAGTATTTCACACAGAACATCTCTGTTTTATATGTGTGAGCTGGTACTTTGATTGGTCATACTGGGATACGTAGGCAAACTCCCACGGAATCAGTTTTGTGATTGGTGTCAGGGAGAAGAGAATCCTTAAATCCTCAGTTCCTCTGAGGAAAGTGTCAACAACACAGCTGCCAATATTTATATTGCAACCTGATGAAAGCAAGTGGATGTTTGTCCACTTTTGTTAGGCTTCTGTTTGTCTTGTAACTGAGAATAACTATGACCTGAATAGGAGTTAATGGTTTGGTTTCTTTGTTTTGCCCATGGCAAAAGGAAATGATGGTCTGTGTTTTAGAAGAGCTGTTTTTCCATGCTACCTGTGTATGTAACCTTCATAGTTATGCCAGAATAACACTCAAAACCTCCATCCCATATCTGAACTGCTCTAATTCAACTTTCACCACTTCTATCACTGTTTGCAGTTCCATCACATTCCCCATAGCCACGTGGAAAGACCCACATTGTTGTAAAAACATTTTACACTTTTAAAATGTGTCACGTTTCTGACTCTTTGGAGCAGTTTTGGAACCAAGCTTTGTGTATCTGTAACCTCCCAGCTCCCTAAAATGGGAAAAGATCCCAAGCTTACATAGTGGCCACATATTTTAACACTGCAAGAACAGAAACACAGGAAGGAATTTACCAGTTCTCTACCTCTTTGTAGACAAAAGTAGACAAATCTATCTTTGCACAGCAAATCTCACTGGCTGAAAGAATCATGGAATTATAGGACAATTTGCGTTGGAAAGGACCTTAGAGATCAACCAGTTCCAACCATCTGCCATGGGCAGGGACACCTTTCACTATCCCAGGTTGCTCCAATCCCCATCCAGCCTGGCCTTGGACACTTCCAGGGATGGGGCAGCCACAGCTTCTCTGGGCACCCTGTGCCAGGGCCTCACCCCCCTCACAGGGAAGAATTTCTCCCTACTAAACCTACTCTATTTTAGCTTTAATCCATTCCCCCTTGTCCTGTCACTCCAGACTCTTGTAAATAGTCTCTCCATCTTTTTTTGCAGGCTCCTTTCAGGCACTTGAAGGCTGCATTTAGATCACCACAAACCCTTCTCTTTTCCAGTCTGTACAGTCCCAGTTGTCTCAGCCTTTCCTCTTAGGAGAGGGGCTCCATCCCTCTAATTAACTTGGTGGCCTCCTCAGAACGGGTCAATGTTCTCCTGTGTCAAGCTTAAGACTTCCTCAGACTTTATTTTTAGACCAATACTTATCCAGACTTAGACCTTGGTGTTACTTAGCTTTCACTTCACTTGACTCTTGAAGTCTGGATTTTTTATATCTAAAGATAACTGGGTGAAAAAAATTCTTAATGTGATCTAAAGTCGATGCTCCCTCACTTAACAAACATCTCTGCCTGGTATCTGTCAGGCTGGAGCCCACAGACCTGAAAAAAGAAGTAAAAACATGGCAGCTGCTGCTTTCCTTCAGTCAGGAGGAACTTCTTGATGGGCCAATGTATTCAGTCCTTGAGTAGTGCTGCTGTTCACTGATGTGCCACATTGTCATTTTTGCCTAGTGATGGCAACAATAGCAATAAACTTGCTTCAAAGGAAAAGATATTTGCATGAATGCAAATGGGTTACTTGTTTTGGAAGCTTTGGAATATGGGGAGGTATTTTCAGTTTTGGTGGTTTTTTCTTTTTTTTGAATCTTTTTTGTTTTTACCTGTGAAATGAAGTCCACTTTTTTGCCTTTCTGACCTGAAGGCTGGTTTGACACGTAAACACTGTCAAGAGGGCCCATCAGCACATCCTCCTCCAGTCTGACTGCCTGGATGGCACAGCCAGGAGTCTGTTGTCAGACTGCAAACTGAGCTGGGAAATCATTCAACTGGAGCCTTAACTAAGCCCTCCCAAGTGATGTGTCTCAGTTGGGACATCTGCAGAAAATGAGCACATCTTGAGTGTCCCCAAATACCTGAACGTAACAGCTTTAGTGTCTCTGATCAGTTGAATGTGTCCTGCAGAGTCTCTCATTTGGTTAAGACTCCTAAGTGATCTCAGAGGAGGCTGTTATGGGAGAGTGTACATTTATGTTCTTACTGGTTCCTGATGGGTTGGAAAGTCTTCTCCTGGCTGTGTTGCCTTCAGCCACTTGATAAGACCCAGAGTTAAGTGTCAGTACAGAGCACAGCCCATGCAGGAAGGGTGCACTGGGGTATTTCTGGGTCACATTTGTTCTATTCCACTTCCCATTCACTCCCCAAGAGACTTCCCATTTCTTTGTTTACCTTCAGTGTAAGCCCTGTCATCAGTTGTGTTTCTGCTAAGTCTAACAAAGCTTTATTGCAAACCACCCCCGCTGCTGAAATTGTATGGTGTTATTATCCTAAATTACCTTACAGGCAACAATTTGAAAGTCATGGTCACTGGGTCACTGGCACAGGTTGCCCAGAGAAGCTGTGGCTGTCCCAGCCCTGGAAGTGTCCAAGGCCAGGCTGGGTGGGTCTGTGTTCAACCTGGGACAGTGGAAGGTGTCCCATGGCAGAGGGTTAGAACGTGATGTTCTTTATGGTGTCTTCTACGCCGAACCATTCTGGGTTCTGTGTTGTGTTTTACACCACTCTCCTTTCCCAGTGTGTCTGGACTGCAGCAGTGGTGGCCTCCACGGGACAGCCCTCTGGGCAGGGCTGGACAGCCTGCCAGGTGCCCAGTGTCATCTGTGGCACTGCTTGGTGACCTCTGCTGTGACAGAGTTGTAGGAGCCAGGTGTGGGCTACGGTGATCTCTGACCAACTCATTTTACTCCAGATAACAAGCAACACAAAAATTGCGTGAGCTTTTCGTGTTTCTCTCCTCCTCCTGCTCTCTGGGAGTGTGATTTTTTCTGTCATGCCTTCCATGAGGACTCTCACATTCAGCTCTCGTGCTGGCAGTGCTGCTAAGACAGCACATGCTGGTTTACAAGGAGAAGAAAAATGGGCGACTCCACACTTGCAAATTTACTAACGCCTAAAGATTTGTCTGCCGTGTTTGTTTCTGTGTTTGACCCTCATAATGTGATTGGGCTGGTATAATTACAGTTAATGAGCCAGCTAATTTTGTACAAGAAGCAAGGCTCTTCCTTCCACGAGGTTTATTGCCACCCGTAGGATTCTTCTCACATCAATTTATCCAAAGCAGTTTTTGGGAAGTTAGAGCTGCCGTGGTCGCAGTTTCTAATAATGCTGCAGTTGAGCAGTAAATGTCAGAAAGGCAGAAGCTGCCCAGGTGGGTGGTTTATTTCTGCTGGGAGGTGCAATTCTCTGCCAGACTGTTTGGGGAACATGACTGGAGCAGTTTAAGTAAATCAAACGAGCCATGTAAAGCAAAAGAGGTCAAGCAAGTTGTAAATATCAGTGACCTTACTTGGTAGGTAGAATATATGATCTTTCCAAGACAGCAAGCAGAAATAAAATATATTTATTTCTATTAATCCACACCCCTGCAAACCTTATTTCTTCCTGTGAAAAACTCAGATTGAAACTTCTTTCATCAGCAATAGGACTTGATAACTCAGCTGTGTGATGGAAAGTGAGTTTTATGTTAATTATAGACGGAAGTGGACTTCTGAAAAGTGCTGCATGCAAATGAAATCAAGTGATTTATCCAAACTGTGTCAATTCATGAGCTGTATTTGGGGAAAAAATATAATTTTGATCTTTGCTTTTTTTTTTTTAAAATTTATAAATTTAATGAAATATATTTCAATTTTCTTTAATTTGGATGTCTTACAGAATTTTTTAAAAAAGTGTATTGAGTGTAAATCACAAGGAAAATGTTGCCCAGAGAAGTTATGGACTCCCCATCCCTGGAAGTCTTGGACATGGCTTGGAGAAACCTGGGATAGTGGAAGATGTCCCTGCCCGTGGCAGGGGTTTGGAACTGGATGATCTTTAAGGCCCCTTCCAATCCAAACCATTCCATGATTCTCTGATTCCATGAAAAGAAAGGGTGTGCTACAGTCAACTACCTGGAATTTCCCATTCAAAGCTATTTGAGCTGGTTTGTTCTGTAGATTGCCTTCAGTGATTATTTTGGAAAAAACAATAAGTCTGATGACCTCATAAGTTTCTTCAAAAAAAACCCAAAAAAACAAACCAAAAAACAAAAAAAACCATCTTTTTGAAATAACTTTTTTTAATCAGAAAAAGAAGAAAATGGGAAAAAAAAGTAAAACTGAATCAGGTCCACTGCTTTCACATAATATCCTCACATGTGAAGATTTTGTGGGTTGACCATCATGTGGCAATTTTGTGGATTGACCATCCCAGGCCATCTGAGAGCATCGTAGGGGAATTAAGGACACCTTGGATGGGTAACTGAGAGTGTGCAGTGGTCACCGAGTCCAGAACGTGCACCCTCAGGACACTCTTCATGTGCTGACTCCTCTCCTGTGGCAAACATCAGAAATTTGAGGCCACTTGTCTCTGTAAAATAAAGCAGTAAATTGTTTTCCAAATGCCACGGTGATAATATTTCTGCACTCTGCCATTTAGCACCGAGCAGATGATAGGAGGTGCCTTATTCTCTGACAGGACGTGTTGTTTTCCAATAGATACACACAGGACAATGTTTGAATTTTAAATCCCTGGGAGATGTATCCTGGCAGGCCTGGCAAACCTCTGGCAGGGCAGTACCATTTTTCAGCACATCCATATGTAGCAGATGCTTGATATTTCCAAGATGTGTTTCAAGGACAGTATAAATCATTCAGGAGAAAAAGTGCTGTAAATTTATGCTGGTGCTTGGCCATTGCCCTGTAGCCACTTTTATTCATTCAGACCAAGGGGTTTGGGCTGTTAGCTGAAGAAAACCAACGGGAAGAGCTGGTTATGACATTTTAGGGTACTTTAAATACTCTTTCCAGGCCTGCCTGGAAAATGTGGCTGACTGGTTGTTCAGTGCCTCAGTCCTCAGTCCCCTCTGAGGGCTGTGATGTGTTGCTGTGTGGAAGAATTAGAGATCTGCTAAAATCAGATAGGAAGGTAGGTTCTATCTGCCTCTTTTGGAAGCGATAGCCACAGCTCCTGATGATTCAAGAGCTGGAAACTGTATTTTCTTGCACCAGTCTAAGCCAGTGTGACCCATTTAGCCTGAGTTTAACATATGAGCATGATTATTTTATAAATCCTCTTGTGTGCAGAATTTATAACTCGTTGTTTACATTGAAGTTGGCAAATGACTACCCCTGAGCCATTTTAAACCTTGCTCTGGAAGAATTGTCATAGTTTTCCTTCCCTTTAACATCCAGAGTTCTGTCTGCACTCAGCCTGAGGGTCTTTTGTTCGTGGAATGACACTCACTTAAAACTTTCCAAGTACATGGCAATTCGAATGGGCAAAATTCATTTTCACGCTGAAAGCAATTTCCCTCCAAACTTGGCTTTTAATTAGAAAAGAAACCTCTATGCATTACCAAAATACTCCTTTTTTTTCCCCTTCTTCTTTTTATTGTGCCTCTCAGTATGCTATATTGATTATTTTTAGCCAGAAGTTGTAGCGATAAAAGAGGGTTAAGCTTATTAAAGTGCTAAAAATAAAAGCATACTATGAAAACCTGAAGGGGCCCATTTTGGTTACTGCCAAGTGGGAGCATTTAAAAATTCTCATTCACAAGCTCACTTTCCTGTCTTTCAAGCAGTTTAGCTGAAATTCTGCCTTGTGAAACCAACCCATTGTTGCTGCTGTGAAAATTCAGGTCATATGAGTGATTCCTTGGAAGATTAGGGCAAAACCCCCTCTCCAGCCACTGTCACTCCAGTAATTTCCCATATAAGATTCCTGTTGGTCAGTAGAAGGGCTTGATCTCAGGACACAGATAAATAGCAGCATAGTTGAAAGAAACCTCCTGGGGTCATCATTATTTCCACCTCTGTGTGATAAATGTGTCATAAAGTCATAACAAAGTGAATCTAAATCCTGGCTAGCTCTGTCACCTTCACTACTCCTATTGCAAGATTGTGTTTTGAATGAAAAGTTATAAATATTTTCCTAATTCTCGGATGTATTTGGTTGCAAACACCACATGCTTTGGTGAAGCCCTGTCCCTCAGTTTACCAAAATGTCAATCACATCCCATTAGGATTTTTGTTTTCACATTATATAATAAATTTGCCCAGAGTCTGAGGGCAGAAAGTTGTTATGGGATTCAGTTTCTTTGAGAAATTCAAACCCAGTGCTGGATTATCTCATCTGTTTGCGAACAAAGTCACTGTCCCTTCATCCCAAAGCCAAAGGGAAAGGAAAAGGCAGATCCCTCCAGCAGATTTTTCCAGCCTCCTGAGGATCCTGCCACCCTTGTCTCTCCACCCCCAAGCGAGGTTCCTTGGCAAGGAGCCCGAAAGTGGCCAAGGTGAGCCCTGAACCACCACGAGTTCAGCAAAGATTCACTGAAACCTCTGTCAGTGACATATTCATCACTGACTTATTGCTTATTTCTCTGTGATTTCAGCCAAATTCTCTTTCCTCTCCTTGCTTTCCTGTGTTAATCAGCAGGAATATCTAGTTAAATTGCTTTACATATTGATGTCTCATTATTGCAGAGCTTAGAGCTGGTTTGGTGGTTTTTTTTCGTTTGTTTTCATTTTTCCCCCGTGCCTCAGGATTACAAATTGCTTCAAAAAATAGCATTTAAATGGGAGGTTTACTTATTCCAAGGCTGGTATTCCCCCACTGGGAGAAGGAGTGAGCAGAAACAGTTCCAGCAGGGCCCAGCCTCCCTCTGCAGCATCCTCTGACTCAGGCGGGACATGTGGCACACATCCTGACATGGGAAAGCCTGTGCTGGGAAAAACCTGGATGATGTTTGCACAAACAGTGCCCCAGGTATGGCTCTCCCATTCCGTGGAGCACTGAGGGGGTGTGCACAGTGTTTAATTTTCTCTAACGAAGGGAAATCTCCTCAGGCCTCCCCGCAGGCAGCGGAAAGCGTTGGGTTCCTCCGGAGGGCCTTTTAAGGGAGCTAAATTAAGCTGCTTCTGTGATTTCCTTCTTCCCCAGGAGGAGCACTGACAGATTACTCTTGTTTCAGAAGGTTATATTTAATACATTTCTCCTCTGTAGCTCCTCTCTGCCTAAATGAATAATTTTCTGTGGCCAAATCAGCATTTAAGAGATGTTGAGCAGTGAAGGGTGTCTGCACCAAGATCCCAAGAAACATTATACATGAGCAAGTTCATTAATTAGGCACTTGGGGTTTTGATATNATTTGGCCCTTGGGGTTTTGATTTTTTTTTTTTTTGTTTTTTTGTTTTTTTTTTTTTTTTTTTTTGGCTTTTCTTTGCTATTTTAAAAATTTATTTTATTTTGAGTTATTACAAGTGCATAATTACGTTAACAGACTTTAACACTGTTTCATTTAAAAATGGCAAAACCTGAATGCAACCCCTTTCCACGAATTATCTGCAATCCCTCATTTCTCTGTCCACCACAGAAGTGGGGAGATTAATTCCTGTTCTTTCCTTTAGAACCAAAGAATAAATTACTTGATTCTTTTGTGGCGTGTCTTAATCCAGGTCCTGATACTATTAATTGAAGAATTTCCATTGGTATTATTAAGGATTAGAGAAATCCCTGGAACCTTATTCTCCAATTTCTACCTCAGGCTGAGTTCTCATGATCATGTTCATGCACTCTGTGGTGTATTTTGTGCTCAAACCCACCCAGAAACAGAACAAGGGCACATCCTCTTCTACTCTGGGCAGAAATTATTGGCTGCACATCTCTTGGGAGACAAGATACTCAAGATTTCCAAGATTTCTGCTGGAAAAACAAACCCTTTTTTTGCAGGTTTTATACCATAGGTGTTTTGCTTTCTACGCACAGTCAGGAGCGAAAGTTAATATTTGTTTTTGATGGAAGTGGGGACCTTCCAGTTGTGATGTGCAGCTGATAATCTTTCTTTTCCAGTCTTACTTTGATTCCTTGTGGTTCCTCCAGGCTTCCCACAGTGCCAGATGTAGCAATGTAGGGTGAGATTCCTCTCCCTTAATTTTAGATTCTGGCAATTTGTCTCAACCTGAGCTGCTTTACAGACCTCCACTATAGCTTGGAAATGTGGTCCAGGAGTTTGGCTTGTGATTCGTTTAATCTGATCAGCTCCTGGGGAGTGGGAGGAATTGTACACCATGGATTTGCTCTCTGTGATATTGTCTGAGGTGATTTGATCAAGAACAGACACCTGGGCATGGTCAATAACCCACATGGACCCAGATGAAACTTATCCCTGCGCTCTAATAACGAGATAATTTCAGGTGCCATGTCCCTTCTGTAATTTAACACTAATCTAGTCAATTTATCAGTCTTGAGCTGCTTTCCTTTGAATTCCCTGTCACTCTTCCCATTGATTTCAGCAGGAATGGGATGAGAGGCAACCTCCATCCTGTCAGGGGACACGTGGAGAGCTGACTGATGGGTTGGATGTTCATCAGAATGGGTGTTGCTCCTACTTCCCTGCAGAACTACAGGGCACAAACAAGGGGCTGCTCCTCTCTTTATGAAAAGTCATAATTTTTACTCTTTTCTCTTCTTTGAGGAAATTACTGAATTTCTGTTGGTGTAAACCCTTTGTTTTTGGTTTGCACCCTGTAATTATCTTCCATTCTTTTAATTTGCAGATAGCATCGAAGCCAACATTGAGACCTCTTCTTCTAATGTAGAATCAGCCAATGAGCAGCTGGCAAAAGCAAGTCAGCACCAAGTAAGTGGGACTAAAATAAACTCTACAAATGCTTTCAGGAATAGTATTTACAATAAACAAAACACCTGGCAGCTGTGAACCACTGGGCACACGGATTTGTGCTACCTGGGAAGATGATAAAGCATATTCTAAGTAGGAGCTAAGCTTTTATATATATATAAATATATATATATAGATATATGATTAAATTGCCGTAGCACAGACAATTTGCTTTAGAGTAGTCATTAAGAGATCTGCATATTAAACAGACATTTCCCAGTAGGAAAGTCAACAATTAGCTACTGTTGTTCTTGGAAAGACACCATAAAAAGCACATCATTTAAGTGCATATGTGCTTCTGTTTGGTGTGTTTCCCTATAATCAGGCAACAGTACTTTAGGAAAACAACTTGAGTTGTCAAACAACACGATGTGATTGGTGAATAATGGCTGTGGTGGTGGTGGTGTTCAGCACTTTTCAAAGGCAGTTTAAGGGATTTTTTTATGAATTGGGTTTTTTTCTTCATTGGAGCAAGAATAAAACACACGCACACAAACATTAATCTTTTGGAAAACAGCTTGCCCAGAAAGGACTCTTTGATGGTTATAGTTGGTACTTTCCAGGGATGAAGGGGGGTGGGGGAATGAACAAAGAAAAAATTGTTACCAATTGCATTGTGACTGACAGGAAAAAACCTGCTAGTTTTCTTATTTCCTCAAGCATAAATTGGTGATTTTCATGTGCCTGGAGTTTTGACAAAATATAGCTGAGCTCCATGAGAGCACATAGTGCCTGTTAGCTGTTCCGTGGACACAATGAACCCTGAAGCTCTGGGGCAAACCTCCAGACCAAAGACTCACAGGCATTTTCCTCTGATGTAATGGAGCGATGTGGTTTTAAAATTATCTATAGCTCATTTTCTGGTGAAACACATTGTCCCAATTTTGGGTAATGAGTTTTGTAGAACTTTGATATTGCAGAAAATAAGCGTGGTCTTCAGCTAAATTTTGGGTTTTAATGTATAAATATTCAAGATAATGTGTGTCACCCTGCATGTAATCCTGCATTCGCTTTGAAAATAACTTGTTACATACCACATGAAGTCTAAAATGAAACTGGAATGAATTTAATACTTGACCTGACTGTAGAGCTGATTGCAAAGCTGCAAATGAGTTAATGATGACTTTGGCTAAGAAGGTCAAAGAGGAGTCAGGCAGAAAATGAATGCAGCACAGTCTAAAGGATCTGCTTTCTTCAGCCAGCAGGAGCTGCTGAAATAGCCTACCCAGACAGGAGGCCCTTTTTTTCCTCAAATATGTTCATCAGAATAAAGATAGAGGCAGTTTTAGCTAGGGAACCCCTGCTAAGGGCATAAATATGAACTGATTGGTGTACATGGGAAAACAGAGTCTCTCTTGTGCTTGAAATGAGCCCATTTAGACAAATATCACTGAGAAAACTTCATCTGCTAAGGAAAATGTGCAATCCAGATCTCCTGTGGAGCACAGGGAACTGTCCTGTACCCTACTGGATGTGGATCACCAGAAAAACACGTGTAAACCCAACTTGCCCTGATGCCTTAAGTTTAAACTTTTATATTGTTCAAATCCTGTATTGCCCAGTGTGTAACTCTGAAGTTTCTTGTAGCCTGCTGACTTCTGTTCTCTGGTCATAACAAAGCCTCTCTGGGCCTGCTCTCCAAGGACACCCAGGCTGTCCTGGGCCTGAAAATGTGTAAACCAACATCTTGGAAGGGGGGTGAGCTCGGGGAAATTACATCATTAGCTAAAGTTTTAATTGGTAAATTTATGCTGATATGCAAATGGACAAACCTATAAAAGTGTGAAGAACTCGTGACTTGTCGTCCATCTTGGGGTGTCCATTTTTGGTGGCAGCTTTTGGCTCCCAGGGTGCCCCTTTGAAGGTTTTTCAAATAAATACCAACCTTTATTCCCTTATTCCTGTGTAGTCTCTGTTTGTAGGCTGCCACTCAAGGCATCAGCCCTCTGTCACCTCTTTCATGAGGTTCCCTGGGACGTGACCAGAGATTGAGGTGACATTTTTGTCCCTTCCACTGCTGGCCTGGGGCTGGTCAGACTGCATGTGATGCCTCGTGTGTTACATCTGCTCATCCTACACCCAAAGGGACACTGTCCCCACAGAGTGACAGGAAGGGCCCTGACCCCACGGCCCCCAGGGCTGCTCTAGGGAGGAATGTGGGTGCCCCTCGCATGCATATGGATAATTCAGTGTAAGTACAGGTCGTTCTCCCGGGTGGTCTGCCTGGTTTTGGCTGCCCTGGAAATATCTGGGATGGGTTTGGGAGAGTGATCAGCCAGATGGCCCTGTGGGTGAACTGCTTTTAAGGGGCCTGCCAGAGCTTTACACGCTCTGAAATTCATCTGTGCTCATCTGTGCTGCTCAGGGATCAAAGGCACAGACTGTTTCTTAAATCTTGCTGAGCAGTTCTCCTCTTTTTGTTAAGCTGCTAATTCATGAGTATATTTGCTTGTTACTTATGTTACAGCGTGATTATCCTGTAAATGCAGACTGGCTTACAAACATTTGTTATTTATTACTGTTTATATGTATACAAATGTGTGTGTGTGTGCAGTATTTTTATTAGTTTGCGTAGTGTTTTTATTAGTCTATCAACAAATGTATACATAAATTGAGAAATCAGAAATGTCAACACCGCTGAAACATTCAAGTTTAAGACCTTCTGTGGAACTTAATGGAGGGATTTCTGTCAGGAATAATGATTAAGTGGCTGGTTATTTAACACAATGTTTGCAAGTAATCCGTGCAGTCACTTCAACAATACAACTCGGAGAACCAGTCCCAACCTGCACATTAACATAACAAAGCACCAGTAAATAGTTTTTCCTTAGCTACTACAAAATAAGGCATTTATGTTCTCTGAAATGATAGAAATGTTAAAAATAATGTACATATCTTTATGCTGAGCTCTTTTGTCTGCATTTCAAATTTGGTAAGGTGCTCCTTCCTCTTGAGATGTGTGTGCTAACAACAGCATTTTATTACTTGGAGTGAATTCTCATGTGCCCCATCTAAACTCTAAAAGATTTAGTGGGAGTTGTCAGAGCTTTGGAATAAAGATATTCATATATATATATATATAAGCAGATTTTTTTCCTTTCATTTGAAATTATAATTGCAAAATAATTGTTTGTTTAAACTTACTTTTACTACAGGTAACAGTTAAGTTGGGCCACTGCATCATCAGTGGGAACACACAGGGTCAAAATGCAGATGAAAGCAATAAGAGTTGAATATTGATACAAGAAGGAGAGGAACAGAGGCCTTTTTTCCATATGAAAACCCTGTTGGTCACAGAAGCATGACAGTTTTACTTTTTTATCCTACTTTCATTAGAAAATTTGAGTTTGAAAAATGACTGAGGTGAACAAATCTGGCAGGGAGAAGCCAGTAGAAGTTATCTCCTGCACTGGTCTTGTTCCAGTGCCTTTCTTTTTAGTGAGGGTCTCATTTCTCTTGGGCCTCAAGCAGGAATGATGACTCTTGCCATTAATACCAACGGCCCAGATTTGCATCTTGAAATTTCCTTGCCCCTGCCCCCAGAGAAAATGATTCATCCCACCCATCTCAAAATACCAATTTTACCTTGGGTCAAATTGCTCTCTGGAAGAGAGGGATTTACTGGACCAAATATGAGTGTGTTTGGTGGTGAAGTGGGTTTAAGTGTCTAAACCTCCTTTCTGTGATTCGTGAGGAGAAATTGCTTTCAGCACATCTTGTCTCATCTCACAGGAGATGTCT
Source organism: Daphoenositta chrysoptera (assembly GCA_013397915.1). Classification (NCBI taxonomy): domain Eukaryota; kingdom Metazoa; phylum Chordata; class Aves; order Passeriformes; genus Daphoenositta; species Daphoenositta chrysoptera. Next base: position 247,293 of record VZRO01005365.1, on the reverse strand, counting down.
GACATAGGTAGGTCTGGTGGCTGCCTCTCAGGACAGGTCTGTTCTCTCCTTTGTCCATTGAATTCAGGTTATATCAATTACACCACAAATATTTCAGTGAAAATTTAATCCCATGCCTATCACCTCTCTCTTTATTGGAAAAAAAAGGAATATCTAGACACCCAACCTGCCTTTGAGGTTAGTTTAGGTGTGCTGGACATCACACTAAAGGGATGGCTGTGTGGGGATGGGCACTTTTACTTTGCTGTCTTTGCTCAGAGCTTCCTGCAGATGGATTGAGAGGAAGAAAAAGAAACCAACGCAGACTCCATGGGTACACACTAAACCAGTTGCTCTTTTTTTATGCAAAGTTTGGCCTAAGTTCAGCTTGGCCTCACTGACTGAAGGACTCTGTGTGCTGACTGCTGAAGCTAATTTGTTTTGGAAGAGCTGCTTGTGTTGCTCTGATTAATGCTGGTTGCTTTCCCTCCCTGTATCCTCTGTGGAAGTCAAGCTAATTTGGATTCACTGGCACTGCAAAGGCAAGCAGCAGTTCAGTGACCCACTTGTGCAGTCCACAAACAATGAGGTTTTTTCCAGTAAAGAAGCAATTCCTGGGTCTGGCTTTCATGGGTTCACAGAGGGGCACTTTGAAGGCTGGAGCTCTAAGGAAAAAAAGCCTCATAAATCTGTGATATTTGCAGAGATCTTATCGCCTGGGGACCACTGATAAGGGACTGTCTTCTGCTTTCGGACAAATAACTCATTGGTATTTTAACAACAAAAGAAAATTTGAGTTTCAAAAATCACCTTCTCAGCGCCTTTGATATTTTCTGGCATGGTAGCCCCTCAAAGCACTTGTTGCTTACAAATATTGTGACAATGAAGATCATCTCCTCCTCTTCACTATGGGTATGCCCTAAGACCTCGTCATTTGCTGCCATTAAATACTTTTTACCTTAGTTTTATAATTAACAGCCAACTGGCACCATGATATGGTGGGATTGCACCCTGACACGTGCAGCAGTCATCCAGCAGCTGCAAAGCCTCGGGGGACCAGGGTGGTGGGATTATCTTGATGCAAACACAGCTGCTTAATTTGGACCCCTCACTTCAGGAAAGACATTGAGGTGCTGGAGCACGTCCAGAGAAGGGTGATGGATCTGGGGAAGGGTCTGAATGAGAAGTGGCTGAAGGAGAATTTCTGCATGGAAAGGGTTGTCAAGCATTGGAATGGGCTGTCCGGGGAGGTGGTGGAATCACCATCCCTGAAAATGTTCAAGAAATGGCTGGGGCTGGCACTTAGATGACAAGGTGGTGATCAGTCAAGGGTTGGATTCCATGGGCTGAGAGGTCTTTCCCAACTTTAATGACTCCGTAATTCTGTGGTTCTGTGATCTCCTAGGACAAGGAAAGGCTGTGTGCTCACACAGCAGAATTGTGACAGAAATGTAATGTCACCCTACTTCAAACTCTAAGATGGAACGTAAAGAATCAGCCTCGTGTTGCTGTTGGTCCATGTCTGTCACCACAGTGCGAGTGGCTGAGTTTGCAGCTCCTCTGGATAATTAGCACTTGGAAGTTTCATTCGGGGGACTACAGAGCTGTTCTTTCTCCTGGCAGTTCCTGCTCGTGAAAGTGATGGGAGCTGAATTAAAGCTGCAGTAGGAACTCAGGGCTCTGTAAGGACTCCAAGCAAAAGCCATTACTGGAGTGACTGTTTAATTACACAACTGAGCCTTAATCCTCCTCTTCAGAAGAAGAAGGAAACTTTGCCACCATCCAGAGTCTTCATGGATCTGTACCATGAACTCCAGTTAGGAAAAGAAGTCCTACAATAATTGCTTGAATCTCTCAAACCAATTTGCAGACCCCCTCTACTTTCTGTGTCTCAGCCCACAGCAACACATTCACACCAGTTCAGTTCAGTTCAGGAACCTCTGCCTGGGCTTCCCACTTAGATTTCTTCAACTTCAAAGCAATTTCTCCCCCATAGTGCTTGTTTTAATTCCACCCCTTCCCTCTCCCATTAAGCCACATTTTTTTTACATTTTTGCTGCCAGTTGCAACCTCCCAGTCCTCCCCTGCTGAAGCATGGCTGCCAGCACCACTGCTGCCTCAAACATTCCCTTATAACGATCCCAGTAATCTGCTGGTTGCTCAAAAACCTCCCACATAAGGATGTTTGCCTGTGTTTCCTGCCAGATGTGCCCTGACATGGTCTGTATTGCTACAGAGCCTTGAGGCAACTCCTTGCTGCTGCAGGCCTGCCCTTCCTTCGGGCTCCCTCTGTCTTGGCAGCATGGTCTGGGCACCAAGCAGATCTGTGTGGGGCAGTGCTTTCAAAAATTAAATTGAATCATAGAATCATTTAGGTTGGACAAGACCACTAAGATTACCCAGTCCAACCATTAACCCATCACTGCCAGGTCCACCAATAAACCATAGCCCCAAGTGACACATCTTGATGTTTTTTTAAATGCCTTCAGGGATGGCCACTCAACCAGTTCCCTGGGCAGCCTGTTCCAGTGGTTAACAGCCCCTCCAGTGAAGAATTCTTTTTTCCTAATATCCAATCTAAACCTCCCCTGGCACAGCTTGAGGCCATTTCCCCTTAACCTGTCACTTTTTACCTGGGAGAAGAGACTGACCCCCACCTGGCTACCCCTTTCTTTCAGGGAGTCACAGAGAGCAATAAGGTGCCCCCTGAGCCTCCTTTTCTCCAGGCTGAGCCTCCCCAGCTCCCTCAGCTGCTCCTCACCAGCCTTGTGCTCCAGACCCTTCACCAGCAGCAGCTGGTTGGGATAAAACTTCTTTCTCCTTTTTCCCTTGCTCACTGGCTCCCTATGAAGGGCAGGCTGAGATTTCAGATTTAAGAGTGCTTTATTTTGGAGCAGCTTCTGTGCTGTGCCTGCTTTTTTACTGTGTTTTAATGCAGCCATTTACAAAACAGCTGCTTTCCGTGGGAAGCGGTGTTCGAGTCAGCGCCGGTCCGTGTGATAAATGAACTGTGTGAATGCACCAACTTAACCTCAGCAAGGTCTGAGCCCCAACATTTATTTAAACCTCTCTTTGTTTTCTGTAAATAATGGATCCGTGCGATCAAATATTTATTACAATAATAGGTTGTTTAGAGCTTTTGGATGTCGTGCAGTTGGGTGTTCCTGTGTGTAAAGGTAAAATCTTTCAGGCCGTTTTTAATCACAGCAGAACGTCTCTTCATTTGTACCGTCCAAAAGGGAGAGATGCCTGATCCAGGTGGTAGCTTAGTCTTTTTTATCCCTTTATTATAAAACACCAACTGTGAAATTTTAGGGAGAAAAAAAAAATTATCCACTGTGAGCTCATTCTTTATTTAAGCACAAACCATTCAAGGAGGAAGTGGAAGGGGCAAGGGAAGGGATCCAGAGGAGGCGATGAACTTACTTTGATGGATGGAGCACCTCACTGTGAGGAAAGGCAGAGAGAATCAGGATTGTTCAGCCTGGAGAAGAGAAGGCTCTGGGGTGAACTGACTGTAGCCTTTGAGGTACCTGGAGGGGGATACAACAAATCTGGAGAGGAACTTTGTCAAGGGCACAGTGGTAAGATAATGGGGAATGGCTTTAATCTGAGAGATGGCACATTAGGATTGGATATTAGGAAGAAATTCTGCTCTCTGAGGGTGGTGAAGTCCTGGCACAGGTTGCCCAGAGAAGCTGTGGAATCGCCTGGAAGTGTCCAAGGCCAGGCTGGAAGGGGCTTGGAGCAACCTGGGATAGTGGAAGGTGTCCCTGCCCATGGCAGAGGGTTGGAACTTGATGATCTTTAAGGTTCCTCCCAACCCAAATCATTCTGTGATTCTGTGCGATATGAAAGACTTGAGAGCAAGTTTAGTGGCGAGCCGTTGGTGATCAATCTGTCTTTCTTGGGTGAGAAGATGAGTAGCTAGGACACAGATTTTCCTTGGTGGAATGCAGCACTGGGACTGTTCCAAGTCAAGATTTAAGAATTTAAGTTACACTGGTTGTGGTGGCCTCCATTCAGTATTTCAAAGGCAGGAATTTTCTGTTTGAAAGCTCTGAACAAGTCTGATCTCTGACAATTCAGAGACAGAAGGAAATCACAGACTGTCCTTTTGTTTTTCTAATTCATTTGTTTAACAGAATCTCTTTCCAGGGTACAATTTCATTTTGAGGGGTCAGAGATTAAAAAGCAATTTTCCCTTGCTGGCAGCAGCATAAACTAGTGAGTTACATTTCTCTTAATGGCCTCATTTAACAGGGGAGTGAATGGAAATCCTTGGTTACTAACTGGAAAACCACACTTAGACTCCTCTTTGTGCCCACTGGCAGCACATATAATAAATTGCCCTGCTCAGAGGTCAAAGCTTTGAGAAATTGTATTAAACTTACCTATTAATGGGCTAGGGATACCGAGGAGTTAGGAATATTATCACTGGAGACGTATACCTAACTGGGATCCATGAAAATGAGGAACAGAATTTAAGTATCCTGGAGTCCCAGCTGTGTAGCCTGAAGTGTTATTGCACTGGGCTGTGAGCTTGTCACATCTCATCAAGCAGCAAAATGGTCGAGCTTGGTCAGTGTTTGCACTGGAAACCTCTGCTGAAAATCTGCACATGCAGGCAGCAGTGTTCTCCTGCTCAGCCTTCCTTTCTGGCACAGGGACGCTGTCCAGGCAGTGTCACCATTCCTCAGGGATTTCACGTGAAGTCACTGAAGTGTCGGTGAATCAGAGGAGGCCACAAAGATGCTCAGAGGGTTGGAGCTCCTCTGCCCTGGAGCCAGGCTGGGAGAGCTGGGGGTGTCCAGTCTAGAGAAGAGAAGGGTCTGGGGGGACCTTAGAGCCCCCTCCAGTGCCTAAAGGGGATGGACAGGAAACCTGGAGAGGGAATTTTAACAAGGGCCTGGAGCAGCAGGACAAGGGGCGATGGCTTTAAACTGACAAAGGGTCAATTTTGATTAGATATAAGGATGAAATTCTTCACTATGAGGGTGAAAGCCCTGGCACATGTCACCCACAGAAGTTGTGCCTGTCCCATCCCTGGAAGTGTCCAAGGCCAGGCTGGATGGGGTTTGGAGCAACCTGGGAGAGTGGAAGGTGTCCCTGCCCATGGTGGGGGTTTGGAATGAGGTGATCTTTGAAGTCCCTCACAACCAAAACCATTGGGTGATCCTAAAGATGCTACACTGGTTTTCAAAGCCACAGTGAAACTAATAATTGAACTCTACTGTGGGGATTTATATTCTGATTTCTGTGTCTTGGTTTTTAACTTGATTTACTTGATGAGCACCAGTTTAACAGTTCATCTTTCCATAGGGACAGTCTAGGGACCTGCAGTCAGTATTGTGTCATCTCATCACACTTGGTACTTAAAATTTAGCCAGCTGGAAGAAGACAGGCTGAGCTTCCTCTCCCACACCTTTGGAAGATTGTTCATCCTGATTCTCCTGGATATTGTACCTCAGTCTGTGATGAACACTGCCTGGGAGGTGAACATCTTGTTTTCACGCTGATACACAAGTACCTTCAAAAAAGCACTTTACTGGACAGAGAGAGTTTGACTTCTTTGCCTAAAATCTAATATTTAGTATCCTTTTGTGCTGAGTAGGGAATCCTGCTGCCTTTCTGGCTTCAGCTATGGAAGGCTGTTGTTCCTCCCCAAATCACATGTCACCTGTGCCAGCTGTGTTTAAATGTTGCAGAGAACCTGGGACATCTCCAATGCTCAGGAAGTAGCTGAGAAAGTAAATGCTTATTCCCCTGTTGTGCTTTAATAACTGTATTGATCACGAAGGGAAAATGATATGTGAGGAGAAAAAAGTTACAGAAAATGAAATTGCTTTTATTTCCATTTTGACAAAGCCTGGAAGCACTGTAATCAAAGGTTTTTTCCATATTCCTGAAAGAAATCACAGGCCTGGTAGGACACCTTTGTAGCACAGCTCTCGGGTCGTGGCCTGGCACTATCAGAAGTGGAGGGTGGGAATTGTTACGTTCAACTTGTGCTTAAGAAGAGAAAGGAGAGTCAATTATAGTGTTTCTAAATCTGACTTCAGCAACACGCAAAGCTCTTGAAAACATTTTGAAATGCGGAATGAAAAGCAAGGAGTTCTGCGCGGGGTGGAACAATTTGGGATTTTGTTTCACTTTGAAAGAGTCATTACACATCTCTCTTTGTGAGGAGAAGGGATTTCCTCAGACAAAGGAACACGTGAATTCCTGGTTTCAGAGAAATATTTTCTACAATTCTATCACATGAGGGTTGTCCTTGTTTGGAAGATTCATAGGAGAGGAGGAGCTGCTGGGCCACAGCCTGGTCTTGTACAGCCAACTCTGATGTCACTTAATTTTGTGCTACCTCACACCCTGTTATGAGTTCAGGATTGGCAGCTCAAGCCTCTGACAAGATTCAGTCATTCCTATATTCCCTTCTGGGGAATTAAGGGATTAAGGTTTTCTGTGGAATAAATTTAGGAGACTAGAAAACATCTACAGGAACCAGCATCTCTTCATAAACCACTTCATTATTACTTTTTTTTAAAGATGAATCTAGGAAAAACTTTTTACATGATGGGTCAAAAATTCATTATGATTTTTATGTCACAGTAAGTGCTGCATTTGATCCATTTTTAGTGGGTTTAGGTATATTCTTCATAGTTTTCCTTTTTTACCTAGTGAGCCACAATGTATCATTCTTCCTTTTTCAGACATCAGTGCTGTCCATTTAGGAGAAACAATTCTTGCATCAGTTCTTTTTACTGTAGAAGACATTTTTCTTACATAGACCTGAAACATAAAAAGTAAAATAAACTCTATTCGTATTTATCTTTCCTCTTTAGAGTCCGTCCCAGTGGATATTACCCATTTCCTGAAATATTTTTTTTTGGTTAAGAGTTTAAAGAAAAGGGAATAATCTGTAACTTCAGGCTTTCACTGATGTCAAAGGCACATTAATGGAAGGAGAATTGAGGTTTATCCACTATACAGATCACATTTGCTGATTTAATAGGACTGGGGAGAATTCATGAGCATGCAGGTAAGTTTATTTTTTCCTAAACTGAGAAATCTTAAATTCTACTCACAGTCTCCAAGCTTTCCCTGACTCTTCCTAGATGTGCCTTTAAAAGGGTTTATTATTGAATACTGAGGAGTGTAAGGATGCTAATCTTGGTCTAGTTTGGGGGATTGCAAACTTGTTAATACTAAGTTGTGTTTCTCCCCATTCAGGCAAGATTTAAACAGATCTGAAACTAGAGAAGAAACAATTAAACCTAATTTTTGGTGACTATCAGCATGGCTTCCTTACATCCCAAGCAGAAGAAAATCTAAATGCTGCTTCTCTTTGCCACAAGCAATGAACACGAACACAGAATTCATTACAGCTCAGCTGATGCACGAGGTGGGATCCACCTCAACTAACTTTGGGTGTATCCAAATTAGGAACTCACCACTGGCTGTGTTGCCCAGGTACCCTACATCCTCACTAGAGATCTAGGAAGCTTTTTGGTTTAATATGGCCACAGAAAGATGGGGTCAGTGACTGGGGTCTGTTACAGCCTAAAACGTGACCCGTGCTGTATCCCCCAGGTCCGTGTGGATGTGCCAGACCCCACAGGGCACCTCATATCCAGATGTTTGTGTCCAGGTGGGAGTGAGCCACTCTGAGCTGGAGAGATCCCTTTGCAGGGCAGTTTATTATGCCTGGGTTGAGAGCATAAGCTTTAGTTTCCTCAAAAACTAATTCTCTAATTAATTTGACTTTAATGCGGCTTTAATTAATTTAATTCTCTATTAAATTAATTAATCATAATTTGGCTTTTGTGTGAGTCTTCATTACATCAAAATAGGCCACTTTAATCTTCTGTCTGGTGCTGGGCACTCATTTTGAGGCATGGGGCAGGTACTGAGGGCATGGGAAAGCAGCAGGAGCATTCCGAGAGCTGCCAAGCCAGGCTGCAGAGGAGAGATTACAGAAAGAGTTGCTTAAGCTAAAAAAAGAAAAGATAGAGTTGAAGATACAGGTCTCTTGGTACATAAAAGTCAGCTGCAAAGAGGAAAAGAATAATCACTGCTTTTTTTGTTTATTACAGTTGGGAAGAAAAAGAAGTAATGGACTTAAGATGCAGCAAGAAAGAATCAGGGCTGATATTAAGAAAAGCTGTATAATGATAAGGAGATTGAAATACTTTCTGGGGAGATTTTAGAGTCTCTAGCACTGGATATCTGTAGCAGTATCTAGTGAAACATTTCAGGAATGGTGTTTGTATAATTGCTTTTACTGTTGCCTGTCAGATCACGCTGCAAGGTCCAATGTAAACAGGATATGTTCATATTGTATCACAAACCATCATTATCTAATCAGAAAATACTGCAGCCGTGAATCATTCTTTGATTTTTCATTCTTATCCTCTCCTCCTCCCCTGCCTTGTCCCCTCCAAAGAAATGTGTTCCTGTTAGGAAACTGCTTTAGGGACCAAAATCTCTGATTTAGTTTGACAAAGGTGATAAGACTCAGCATTTTCTGTCAGCTTTGCTTAGACTGGCTGTTGGGGACAAATCCTAGAATCACAGAATGGCTTGGGCTGCAATGGACCTTAAAAATCATCCAGTTCCAAATCCACTGCCATGGGCAGGGACACCTTCCACTATTCCAGGTTGCTCCAAACCCCATCCAACCTGGCCTTGGACACTTCCAGGGATGGGGCAGCCACAGCTTCTCTGGTCACCCTGTGCCAGGGCCTCTCCACCCTCACCGGGAAGAATTTCTTCCTAATATCTAATCTACATCTACCCTCCTTCAGCTTAAAGCCATTAAATTCTGTAAATCACTTTATCCAAGTATTTTCTACGTGGCTTCCAGGTGTCCCAGATTCATTCTTCAAATTATTTCCACAGAAGTGTAGTCAATAAAATCATGGTGTGTGTCCTCAGTAGTCCTTTGGATGAGGCAGCTGAGCCACACAGGCATTGATTTGACATTTGTGGGAGCTGGGCTGACACTGTACTCTCCTTTAAGGGTAACAGATAATCACCACATTTCACTTTAACAAGCCGTTGGAATTCTGAGTTCTGGTTATGTTTGATTAGCATCAGGGCTGGAAATAAGGAGGATTTATAGGAAGAGGGAAAATGAATGTGATGGTAGAATTCAGGAGGGAATGTACCCCTGCTGCTGAATAAAAGAAGGCCGGGGGCTGTCCTGTGAATCCAAGGCCTTGTTATGTCCTCATGATTAAATTATGAAACAGAAACACAGAATGGTTTGGGTTGAAAGTGACCTTCAATCATCATCTAATCCAACCCCCTGCAACGAGCAAGGACATCTCCCATGCAGAAAGAGGACACCATCCAAACACTCCACTGGGAATGGGCACTGCCATGTGCACAGCACCTGGGTCATTCCTTGGGAGAACAGGACAAAGCTGCACCCAAAAGAATGGAGGGATGGTGGAGAGCCACCGTTTGTGCCTCTGCCTCATCTCTCTTTGAGTTGTGAGTACAGAAGCAGCTGCTTTGTGCCAAAGTTTGTGCACAGACCCTCTCTGCTCATCTTCCCCTTGCCCCAGGGTTTTGTAGTGTTGCTGTGGAGGTGGACACAACAAATGAAATACCCCAAAGAGTTCAAGGAGCAAAAAAAGCTTTATTCACAAAGAGACTTCATCTTATATAGACCTCAGAATTGTTATTGTTCGTGTTACAGATCCATTGGCTACTAAATCACTACAATAAGTTCATAGTTATATTAACTACAACATGCTGTTGTTGGTCATCTGTTAAATCCATGCCCAATCATTTAGATAATTAACAGGTGCGGGATTGTTGCTGTTCCTCTCTCTGTTGTTTAGGACTCTTGTTTCTGCTATCAGTAAGTTTCTCATGGGTACAAATGAACTGTGCTAGGATCCACGTCAGAGTCAGACAGGCTTGCAGGCCTGCTGTTCACCTCCACATTGTAGGATTTAGGATTTAGGCCAGGTCTGACACACACCCCTCTGCACCCTCGGATCACAGAGCTGTGAGGTGCCTCCATGGGAGCAGCACCTCTTTGCCTGGGAAATACATTGAAATTCAGTCCCTTGCTCTTGGTCCCTGCCTGAGCTGTGCCATTGCTCTGCCCTCCTTGCCCATGCACTCTGCTGAACCCCATCCAACTCACTCATTTGTCTCTGTCTTGGCCTTGGATCTCCTTTATTTCCTCTCTGGAGGTCCCTGACCCTTGGGCTGACCCTGATTTCTGTCACTGGACCTGCTCTTGCTCGGGTGCTGTGGGACTGAGCCCTTGGTGGTGAGGGTGCTGGCCCAGCTGCTTTTCCTGTCACCCTCTCTCCTGGTTTGCCCTCCCTGGAAGAGCAGCTTGGGCTTGCAGCTCCCTGGCAACTCGAAATAAAAATTCTATTAGGGATGCATAAACTTACCCATCACTTTGAATGGTTTTTGAGAAAGCTGAGCCCAGTGTTCACCTGCTCTGGTAGCTGTGCTGTGGGTCACGAGAAACCTAAATTTTGTTTCTGATGGTCCAGTCAGAGATGAACTTTGTGTGCTCCTTGTTTGATTCAGTGCTCTTTCATTTTGGTTTTTTCTTTTATTCTGTTGTGTTTTTTGGGATGTATTTATAAACAGAAGAAACATTTTTTTGACCCATAGATTTTGAAATAGCTGCAGTGTGATCAGTGAGGATATTGCATAGCTGTTTTACTACTGATGCTACTTTTCCATGGCCAAAAGGAATTCCTAATTTGATAAGACAGGGGTTTTTTTTGGTGCTAAAAGAGATAATAGAGTCAAAATGAAGAGGGGACTGAAGCGCTACTTGGACCCTTGGGCTCTGATAGAGACTAATCCCAAATAACACATGGAAACAAATCTTTTCCACCATGATCACAAAGGTGATGGTCATTAATTGTCTGAAAGCCTCTATAAATGGCAACTAGAATTCACAACTTTTAGGAACAGATATGCTGGAGGACAAAGGAGGGATGACGTATTTCTGTATCAAGCTGGAAATTCACTGTAGAGAGAAAAAGAATACTGAATATAGGTACTGCTTGCATAAAGCCGAATTGTGTTGGCAGGGAAGACATTGAATTCTGGGTATTGCATTTAGAGGGGATTTAAACATAGCAGAGGATCAGCAGCAAGCCATAAAGTAAGACCTGAAAGTCCAAGGATTTGGAAATGAGAGCAGCATGCCCAAGACGAGGCAGCAGATTGATCTGTGCAGCAGGAAATGAGAGCACAGAGAAATACAAAGCAGCCAGAAGGATGTGAGAGACAAAGTCGAGCTTACTTTTTAATTTTTTTTTAAAATTTAAGTTTCTCTCTAAATACTTGGAGTGCTTTCCCACACGCAGCAGAAGAGCTACCAAGTCACAGCTTGCTTTTGGTGTCATTGCCATGAATCCAGAGAACCATTGTGGAATTGGGACAGGAATAATCTGGTGTAAAGAAAGCAGAATACACCCCCCGCTCTGACCAGGCTGCTTCTGCATCAGCTGAGGGACGTTGTCTGCTCTCTCTCCCCAGCCCCAGATGTGGTGAAATGCCTGCAGGGTCTGCTGGCTGTGGCCCTCAGCCTGCTGCACCCATGACCATTGCCATAAACACCCAGTGGAAACCAGGAATTGGATTACTTTTCCAAGATGTGTCCCAGCCTTCCTCAGCAGCGCTGCCTTCAGCGACAGGCAGCGTGGGTGTTGTTTATTGCTTTACTCTGGTCTTCCTTGCCTTTTAGCATCCAAAGCTAATTAGGATTGAACAACAGAAAGAGGTTGTTGAATTGGTGTTCTCGAGAAGATCATAAAATTCTGGTGAACCTGCTTTGTTTGCAGAAATGAATAAAATGTTGGCTCCTGTGTAGCCATCCACAGATGGTTCTTCAGAGAGAAACAGGCATAAACTTGTAAAGCTTTGCCTCACGGCTGAGGTTTTGTGGTCCATCTTCCAAATGCAGTTCCAGTCCCTGAAGACCTGGTAAGGAGTCAGCAGACTTTCCTCGTAATAAAAGCAAAACAAAATCATTTTAGGTCCATTGATGGAGAGCAGTAAGAAAAGGACTCACCTCTAGAAAGTGGAAGGGAAGACTTTTTTTCACAGAATCATTGAGGTTGGAAAAGACCTCCAAGATCACCAAGTCCAACCTTTGACCAATCACCACCTTGCCCGATAAACCACATCAGAAAGTGCCACATCTGCTCATCTTTTGAACACTTCCAGGGATGGTGACTCCACCACTTCCCTGGGCAGCCTGTTCCAATGTTTAACCACTCTTTCAGTGAAGAATTTTTTTCCTGATATCCAACCTGAACCTTCTCTGGCACAACTTGAGGCGATTTTCCATTGTCCTGTCACTAACTGCCAGGGAGAAAAGGCTGATCCCAAGTTGCTGAACCTACTTGGATCAAGATGAAAGATGGGGAGGGATATGTCAAGGGTAGAGCAGCATCAGGAAATTATCTGAGTAGCCTGAAAAATCTGTGTAACTTCAACTGTAACAACACATCAGACAACAACTTTTATTAAAAGAGCTTCAGCACAAGTCCCCAGAGCACTACAACCTCAGAATGACAGAATTAAATAGGTTGGAAAAACCTCTGAGATCCTCAAATCCAACCTATCACAAAATGTCGCTGTTGGGGCGGCCACAACATACACACGGGCAGTGCCTCGGTTAAGGGCAAAAAGCAGTTTATTAAACAATCTCTTTTATAACATTTGCTATGTTATTATTCGTGTTATATATCCATTGGCTACTAAATTACTACAATTGACTCATTGGCTATATTTACTACAATATACTACTAGTGGTTACCTATAGCATCAGTGTCCAAGCATTCAGCAAAATAACAGGTGCAGATATGTGGCTGTTTTTGTCCTTCTATTGTTTACATTTCTTGTTTCTATTATTACCACTTTTTCAAGGCTAGAAGCCAATTGTTTTTCTTTTCACGGGCTTTTCTCACCAATAGAAGTTAACCATGTCCAACTTAGGATCTGTGAAGCCTTCAGACTCGCTGTCAGCCACAACAACAAAACACCACCTTGTCAACCAGACCATGACACTGCCTGCCACTTTCACTCTTTCCTTAAACACCTCCAGAGATGGTGACTCCACCACCTGCCTGGGCAGCCCCTTCCAGTGTCTGACCACCCTTTCAGTGAAGAAATTCCTCCTAATGTCCACCCTAAACCTCCCTTGGCGCAACTTAAGCCCGTGTCCCCTTGTCCTGTCACCAGTTTTCTGGGAGAAGAGACCAACCCCCACCTGGCTACATCCTGGTTTCAGGGGGTTGGAGAGAGTGGTAAGATCCCTCCTGAGCCTCTTTTTCCCTAGGATAAAGCCTCTGTAGCTCCCTGCAGGTTCACGAAGTCTGTCAGCACGCTGAGTACATTTATGTGCAGTTAAGCTGCACCCTGAGCTGGGTCTGGCTTGACACCTTGCTAACAAAATGTGCTGGCACTTGAAAGCACAGTCAGATGTCAACCTGGGAAAGGCTGCAGATCGATTCAGCTCTGCCGTGGCAGTGCAATGCATCATTTTTTCCCAGTGTGGATGTCCCTGCTGGCAGTGACTGCTGGCAAAACAGGGTCTGCAGCACTAAAGGGATAAATGGATGTCTACACCCCGAAGGTGACAGGCGCAGGGAAGTTCCTACTGCTCCTGTATTGCCATGGAATGTCCGTGCTGGATGTGATTGACAGTCAAGAAAACACAGCACTTTTAACCAAAACCAAGGTTTACTTTAACTGCATTTTTCTCAGTTTCCTTTCGATCACCAAAAACATTTAATTTCAAATTTCCTGGCACTTTCCTTGTGACAATCACAGAATGGTTTAGGTTGGAAGGGACCTTAAGGATCATCTAATTCCAATTCCCCTGCCATCAACACGGTCTTAATCACTCTTTTTTAGATTGTGTTTGTGTTCATGCTCTGTTCTGTAGCTGTCTGGGGAGGACTGTACTGCAAAGCCCATCACGCATCCCACCAGCCTCTGGCTAAGCCCTGTGTCACCTCCAGCTGGGAATGGCTCAGCAGCACTCCAGTATATTAGCTGGTCTCATTCTTCTTTCATCGTAGTTGATTTGGTTTTTCCATATTTTAAAGAGGAATGTGAGAATTTTCTATACTCCTATGAGAATTTCTCTTCACTCCTCTCTGTCAGATTGATCAATTGCTTGAATGGCTTTTTGAGACTGTTTTTTTATGTGAAGCATTAAATATCCCCTGCCACAATGTTAGTCTAACACACTTGGTTTGTCTTTGCTAATTACTAAAACAAACATCTATTTTTTGTGGGTTTTTTGGCTATTTGTTAATTAACCTGTCTAACTAGGCCATGCTTTCTCCCAGTCTTTTCCTAAATGTTCTACCTGGAGCTGATCTTTTTTTACCAACCTTTTCATAAGTGTGGATGCTCCCCTCCAAACTCATTTGTCTACATGCAAAGCAAGTCAATCTGTGACCCGTTGATGCTCAAAATGAAAGCAGAAGGAAGCAGCAAGTCCAGTTAGGAAGGGAGGCAGCAGATGCAGAACAAACAGCACCATGGACCGGGACACTTCCCACCACACAAACGAACAGGCTTGGTTGTTGATGCACAACCACGGACAGATTTAAGCAGTGTGGTAGAAAACCTTCCTCAAATCCAAAATAACTGCGCCACACAAATGCTGAATTATGGTGTCTTTCTTGCATTTACATTAATTTTGTACATCAAGGCTCAGCCATCTCTACCTTCACCAACACAGCGGAGGAGAGCACGACCAACTTTGCTATAACTCTTCCTTTAGTTGAGGAGAATTTTTCATTGCTCAGCTGCCAACATTTTTTAGGTTTCCTAAAATAAACAAATACATTCAATTCCTTTATGGAATTCTTGGATTTTTTTGTTTTTTTTTTTTTCTGGACAAATGCATGAAAAATCCAGTGAGATTGAGATGTGCACGTCCATGCCCTGAGGTGAGGATGTCTTCATGACCTCAGCTGGTGAGCATCGGGTACCCAGAAGCACTGAGTGTGAGGTAGCCCTCGTAATTCTTGTTCTGCAGATGCTGCTCTTGGCAACAAGCCAATCTCCCGCTGGAACTCACTCCTGTTTGTTTGTTTTCTATTCCTTTATTTTTTTTTTTTTTTTGTCCTCCACAGCATTCTCCATCAGAGCGCATCAGTGGTTTGTTTAAAATTTTTCATTCCCAGGTCTGTGAGGTCTCTTGGACTGAACTTGTACATAACTTTATTTCTCAGTTTTCTTTCTTTCTTGTTATTTCTTTTTTTTTCTTTTTCCATGCCAAATAGAAAATTGCTTTTCAGGGTGAAAAGCTGCCTTCGCCTCATGCTTTTTCTCTCAATCTACCTCAAACTGAGGAACGAACAGGATAAGTCAATGGCAAAATGTGTCTTTTTGAAGCAGTTGGGAAGAAGGAAGTACCTTAATGTTTCATCACTTAAGCTTTTTCGTTTCTCTCATTCACAATCAACATTTCCTGTTTTTTTTTATTTGCCCCATATTCAGGCAGAGTTTGGGGGTGATAATGTGAAAGTCAGCATCTCACATTTGAAATCCCATTTTTAATTTTACAGGAAAATGCAATTCAGGAGATTCCAGTTCTCCCTATACCATGAAATATTAAGGACATCCTTTACCAAATGATGTCTGGAGTACCAAACTTAATTAGGAACCAAAAAGGTGTTTTCTGTGGATGTGGGGTGATTTTGGGATTTTCCTGAACCCAGGATGAATCCAGGATGAATTATTCCTTCTCCCTGCACAGTTGCCTTATTTTTCCATAGTCCAAGATTTGGCAGTCAGCTTCACAAACAAAATATTCTGAATTTCCCCCTGACCTTCCTGAGAGTTTCACTGAGCAAACAAGCACCTGCCTTCTCTTTAAGTCAGGTGCCCATTGCTCCTTCATCCCATAACACCAGTCCTGGCCACAGCCATGATCCCCTGGCATGAATCTGCCTTATCAAGGCTGGATTTCAGCCCCCAAAAAATCTTCCTCCCTCTTCCTCAAACAGGAGAACATAAAAATTATTCCTCTGTTTGCTTTGCAGCCTCCTTACAAAAGAACATTGAGTGCATGTGTTTTTCCCGAAATGGAGAAATGTGAATTTGTGATACATCCTACCTATACCCCTGTTCCACATGTCCAAATCCTTTAGGCCCAAATTATTAAAAATACGAAAAAAATATTAATTCCTGCTGGATAAATGGGACAGAAGGATTGTACTTCCAGTGCCAACCCCGATGTCATGTCTAGTATGCTGAAGGGTGGTACCGCAGGGAGAAGTGCCTTGGAGTAAAGCAGCTTGAAACGTGGCCTAATTGAAATATGTTTCTTTAATTGCATTAATCAGGCTCTTAATAGGATTAAAACAATTGCTCCTTTCTCTTTTGTCCTGTAGCTCTTTTCTTTCCTCATGGAAATTCCGTATTTATAGCTGTTTCCACTTCTTTGCATTCACAATCATATCTTAAAAACAAAGTCTACTTCCAGCTGAGCCCGACTGCTAACAAAGAATGGTCCAGAAAACCCAATTTAGAATAGATTTCTTTCTCCCTATCTGAAGAGGTATTTGGTGTTGTGTGTCCAGAAATAATGACCAAACCAAACTACAGATGGTTTCTGTAGTTACATTTAGAGATGATGAAATTTCACTCTCAGTTTTCCCAGTTTCACTCTAGGATAAATCCAAATAATAAGACTATTTTGTTCATTTGTTTTGCTTTGCTCCTTTTTTTTTTTTTTTTTAATCTTTCTGTTGACAGCCGATTTTAGGAGGTTTAAATTACAGTTTTACTGTAAAATATTTACTCCAACTTATTCCATTATAAACTGGAATAAGTGCTGAAATGAGAACTTACTCCAAGTGTATCTTCAGAGCAGTGACAGCAGAACTTCACTTATTGTTACCAGCAACAGCCACCCCCCAGAAATGCTTATACTTTTAATTTTCAGGTGCATCAAACTGAACTATAAGGAAGTATATTTCACAAAAATCTACAATGGGCTTTAACAAATCAGAACTCCCCTGAAAGCAGCATTTTTGCAAATGTCATTCAGCTGATCAGATTTTTCTAAATTTGTACTTTTTTGGCATTCTGTACCATCCCTGCTGTGCTTATGAGAACTGCACCTTTAATTATTGATTTCTTTCCCCTTTAAAAGCAGAGGGCTGGTTTCCTGTCAAGTCTCTTCAAATCTCCGTGCCTTTGTCCCCCTGCTTTCAGAAGCAGTGGTTGGATGTTTCTCTTATATGCAAACATTAATGGAAAATATGAAAATGACCTTGAAAAAAATTTAATCAGTGTGTTCTTTCACAATAATTATAAGGATGGGGTAGAAAGGAACATTTTGAGTTATTACAAAATATCTAAACGTAAAAAGAGGTCTTTCTGAGTAAAATGTGAATGCATTTTATGTAATTTTTCAACCTTTTATCATATCAGCCTGAGAATTACATATATATATAGATGTATTTCCTTAAACATTCCTAATAACTGCATAAATATGGAAAAATCTGAGGGAAGTCACTGTCTCTCTATTTATTTTGTTTCTTATTCATCCTGTATTTGGCTATCAATACTCCCTCCTCATCCAGAATGAGTGATGTTTTCCAAGGCCATGAACAGCAATAAGGAAAGAGGTTTATTTTTTCATTCCAGGCACTGTGCTGGGCCAAATAAATACCAGAACACTCTATTACAATCCAGAGCAGGGTGGGCAGGAGGTCAAGGGAGGGGATTCTGCCCCTCTGCCCCTCTCAGGTGAGACCCCACCTGCAGAGCTGCCCCAGCCCCGGGGCCCAGCACAGGGAGGAGCTGGAGCTGCTGGAGAGAGTCCAGAGGAGGCACCAGGATGATCAGAGGGATGGAGCAGCTCTGCTGGGAGGAAAGGCTGGGAGAGCTGGGATTGTTCAGCCTGGAAAAGAAAATCTTTGTGTTGACCTATTTGCAGCCTTCCCTTCTTATACACTGAAGGGAGCCCTCAAGAAAAATGGAGAGGGACAATTTACAAACGCCTGGAGTGACAGGACAAGGGGGAATGGCTTCATACTGAAAGAGAGTAGATTTAGATTGGATATTGGGAAGAAACTCTTCCCTGGGAGGGTGGTGAGGCCCTGGCACAGGGTGCCCAGAGAAGCTGTGGCTGCCCCATCCCTGGAAGTGTTCAAGGCCAGGTTGGATGGGGCTTGGAGCAACCTGGGACAGTGGAAGGTGTCCCTGCCCACGGCAGGGGGGTGGAACTGGTTGATCTTTAAGGTTCCTTCCCACCCCTGCCATTCTGTGATTCTGTGGTTTCTGTAATCCTTCTTCTAAAGTTTTTTCTGGTACTTTCAATCACAGAAATTTTCATTTAAACATCTTTCAAAACGCCCTTAATATTTATGTTGCAGAGCTCTAAAATGAATCACATTATCCTACAGTAGGCAGCTAAAATTAAAAAAACAAACAAACAAACAAAACAAAAACAACAATAAGTCAATATCCAAAAAGCATCTATAACCTTTTCCTGGCTCTGAGGAGCGTGGGGATGGTCAGGCTGGCTACATGGATCTCGCTCTGAACCTGTGCTAAACCAATTCTCAAGCTCTGCTTCACAACCACTTGAGAAAGAGCAGTGCCTTTAGAAGGTCCTCCCTCTTTTAAAAGATCTAATTCAGGATTCAGTGACTTACCCTGGTTTTTTAATCACCTGGGCTTTAGATTTTTAATGCCGAGTGAGTTGAATCTTTCACACTGAACATTTTGGTTCATAGCCCAAACTGCTCCCTAACACGAGGTACCTCAATAGACAGTCCATGCCATGACCAAACAAATCAGGTTTAATCCTGGAGATTTTTGTCTTAAAAGGCTGAAATAAGAGATGGTGGGGAATGAAGGAATGCTGTAAATATACATATTTCCTCATAGCCAAATAGGACTGAGTCAGGAAGCTTAAAAAATTTTCTCTTTCAGAACAGGGTCATGAGTATGGTCAGGACTGAGAATTACTGAGTTTATTTTTCATGGATTTACTGATAAAATTACTGACAAACTTTAGGAAAAAACAGACTTCAGTAGTGACCACCAGAGTAACTTTTGTTTCCCAGTCTTTCATGGGTCTTATATAAGATGAATAACCCTGGCTTCTCTCCTAAGATTTCCATAGAAATCGATTAGTCCTTTAATTTTTCAAGAGCTTTGAGCTGATGAATATTGAGTTTTGCTGATGACCACTGAGTTTTTATAATTAGTCTCAGTTGCCAAACTCCAAGCAAGCAATTAGGACATTGACAAAAGACCATGTCCTCTGACCACTTAAAATTCTTGCCACATGGACACATGGTTTTAAACAGTGGCACAAAAAAAGCCAGTTTTTTAACCATGCCCTGAGTGGAAAAAAGTTAAAATATTATTTTGTTCATAGGTATTTTCACTTGTAACAGTTGCCACTGTTCTATTCCCATTATTTGCCTCCAAGTTATTATTGCTGTTATTTAGTTAATTTGGGTTTTTTGGTTTGTTTGAGTACAAACAGGTATATCTGCAGTAGGGCATTCACTGGTTTATACAAAACCTCAAGAATAATGACTCAGAGTGGCATTATTGTATTGAAAAACTATTTTAACACAAATCAGCTCTGCATTCCCAAGGATAAATATACCAGCCATTTCCCCAAAAAGACTGTGAGGAGAATTAAATTCAAAAAAGAATCAGCTTGTGAGCAGTTCAGGGGTTATAGGAGGAGGATTCATATAAAGAATGTTCGATAGACTGCCATGTCCTTCTCCTCTGGGGAAGTGTTTGTGCATCACTTTCAAGAAATAAATGGCATTTTGTATAGAAATGCTTTGGCAAAATCTGTTCCCTTTTGATGTATGTGAAACCATAATCTTGTAGGGGTCTTTTCTGTGATTCAGCTGCTCCGTGTGATGTTCAGCTCTTTTTATGTAAGTGGCTTGCAGAAGGAAATGCATGTATCTATTCCACTAAGAATGGATGTTTTAGCAGGTGTCAGGTCATAAAATCACTTTATACCACTTCTTGGAGCAGTTTATGATCACTGGATATTGTATCTCTGGTCCATGATATGGGGCATTGCCATATTGATTAAATGCCTTAGGCTGTTGCAGGGGAAAAAAATAAGGATATTTAATCAATAGACCTGTGCTTTAGTTACTGTTCCTGTCAGGCTGGAACAGAAATAGCTCAAGAAAGGGGCAGCTTTTCAGACAATCTGAGGGAGTTAAAGCTTGAAGAAAGCTAAATAATGCCTTTACAGACCTGTGAGGGAAGATAATCAACTTAGCGATTGCAAGAGCAGAGATAGAGTTATCAGATCAATCTTGCTTAAGGGTTCAAAAGGGCTGAGAAAGGGACTTCGGGACTGAGAAAGGGAGCCCCAAAGAAACAGGGGCTTAAGCATGAGTGGAATAAATTCTTCTGGTTGCCAGTGATGTGTCCTGATCCTGAATACTGCATGTGTGAGGATTAATTACTGCTCAGCTAAAGCATCTCTTTTAGTGAGAGACTTCAGGGATGAGTCTCTCCACATCTGTGATACAGTAAAAAAGGGAAGAACTAGTTTTCCCAAGATTCCTCAACATGGGTATTGAAGCTCATGATTGTGGTGTTTTCCGTCCATTTTTCACCTGTTATTACATCACTGTAACTTCAGCCCTTTAGATATAATCCCTTGAGTACTCTTAATTCCACCCAGTAGAAATCCGGGAGAGGTGAGTCCCCCCGAGGGTGCAGGAGAAGGTTTTAATTCTGCATTGAATGTTCAAGAACAGGCACCTCTTTCTGCCCCATTTCGAAAGGGATATGGAAAAAATCCCAAGCTGAAAAGAATAGCACACATGAAAAAACTAGAAGTGTGTATAGATTATCAGAATGAAGATTTAGAGGGAAGTTTATTACACTGTACTTGTACTGTGCTTGCAGGAGAATCCTGAGCACTCAGGGTTCTGAAATGTAGCAGAGAGAAAACAGAACAAGAATCAATGCCCAGAAGCTGGAGCCAGGCACTTTATCCTTCACTTCATTATTTCTAACAGAAAGGGTAATAGAAAACGGGTGGAGATTGCTAAAAGAGCAGGAGGTTTTTCATCTTGCTGCATTGCAATCCTCGCTGCTTTCCTTCCTCAGTGGTGGCTTTCTCTAAGAGAATTATTTGTACCTGATGCACCTGAAACTCTGTCACAGGGAGACTGGCAGCTTCCAACAAGCCCTGCCTTGGCCTCGAATTTTGGCAACACTTTAAGGAATCACTCTGGCCCACAGGTTCTAATGATGGCAAATTGGATCTGTTGTAAAAATTCGTAAAAAAATGTAAAAATAAATTATTTATTAAGCAGATTAGAGATAACAGATGAAAGATCTTAATCACAGTTACTTACTGCATGGTATAAACTAAAAGAACTACTGGTAGATTACAGCATTACAGAAAACAGTGCACTATATCAAGGTACCTATAATAAAGCCAGCAAACGAAATAGTATTGATTAGGAGTCGAAAGTAATTTACAACAAAATGGTAATAATGGACAGATTCCTTCACTCTACCCCTGGGAGTAACCACAAAGCAGCGTCCCCTGCTCACAGGAAAAGCTTCACACGTTTCCAGGGAAATGTATAGAAGATTTCTACTTCGAAATGAAATGAAAGTGAAAGTTTGGTGTCGCTTTTAAAGTTGTAAAGTCTGTCAGTCAGACATCCAACTTATCTTGCCAGCTCTCACTTCGGAAGTAAGATGTTTATTGTCAGCTGGGAGATGCCAGACCAGTGGTAACCCCAAGGCACCAAAATAATTCCCTACAAAACAGCTTGTCCTGCTTGAGTTGCCTGCCTGGATAACAAACTGGATAAGCTCTTGTGGGGGGTGAGACCCCCTGCTCCAAACACAATTCTGCCAAAGGAGGCAGCCTGAATTAACAGAGATGACATAATTGTTCTTCTCGTCCCCAGCCTGGGAGAACTCATGGAACAAATCCCTGGAATTTCTGACTGCCTTTTTCTGTTTCAGTAGAACCCAAGAAAGGGATTGGCTCTCAAGCAGGGTCCTTGGAGCTGGGTACACTGAGTCATTACTGCTTGGGGTGGAAAGGACTGCTGTACGTATTCAAGAACAAATACAGCTTGACAGCCTACAAGCTGTTAAGACAACCTGACCTTTGTGTGTCTACTCCAAGAACAGTGAGTTCAATTAGCTCTAATGCTTCCAGGTCCTGTACCACCATTAGGAAATGCCTTATTCAGCTAAAGCTGGGATTTTTTTTTAATTTTCTTTTTTTTTTTTTTTTTTTTGGTCAGTGTAAAGAGCATTAAAGGATTCATTCTAAGTACTGCCAGCAATAAAGGGAAGAGTCTCGTATTCGGCAAGGTCTAAAAAATTAATTAGCTTTATTCCTTAAATACAAAATAAATACATTCTACCGTAGCCAAAAGCTTCAGGGCTGAGTTTGAGCCAGTTGGGTTCAAGCCAAGATGCCAGCTCTGGCAGCTGTTGGAAACATTTTGGACTAGAGTTTGGGCTGGTACCTGTCAGTTTAGAGATCAGCTGAAATCACCAAGTCCTTCTACAAAGACAAAAGGAGTGTTTAAAAGAAAAGGCCAATGCACAGGATAGTGGAGAGTAAATCTATTCATGGTCTGTCGGTGGTTCACGTGTCCTCAGCTGTCATTTAAATGCCTCAGTTTACCCCTTCTGAAGGGTTGTTGTGATCCCTTGTGATCTTTTGTGTTGTAAGTGATTGAGTCAGGTCTTTGACATCACCACAGCATTTCCAGAAGCTTCCAGTATCTGAGGGACAAGAAGCAAAGCTAAAGTGTTGATTTTTGTTGGAGCAGAATGGAGAACTGGAGTGAAAACAAAATTGTTTTACATGGGGTTTTGAGGGATTGTCAGATGAATTTGCTTAGCTATTGGAGCTCCAAGGCTTCCTGGAGTGAGAGTCCATGGAAAGCTCTGTATGATTTTGATGCAGAAGGATGTTTTTGAGACTCCTGGGAGCTATGTGCCATCGAGGAGCTGGAGAGACAACAGGGTTTGCCTGCTCTCCACATCACAGAATACGAGAAATGCTCCTTTTCTCTCTGTTTCTTACATAACATTATATGTTAGTGCCTCTGAAGCTGAGCTGGACCTCCATCCTGGTAGATGTATCTCAAAAGAAAATCTCCTCCCGAGGGAATCCACAGTTTAAATTGACTCTCCAGGGCATAGGTCACCAGAGAATGATCCTGCAAAACTTTGAGTGCTGCTTGTGACATTTCAGTGGCTTCAAGACACCCCAAATTAAATCCACCTCTTTCAGCTGAGATACAGGACCAGGGCAAACTCGTGGCCTTCTGGATCAGCAGTTGGAGGCCATGTGGGATGTCCCAAAATCTTTCAAATGGCACTAAACTCTGAGACATCTGAGCTGAGGCCCCAAATTCGAGTCCTACTTATTTTCCTCTTGCTCCTGCCTGAGGAGCTGCCTGCCCAGATTTGTGCTCTTCCCTGCCACTTAACAAATACCTCCCTAAGGAAACACCACGGATACCTTGCCCTGATGCTCTGGTTTCCCAGTTTTTAATGGCATAGATAGTTACTTCCTCATGTACTAAATTCCAGAGGTTTTGAATTGTGGTCCCTGTATCCATTGTACATTCCTCAATGCTTATTTTTGTTCACTTGGTACCCAAACACCTTTTGAAGTCCTGGCTTAGGTTGGCATCATAGCTTCTCAGTAGGGGAAAGAAAAGAGGCATAAATCCAGTTTTAAGAGCTGTTCCTCTGTCTCTCTGCATTGATTTGTGTGGAACTGTCCTTTTAACTCTCTTTTCCGTCTGACTTCTCATTGCCTTCTGATGAGAGCCAGTCTAAAAGTGCAGGGTTGGATTTACATCGATTATTCCCTCTGTTGTCTTTCTGTGACCCTTTCTGAACTATGAACTCAGAGCTGTGGCTTGGTTGTGAAGGGCTTTTATTCCTTTCACACTGACTGTAAATATGGATTAACAGCTGAATGTGACAGGCATCTGAGCTTGTTTCTCTCAACAAGGAAAAAACCCTTTTCACCCTGTATTAAACTGCAGTTTGCTCCTGAACAAGAAGAATACTGAAAAAAACCAATAACAACATCAAACTCTGCATTAGAGGCTTTGGGATGAGGGAGATGAGTGAAAAATGCACGTGCCTTGTGACCATTAGGCATTGTAAAGTTAATCTTTGCAAAGAACAATCTTTACAAGAGAACAATTTTAATTAGCTTTGTTTTCCTAGGAAGTACCTTGCTCATCTGTTTAATACATTTTTGGAAGATACGCAAAGCGTTAATTTATCTATTAGTCTTTCCTTTGGAACACAAACAGTAAGTACTAATAATGTGTGCCTAAATGCAATTACAGCTAATAAATCAAGGACCAGTTTTCACAGGTTTTATATACTTGCTATTTTCCCCTGGATTTTTTGTTTGTCTCTCGTTCCTTTTTCTTTGTCTGTCTCCTCACATGAATATTCTCTGGCTACACCAGAAATCTTTGGAAATTTCCTCTTTGAATAAAATACATCTTTCCATATACCAGCAAGAAATCCAGATACAGCACGTAGCACCAGTTTTCAGCAGTTTCAAGACCAAGTTATCAGGTTATAAAAAAAACTCCAGCTCTTATCTACTCTTCTTAGCAGTAGAATAATTCATATGTGTCATTTACTAAATCTTTGGAAGAACCAGCAGGATGCAGTCAGGATTGTATTGTATGACCTTCATCAGTAAACAGAAAAAAAAGTGTATTTCTTTGGTATTAACTGGTTTTGAATACAGACAGTGAATTTTTTGGGGAAAGGAAAATTGAGATAATTATACTTTTGCTTTATAATTGCATACCCAATCCTGCCTTTATTCCCTTTGACCTTTAGTAGTGATAAATCTTCTCACAAGGGTCTGAGCCAGGGTCTTGAATCCATGTGACTGTCATTCTTTGGAGAGGTTTGGATCTGAAATTTTTCCCTGCTCTGTAAAGCACCAGAATCATATTATTGATTCAAACTCAGTCAGGCTCCAAGACAATGAAAAATAAATGCAGGTATAAACACATTGGTTTGACAACTACTGTTTTTCATTATTGTCTTTTGCATCATGTGAAATGCATGATGTGATCAGCTGGTCCATCTGCACATAACCACAGGCTGTTTAGAGAGGCATGCCAAGAAAATCCCCATCATTTCCACCAGCTCCTCTTCAGCTGGACTTCGCTGCTGCGAGAATTATTTTCTGTGGCCATCAGAAGGGCTGTTGGGCTGGTGCCACAATATCCAGCTTGCTCCTGCCAGCGAGGACAGGCTGTGGAGCTGTGGTGGGGTTGTTGCAACTGCTGGAGCTCCTCCTTCCTGCTCAAAGCCCTGTCCATCCCCCAGGCCCTTCCCCACTGCGAGTTCTGCTGCCCTCTTCCCCTCTGGATTCCGTAATACTGACGGCAGAAAGACAGGAGAGAGATTGAAAGAGCTGAAAAGTACCAGAGTAGTTGAGGCCATGGATGCTGGATGCCATTATCCCTGGGGCACGGGGCTTTTGGCAACTAATTATCATAGAATCATGGAATTGTTTAGCTTGGAAAAGGCCCTGAGGATCATCGAGTCCAACCGTTAACCCAGCACTGCCAAGGCCACCACTGAACCATGTCCCCAAGTGCCATATCTACATGTCCTTTAAATCCCTCCAGTGATGGTGACTCCATCTGTACCCTGGGCACTCTCTTCCAATGCTTGACCATATTTTCTGTGATATTTTTTTTCCTAATAGCCAATCTAAACCTCCACTGGTGCAACTTGAGGCAGTTTTCTCTTGTCCTGTTGATGGCTGCCCAGGAAAGGAGACCAACCCCCACCTGGCTGCCCCTCCTGTCAGGGAGTCGTAGAGAGCAAGAAGGTCCCCCCAGAGCCTCCTTTCCTCCAGGCTGACCCCCCTCACATCCCTCAGCTTCTCCTCATCAGACCTGTGCTTCAGATCCTTCCCCAGCTCTGCTTCCCTTCCCTGGGCACGCTCCAGCACCTCAGTGTCTTTCTTGGTGTGAGGAGCTAAAACTGAACCCATCCCTGGAGCTGTGGCCTCCCCAGTGCCCAGCACAGAGGGACAATCACTGCCCTGTTGCTGACACACAGTGCCACAAGGCCACCGGCCCCCTTGCCCAGCTGGGCACACCCCGGCTCACGTTCGGCCACTGTCGCCCAGCACCCCCAGGGCCTTTCCCGCTGGGCAGCTTTCCAGCCCCTCTGCCCCCAGCCTGCAGCACTGCAGGGGCTGGCTGGGACACGGGGGCAGGACCCAGGCCTTTGCCTCGTTGTTCCTCTGTCCACAGATCCAGCCTGCCCAGATCCCTCCTCAGAGCCTTCCTACCCCCCAGATCAACATTCCAGCTCAAACTGGATGAGCAGTGGATGCCCTGGATCCCCTTGTCCAGATCATGATAAAGACATCGAACAGAGCTGGCCTCAACACTGAGCACTGGGGAAATATAAACATACACAGATATCTCTGTGAGAGAGACACAGGAGGGTAGGAGCTGGTGCTGTTTGCCAGCAGCGTTCTGCCTCTTGATATCACTGAGATCAAAGGAATTCTCTTTTTTTCACTTAGAAAGTTGGGTTTTTTTCTCCTTCTTATCCTTTCCCCCTCCCAGCTGCTCTTTACCTGAGCCCCTCTGAAACTTGAAGCTGCAGCAGTTCCAACAGGGATACTGCAAAGCTGGGAATCCACAAGTGGATATAACTGTGAGCAGGACGCAGAAATGATTTCAGCAATTCCTTCTGCTCCGTGCTGAGAGAAGTGAAAATTTAAGTACACCATAAATAGTGTATGTACACTATAGAATATAGACATATAAAATGCCCACTTGTGTTTTGATCAGCTGGTAACAGTTATGCTTTAAAAATATATAAGTAACATATGGTGATTATGGCAATGTCGATTTAATGACGTTTTAATTGAAGTGATTTGCTGTGCTGTGAAGAGAAAGGCTAACCAGCAAGATCAAATGAGCACAAAGAGAAACCAAACCAGAGCTCCTGAAGGTCTGTGTTTCACCAGTAGAGCTAGAGACACCAGAGGAGTTTTAAAAGACAGCTTTAATTTTCAAGGGAAAGTAAATCTAGGATTTTCAACTTTTCAGATAGATTTAAGCAAATGAAGAAGCATGTCAGGTTTGACATCCTTGCCCCTGCCCCTTCATACTTAATGAAGTGTCACCAGAGTCTATAAGATAAAACAATATTTAATCCAATATCTGAAGCTTCCTCCCCTTGGACTGTGTTTTCAGCTGCAAAACTTGGCAAAGACTCAGCCTGTGGCACTACATCAACTTCCACCTCTCGCCAGTCTTGTCCTGTGTGACGTTGACTCTGATGGATTTTACTAAAATGCATTAGTTTTCATCTCACTGGTTTTTTGGCAGAGTGATGGAGCTACAGCAGGGTGGATGTCGGGGTGCTGTGCCTTGTGCATCAACAGCAACACAGTCATTTAATACTTCTGGATAATCTCTGTGAATGATGAGGATGAGCAAAGGAGAAAGGACGGACATCTTGATAATCAAATCCCTGGTGAAGTTTAAAACATTGGCTCTCAGAAATGAACTTTTGGAATATACAGTGATGGAATGCACAGCAGATGAAGAGAGAAATGTGGAAAGTAAAATGATTAATATTCACAGTCACTTTTCTGATCCCAACAGCAATAAGAGAGAGAGAAAACTACTAAAAATAACTTTCTGCATAGAAAATCAGTCTGAGCAGAGCCAAATATGTGATGCATTGCTTTTTCAAACACCCTGAGCAGGCACTTTAGTCCATCAGGTGCGGAATGAATCTCTTAACACACTGACATGACCACAGCTCAATCTGTGTAGCAGTAACCAGTTAGTTCACTGAAGCATTCACATTTTGTAGAAGGGAAAGGAGAAGAATCATAGAATCATAGAAGGACTTGGTTTGGAAAGGACCTTACAGACCATTTTGTTCCAATTCCCCCTGCCGTGGGCAGGGACACCTTCCACCAGACCAAGCCCCATCCAGCCTGACCTTGAACACTTCCAGGGATGGGGCAGCCACAGCTTCTCTGGGCAACTTTTGCATTTTCTCACCACACTCTGGGTAAAGAATTTCTTTCTAACATCTTATCTAAATCTCTCCTCCTCTAGTTTAAAGCTGTTCCCCCTGATATCACTATCTGCCTGTTTAAAAAGCTGCTCTCCCCGTTTTTCATAAACCTCCTTCATGTACTGGAGGGTCACAGCGAGGTCTCCCCAGAGACTTCTCCAGGCTGAACAACCCCACACAATAAAAATCATCATCCCCCTTTTTTCTGAGTGTAAATAAACAAGATATGAAAGATTCCTC
Source organism: Daphoenositta chrysoptera (assembly GCA_013397915.1). Lineage (NCBI taxonomy): Eukaryota > Metazoa > Chordata > Aves > Passeriformes > Daphoenositta > Daphoenositta chrysoptera. The sequence continues at coordinate 218,943 of VZRO01005365.1, read as the reverse complement.
TATTCTAACATCATGTTTGATCTCATAGTCCCAGACTAGAGAATATTAACTTCGGACTGTCAAAAAATGAAATCCCAAAACAGCAACACATTGTTCATTCTCATATTTAACGCTCCCAGGTGCTGGGAAAAAAAAAAGAGCTTTTTCCAAACCTTTTCATTCATGGGACACCTCGGACAGGATGTTATTCCTGTATAACAGTTAACTGCGTTGTCCCAAAGTAATTCTCTGAGGAGTAGTGGTAAAGTAAACGTCCTCAGAGAGGTGATAAGAAGTTCAGCCTTTCACCACTCCTTTGAGAAATGACCACAGGAGTTTGTTTTCCTGTTTTCCACTGAACATGAAATGGAACTCCCTCCAGAGGTCCACAGAATCCACTGGATAGAGATCCCTTAATCCCTGCGGCCAAGGCAGGGTTTCAACGGTGTAAGGACAGAGGGAAAAACCTCTCTCCCAGTTTGTTTTCCAACAAGTTTGGCTTTGGATTTGAATTTATAGAAATGAGGATGGGTTTTTTTTGTTTTAAACCTCCCTTCTTCTCCTCTCCAGTTTGTGTGCAGACATGTTGGTTCCATGCATGTGCCATTTGTGGGTCTTTCCACCTGTGTGTCCTCTCTGCTCTGCATAAATTTACAATCATTCGGCTGATTTCTATCAAGTTGGCCAAAGCAGAAATCTTCATTTTTACACTTGTACAAAGCTTTGCAAAAACCTCTACCCAGGTAGAGGAGGAATACTATCAATACCTCCACCAGGGGAATGGGTATAGGACAAGTTCATTTCCTGCTAGATGTGACATACCCCACACAACAGAAGGCTCGTGAAAAACAACTGCGATAGTGTTGGTGCTCTCTGAGTTACTAAATTGTGAAGTAAACTTCAAAATGATCCACCATTACTACAGTGGAGAGCATGGTGCAAATGGAGTGACTATGTTTGTGATGCTCTGAGATAAAAATCAAACAGGATTTGTAGGGAAGATTATGTTTTTTATTAGACTGACCCAGATATCTGGGAAAAAACAAACCCAGAGACTCTCTTAGGAGCACAGACCCTTGGAGAGGCCTGAAGAATGGCTCATGTGCCTCAAAGCTTTCTGCCTCTTCCCTCAGAGATTTCCTCTCTCTAATAAAAGATTTGCTCTCCTCTTACAAAGCTTTTTTGACTTACATCACACTAATCTAACTTAGCTACAACTCCTCCATGGCAGGTGGGTTGGAACTGGATGATCCATAGGGTTCCTTCCAACCCAAACCATTCTGTGGTTCAATGATTTTGTGAAGTGAAGAAACAGTGTCCAGACATGGAAAGATTTAAAAAAAGAAAAAAGCATAACAAAAAAAGTTATTTTGTTATTGGAGACCCAAGCCCTGAAAATCTGTTCATCTTGGGCTTTTTTAATGTTTAAATCTCAGATTATGATGATGTTGCATGCAGCATGGACAGACACAGCCAGGTTTTAGCTACAAGAATGGTCAATTTTATGGCTATAATTTTCTCCCTCACTTGCACTAAGTCCTGTGCCCTCTGACTGAGCACACGCACAAACCAAAACCATACAAATGAGGAGATGGCTGCCGTGGTGATGTGTAGGTACCAAGAGATTTTCCATTTAATAGAGCCCAACACCTGACTATTTAATAGAGGTCACCAGCTAAATCAGTTAGAAGTGGCTTAGGCAGGCAAGTGGAAGCAGGGCTGAATTAGAAATAAGTGAATCCTAGCTTTAGCCACAAATGTGTGGAAAATGAAACTAAATTAAGTTGCTTCAGCCCTTTCACTGGCACAAAGTGATATAAATTGGTTTCATTAAAAAACCCTAATATATTTTAAGGCTGCAGTCCTAACCTATTACGTTTTGTGTGGTTGCCGAGAGCAAGTAGCTTAGTGGCATTTTATGTAGCAAATGAACGGGGGACAAATAGAATTTTATTGCTTTGTAAATGAAAAGGCTGGGAAGTTTTGGAATAAAATTGATTTTCACATCTGGAAAAGTTTGCCTTATCATTAGCGCTGTGCTTGCTCTCTCTCTCTTACTCGACCTATTTTTCACTCCATTGTTTTCCACTTACTTTGCAAGGCAGCCGTGTAATTTCCATTCCCATCCATTCATGTTCCCAAATTGTGTTTTTCTTTTCCAAGTGCAATGTTTGAAAGTGTTTGCACAGGGGCTGCTCAGCTGAGCTGTTCCTTGGATGAGGTGGGATGCACGCTGGTCTCTGCCTTTTTCCATCTCAGATCTCTGGGGATAATATTTGCAAAAGTGGTTTTGGAGCACTTTCAGAAACCCTGACTGCAATTATAGTTTTTATAAACCCCATGATCCACTGGTCTTCCCAGATTTTAAGTGTTCCATAAGGAAACCACACCCATGGTGTGATACAGCGTTATACAGAAATACAGGCAAATACACAGCACCTGAACTTCTGTGGGAACACCACGAATATTTGGAAGGGTTTATTAGCTTTATTTGAAGCTCCCTCCTTCCAGATTTTGGAAGAGCTGGGTGGCTTGGCACCTCTTCACAGATTGATGTTTGCCACTTACACGAGACACTCTCCATAAGTTCATCCAAAGATCACTGGTTTTCCCATATTTAATCCCTGTTTAGAAACCACGTGTTCTCTGTTTGGCAGTGGCAATTTGGCTCAGAATGTGTAGAATAGTGTATTGTTGTGCCAAACTGTATTTTTTGTACATTGGAAGTGCCAGTTTAGTAAGGAAAGGGCTAAGGCAGTGAGTGCTCCATTCCACTTACCCCCTAATTTGTAATGTCCTGTTCTGTGCCACAGGATGATGCAGTTTCCCACCACACAACACAGAGAGAGCCCAAGATTGCTGGATGTGTCTCACACCTCTTTTCTTAGAACCACAGAATTGTTTAGGTTGGAAAAGACCCATAAAATCATCAGGTCCAACTGGCAACCCAACACCACCAACATGTTCACCACCAAACCATGTCCTCTAGTGCCAGAGCCACACAATTTTTGAAACATTTTCAGGAGTGGTAGATTAAATATTAGGAAGAAAGTCTTCCCTGGGAGGGTGGTGAGGTCCTAGAACAAGTTGCCCAGAGAGGCTGTGGCTGCTCCATCCCTGGAATTTTTCAAGACCAGGCTGGATCTTGGTTTTAGCAAGCTGGTGTGATGGGAGGTGTCCCTGCTCTTGGCAGGAGTGTTGGAAACAGATGATCTTTAAGGTTCCTTCCAAACCAAACTATTCTATGATTCTGTGATTTTATCCTTGGACATCATCCTTGTGTGTGACATCAGAGGTGTGTTACAGAAATGTTTGCAAGAGCCTTGCTGCCCCTGCCCACTGCGATGGTTCTGTGCTTACTTTCATTAATTCCTTTCTTATTAAAAGGCACAAATTCTTCACTCAATCCCCCCTCCCCGCAAAAAAAAAAAAAAAAAAAAAAAAAAAAAAAAAAAAAATCCTTATCACAACAGTCAGCTGTGAGTTTGGGCTGGTGATTTCAGAGTCTCTTGAGTTTATTATGGCCTTCTAGATAGAGTAAAACCTGGAAACTTCCACACCTTCCCTTTTGCTTTCGTTTGCTAAGTCCCATTACGCACAGACGATTTTCCTAGTGAAGATCTGCTTCTCAGAAGTTTTGCCTCTAGTGATGTCAGCTGGTCACCTTTTCCTGGCACTGAATGCAATTTAGAGTGAATAAATTCAGTAAGATTCTTTGCCAAGAATTACTCAGTTCTCCATGCTGAAATATTAATCGATAACGTATCTTAAAATTTCTCTTCACTCCAATCATTTTTATAGCATTGCAATTTACTGCATGGAAGCAGGGTAGTAAAAGATAAAAAACCCAGCTGTTAAGTCACATTATTATTAATATTTATCTGTCATTTACAGAGTCCCAAAAGGTGTTCACAGCACTTTTGTGTTGGTCAGCAAGCCAGACGACACAACAGCTTTCCCAAGGACTGCAGCTGTAAATATGTAAATACAGGACAAAGAGACTCTCTAGTCAGAGAAATGTCTTCAAGCAATGCCATGGAACTTTCTGCCCAGAATGTCCTGATAAGCCTTTTTGGGCTTTTAAAATGGGGAGGGAAGGAGCACGCCCAAATTCATGGGAAGACAATACTCAGTCTCAGACTCCAAGCAAAGGAAAATTAATTTAGCAGTAAAAAATTCAATGAAATTATGTAGAGGTATGTGCAGGACAGGGGACTCTGATTTAGAGCCAGGAAAGATTTTATTGTGGTTTGGTTTGGTTCTGTTTCTCCCTTGGAAACTTTCCAATATTTAATTTGTTATCCCAGATTTGCTCTGGAGTAAATCTAAATATTTATGGGTTTTCTTTCTATTTTACCACAATGAATAGACCAATTTGGCAAAAACACTTTTCTCAACACCAGAATGCTGAGGAGGCTCATGCTCAGAACTCTTAGATGGGTGTAGGTGATCCGGGGTCTGGTCATTCCTTCCCATTTCTGTGTATCCCAAGGGAAGGATTGGGAAGGCCTGGCCAATAGAGCTGGTGTTACACCAGGGAGAGGTTTTGGTAACTAATTAAATACTCATTAGTGATGGATAGAATCTCCCTCAACCTGAGAGCTGCACTTCTGCAAAGTGTTGGAGAGGAAGACAAAACAGCTCTCCCAGAACAGCCTCGAGCTGCTGGTGAGAAATTCATGGGGGACCATCAGGTCAAGGCTGGGGGCTGGACTGAGGACAGGGATATTTACAGCACATTCCTCAGGGGCCTTTGTCTTATTGCAGCCTTTTCCTCGTGTTTCTCTGCGAGGTCGTGATGCAGGACATCCCCACACACCTAAACTGCAGAGCAGCTCACCAGAGGCTGCCTCAGTTACAGATACTTCAGGATGATATTGAATGTAATGATGGGTGTGCACTGAAGCAGGAGGAGTAGGAGAGGTAGAAGCTGTATTTGTAAAGGAAAAATAGAGCATGGAGGCATATTTTAGAAGATCACCTTGAGGAAGGTCATAGGATCATAGAATTGTAGTCATAAAATGGTTGGGGTTGGAAGGGACCTTAAAGATCATCTGCTTCCACGCCCACTTGCCATGGGCAGGGACACCTTCCGCCATCCCAGGTTGCTCCAAGCCCCATCCAATCTCACCTTGAACTCTTCCAGGGATGGGGAGTCCAGAGCTTCTCTGGACAGGTCCTCTTCGTTGGCCCATATGTAGAATCAATGTGTGACTGTGCTCCTCAACACCATTCCCGGCTGAACTTGAATTAATTAATAAGAAGACTACTCACAATATTTTGTCCCACATCCTGCCCTGTAATTGAGAGAATTCTCAGTCATGGAAGAACTGTGTGGTTCAGCATAGGGCAATTCTGGTTTGAAAGGTCTGAAGAAAGAGCAGAGTTCAGGCTTCAGTGGTTTTCAGACATTGAAAACAGCACAAATGTGTTTTTATAACCAAGGTTCCAAATAGTGGTAATTCCACTGATTATGCAGTGAATGTCTTGTTTTCATGTTTTATAAATCCTTTATTCCTTTACCATTGTGAGTGGACAAGAGGGTTGGCTTTTCTTTGAAAAAAAAAAATATAGGAATTGAATCACATTAGTTGCTATCTGTGAGCAGCAGGAGGAAAGAAATGTCAGTGCAGTTGTGCTTGCCTAAGAAAATCACAATATCATATGAAATACACACTGAAAGAAAACATAGCAGTATCCAATGTCCAGATACTGGAAATGAAGGCTTGATAGATAAGAACCACCTTGGAAATGGCAGTGAGTCTTGGTCTTCCCAGGCTGCAGTTTAAGAGCTTGTCAGTGGTTTAGTGACATCCACCTTTCCCCAAACACACAAATTGCATAGTGAGCCTCAACAGGTATTTCAGTAGCAGCAAGATTTTAGATAAGATAATTTCTCCCTTTACCTCTCTATATTACCTAGGCATCCGTTAAAACTCAAGATAAGATTTATTTGGCTTTTTTTTTTTAATCCCAAGATGAAGTATATTCTGCTGATGTTTGAGAAATATTTGGAGGAACTTTGCATCCATGTTTTTCTGAATTCATGCTTTTGCAAACCATGGTACATTGCAAGAAAAAAAAATCCTAAATGCTGGAAGGTAAGATTCCACCAGTCTGCTTTGGTCACACCAGATCAGCTACTCTCCCACAGAGGGCAATATGAGAAGTGTTTTCAGGACACTGTTTAGTCACAGTTGGAGCTGGGTTTAAAATAAGAAGGCACAATATTGTACTTGATCCCTTCTCCAGTTTGAGCCTTTTCCTCACTGCTGCTTGCACAGCTCATTCCTGCTCATGCTGGAATGAAAGCTGATTTCTCCTGGGGTGAGACAAGTACATGAAGAGAGGGCCCACGTCTCTTGGGAAAAGGGATCAACATTTCAATGTCAGAGTCTGAAGGAAAAGTATTTCAAACTTAAATCATGTTCCTGGGACATTTGACACCAGCTGTGTCCGTGCTGGGCTCATAGGACATTTCTGGTGCAAAATGAAAACATTTGGATCATCTCAGACAAGGAGGACGTGAGATAAGGCCAAGAAAAAATATGGGTGCACGCTCTTGCCAAAATAAACCCCAACCAACCAAACCACAAAGAGGAGGCTGCAGGCAGAGCTCTGGACACCTGAAGAGAAGAAATTCAGGTTTCTTTCTCTCTGTCCTTGTGAGTGCAGGCTCTGAAGCTCTTCCCTGAGGCACGTCTTGGCCTCACCTCTCACCAGCTTCCTCGAGGGTGGCCAGTGAAGCAGGTGCCACTTGCCTCTGCAATTTGGAGGGCCTTAAATTACTTCGCAAGGAGTCTTAAAGTGTAGAGTGCTTCTGAAATCCTGAAGAGAATGTAAGAAAGTGGATTTCTGTGAGTAAATTGTGAATGAGTAGTTTTCTCTGAGCGGTTGTTTAATTGAGCTGCAGCTGGGGCTGATTATGTTTGTTTTTCCTTCAGTGTCTCTCATTTCCTTTCGTTTCCGTTAATTCCTGCTTTCATTGGGTAACTGTTGCTGTACAAAATTTTAAGGGTGGTAAAAAAAAAAAAATAAAACAAGAAATAAAAAAGTGCATATTTTAGGAGCTTTTTACGACAGTTGTTCCTGGAGACACCTGTAAACTGTTGAGCTGAATTGGGCTGCAGCTGCTGCTGACGACACGGGCTGTGAAGGAGAAGGGCTGTGATTCATTCTTCTGGTTGTTCCACCACCCTCTTCTGTGGCTGTGTGTGCTGAGATGTCTGCTCATGGGGGTCTCTGGGTCAAGCAAATACTAAACTGACTGCCAGAGGCTGGAAACAGAGGATGATTGAGGGGAAGCATCGCAGGATTACAGAATATCCTGAGCTGGAGGGAACCCATGAGGATCATTGAGTCCAATGCCTGGCCCTGCAGAGGACAACCCCAAGAATTCCTCTTGTTTCAGCTTGGAGAGGGACAGGACATTGGTATGGACAGAGGTTCCATGTTGTGGTATCTAAGGTGGCATCTCTGCTCTGCTCTGGTGAGACCCTGCCTGCAGAGCTGCCTCCAGCTCCGGGGTCCCTGCCCATGTCCTTCCCAGCAGGAAGGACATCGAGCTGTTAGAGCGAGTCCAGAGGAGGCCAGCAAGGTGATGAGAGCCATTCTGTGATTCTCTGATTCTGTGATCTGTGACATCACTGCTGTGTCTGAGAAGTCAAAGTGCCACGTGGCCTGCACAGACAATGACCTGGATTGATGGATAATGAATTCTTTGGGGTTTTTATTCTAATCTACACTAGCAGAAAGCAAAGACGGTCAAGATAGGCTGATGGCAATCTCATGAACTTGAACAAGAAGTGCTAAATCCTATACATGGGCCTGGGTAAGTGGCTCTAGGTCGTCCTGCTTGGACAGGGGGGTTGAACCAGATGACCTCCAAAGGTCACTTGTAAACTCAAACATTCTGTGATTTTGTGAGATCTCTCTGTCAGTGGGGAGGATTTTAGTATTTTACTTCTCATCCAGTGGACTGTCTCTTCTGCTTTGCTTATGTTACAGAACAGATGCTGTGGAAAGAACTCACGTTCCACTGGAACTGAAGGGGCTGCCAGGTCAGGTTTTCTGTTGAGTGTTCTCCCAAGAAAGATTAATATCAGAAAACAGAAGGCATGTTGTGGTTTTCTAAAGGGCAACACATCTTATCCTTGAAGGTTAAGTTAATTCACTTTTTCAACCCCTCTTTGATTCCATGTCATATCCAAGGGAATAGTCTTTGACTGTCTATGACATTCAAGACTATTTGACCAGTCAAAACCTTCATCTCCTGTGAGTGTAGTAGTTTTGTAAAGAAAGAGCAAGAGAAATCCTCCAGAGAACTTTGGAGGCATGACTAGATCAAGATCCTGGCTGATCTGAAATAAATAAATAAAGATAGAGGTTCACAGGCTCCCAGTCACTTGTTCCCATTTAGACTGAGCAAGAGTTTTGTCTGGAGAATAAAATCCATTGTTCATTATTTTTTTATCAATTTGCTTCTCCACCAAGACCATTTCCTCTTGGTATCTGCTGACTTCTGAGGGCCACAGTCAGCTGGCAGTCAGCTTCTTGTGCTGCTTAATTATATATATGCAAAGAGATAAATGTGGAAGCCTCTGCTGCTTTCGTTTGTGTAGGGTAGTTCATTTCAAACTCTAGAAGTTCTTTTTTGTCTCCTCTGGTTGAAATATCCCGGGTGTCTGGATCTGTTCTGGATCTCCTGCCTCTGGACTCTGTGATGCCTTTGACATTCCTCTGAATATTCCTGTGAGTGATTTCTCAAGGTCACCTCTATGCAAGACAGTCATGCAGCCATTATTGTGTTATTTTCACTATTAACAGCTGTTTCTTAACAACCCCAGGGTCACTGAACCTATAAAACCCAGTTGAGCTCAGTTTCCTTCCGGGATTTTGTCAATCCTGTTTTTCTCAGTCATGCAATGCTAGAGAGAAACCCAGGGTTTATGGTCTATCACTATTCCACACCACCACAGGAAAAGAGCTCCTATTTTAGCACTGCAGCTGGGACTATCTGCCCTGTCTTTTAACCCATCTGAAAGTTGTTTGAGCAACTAGCTGAGAGCCTCCGAAAGATTTTGGTCACATTTGTAGGCAGAAATTTGAGGAGAAGCGATTTCAGAACAAGTCACCACAAATTAGTCTTGGGCAAATTTCTCTTCTTTGGGACTATATATCCAAATCTCCTACATAGCTTTATGGAAGATTTTAGGAACTGAACTTGTCCCCAGTGGCTGATGTTTTAAAACAAAGTTCCTTTGCAGAGAGTCCCTTTCTTTCCTTCACTGTGTTGTTGCACAATTCGTTCTGCCTTTTAATAGCAGTGAATTCACAATTGTGAATCACAGAACCACAGAATGGGTGAGGTTGGAAGGGATCACAGTGAGATCACCTGGTCCAACTTCCCTGCTCAAGCAGGGCCATCCCAGACCACATGGCACAGAATTGTGTCCAGACACCTCTGGAATTATCTCCCATTTTCAAACCATTTTTGTCCAGTAATTTTGCCTGAGCATTTATATGCAGAATAGGATAAGGTTCCCTTACCCCTGATTTTAAGGCAAATTTCTGTCTTAAAGTCGGGTTCCTGCCACTCAGCAGATATTCCCCTTTGGAGTATCACTGACTCTTTGCATGGAATTAAAAGTCAAGGCAGAATTAGCCTTCAAATTTGAAGCAACCAGAACTGGAGCCAAAGGATTTGCCAGCCTGTCCTTCAGTAGCCAAATACCTCATCCAGATGGGGGAGGCATGTTCTGTGGGAGCATGACAAGGACCGTGTTTTGGAGCAAACCCTTGTTTAAACATCCCCTACTGACTGTCACAGCAGAGCAAACAAATTGGCAACTCCAAGGAATAAAAAGCCCGTTTTAAAATGCCCCTTGGGAAGCCAGAAATGGGCAGGGTTAATTTGTGTTTTCTGCCTGTGCTGGAGCGAAATCTTGTTTAGTTTTCTTTACGAGAGAGAAGCCAGTGCATCAATCCACAGCACCTCCTGGTCTGCTTGACATCCTGCTTTTCTGGAATGAATACATTTCCTGCATTGCTGCATGCTTCTCCCAGTGTAGTTTCTGTGATTAATATGCCTTGTCTTTTATAAACAAACCTAATGCAAAGCCAATAATGTGAGTCTCATTTCTTTACTGCCAGCTCACAGCTCGGCTTTGTTTGGGTATATATGTAAAGGAAGAAAGATGAATGTTCACTCAAGCTTGGGAGCTGAAGCCATAACAAATTTATGGGATGAAAAACACACATCAGTGTGAAGCAAATACAGCCTGGGAAGGTCTGTTTGGCTTCCTCCTTTAATTTTGCTTTTTAATAACAACAATACCATGTTGTGCACCCAATGAACATATGTTACACTATGTAAGTGCATTGCAGGGGGAGCAAATGTATCGAAGCACCAGCAAGCTTTTATCAGTTACTGGATTTATTCAGTCGTGGGATCCTAAATGATGACAGCAGAAGGAACTGCTGTGATCACATAAAGTGACCATTAGCCAGTGAATTTCACCCAAATCAGTTTTGACTTCCACTAGTTTACCTCAGAGACAAAAGAAGAGGTGGAGGGAGGAATTACAGTTTTAAATGTTGAATGATGAGAGGTCTGACCATAATCTGCATTCTGCTTCTCTGATGGAAATTCCCTTCAGTGCTCACAACCCACACCAGATCCCTGAAATGAATTTGTCCATCTAATGAGTCCTGCTGTGGTATTTTACTTTTCCCTCACATCATCTATCAAAGCCCTCTTTAACAAAGTCATATTCCCTAAACAACCATACCCTGGTGCCATGAGAGACCTCCATTTCTCATGGTAAGGGCAGTTCATACAATTTCCTGATCCCATTCTCTTGATGGGGGCTTTGGCTTTTTGTTTCTTTGTTTGGTTGGGTTTGGGTTTGTAGGTTTTTTTTTTGTTGTTGTTGTTGTTTGGTTTGGGTTTTTTTTCTGTTTGTTTGTTTTAATTTTTTGAGAGTAGGACTTTTTAGTTTTTATCACTTTGTTTGGTAGGGTTTGGGTTTGTTGTTTTTTGTTTTGTTTTGGTTTTTTTTCTGTTTGTTTGTTTTAATTTTTTAAGAGTAGGACTTTTTAGCTTTTATCACTTACTGAATTTTGCTGGACTCTTTCCTATTTATCAAAACCTTTCACGGCTTGTGGCTCCCAGATGTGGATCTCAGCACTTCAGTAATAAGTTCTCATTCATACTTGGAAGTCCCACCTTCCTTCCAGAATCTCAAATCCTTTTTTAATCCATGTCTGGATGTCCACTTGTCCCCACTGACTGCTTTGATCTTATGGACATCCCTTGATACCCAACAAGGATCCCACAACAATCCATCCAACACGGTAGATGTGTCCTGTTGCTGATAGAAATACTCAGTTTGTCTGCGGGAAAACCATATCACTGCTTTCTTGTGGGATATTCTCCTGGTCACTGGGACATCCAGAGACCACAGTGCTTGGCCATCCTTTGCTTGGTATAATTTGTGTCCTCGGGATTCATTGCACCAGTCCAGACATTAATTTTACATAATTGGCTTCCTCACATCAGCTTGTCCTGTATCCTCACCAACAGGGACATAACATTTATTTAATGAGGTGTCTTCTCCAGAAGCCAGTGATGATTGATACTGATTTATATTAATTTTCTTTAATTCTTTATTAATAGAGTCCTATATCAGATGCTCCACTATTTTGACTAAGATCAATGCTAGAGTGACAGGCCTTTAATTACCTGGGCCATCCCCTTTTTTTGATCTCACTACATCATCTGACTTCTTCACAAAGAGTGGACCTAAATGTCACTGAATTGTCACCTAAATGTCACCTTACCATTTTTTTTCCCTCAGCTTTATTCTTGATACTCTTTCATTTCACCTGCAGTAATAGATTCTAGTTTAAGGTGGTTTTGGTTTGCTTTTTTTTCTGCATACCTGGAAAATTCTTCTTTATTGTCCCTACTATTGCCAGTCACAGTTTTTCTCAAGTGCCCTGTAGTTCACCTGAGGAATTTTCTTCATTTCATATCCTCTGATTTATAACACATTCTTATTTTTTTCCCCTGTTTGCAAAATATCTGGGGATTTTTATTCATCAAACCCTACAGAACAGACTGGCATGGGAAATAAGTCCTCCAGAGCAAAGATGCCAAATGATAATTTGGTATAAAATGCAATTTAGCTACAATTTATGTTCCTACATTCAAGAATAAATTTTAGGAAAATCTAGGTTACATGCTTAGCTACTACTGCTTGTTTTCTTTTCAGAGCTTTTCTGAGTTTTGTATTGTAACCATTTTATTTCAGAATCAGATCTTTTACATCCCAGTGCTGAATTTTTTGATTTACAACTCTATGAAGAATTATCATTAATTCTTGTGACTTTTTGACTGGCATCTAACTCAGATACAGACAATAATAGTTTAAACAGAAAACTGGATGAGTAGTGCCAGTGTGGAAATATTAATAATTCCTTTACCATGGAGAACTTTCCACTTCTGATGAGATTTTTAAGTTCATATCCCTTCTGATTTACACAGCACAAAATAAGCAGAGTTTATAACTGAATTGACCAAGAGACTGGACAGTAAATCATCTGCAGAGTTGGGTTGGAAACCTGACTTCTCCCTGTCCACAAGGCTACATTTCTTGCTGAGGATGAAAAGTTCACATATGAAGAGGTGTTGGCTGCAGTTAATGTCTTTTCACTGCACTTAGTCAAAATTTTGGGTTGCAAATACATTTCCTTAAATATTAGTGTGTGACGCTTTTGGAGAGTCTTGTCTAGAATAGAGAAGCAGGGGATTATCTTAAAGGTTGGGTTTTACAGTAACTTGGAGTGGTTATTCTGGAAATGTTGGAAATATATGTCAAATTACATGTATTCTGGGTTTGTAAGGGGAAATAGGATTTTAGAGGGAGGAAGAATGGAAATAGAAGACAGTTTAAGTATTATGTGGCCAAGAATGCTGAAGATAAGGGAGAAATGGGAATTTTTGAAATTTATTACTTATTAAGTGTTTCTATAGTGCTTGTGAGGTGCCAGTTCTTGAAAGCTTCCTGTCTTGGGGAGGTCCTATTACTTAAATGAAAATAATTCCATGTTAGGGCAAGAAAGTATTATATATTTTATTATTTGTTTCTAAGAGAGATGGGAACATGGTGACTTGTGTGATGACATTCTAGATTTCTTACAAGCATCCTTGCAAAAAAAAATAAAAAAGAACTTATCTGAAGGTTCCATTGAAGGATAAAATCCACCTGGATGACTCAAGGAAGGGTGTTTTGGGGTGGAGTTACAGCATTTGACTTTATGCATTTAATTGAGGTACCCAAATTACGGCTTAGACCATTGAAGTAACAGATCATCTACTGGAGTATCATAGAATCATAGAAATATCCCGAACTGGAAGGGATCTAGGATCATCAAAGCCCAGCTCCTGGCCCTGCAGAAGACAGTAATTGTTCCCTTTCTTTTAACTGAGAAGGATTTACTTGGTAAATGCAGGTCTAATTAAGATGTTTGATTTTAATTTCTGAAGTTAAGAAGTACAATTCCCTCTTCAGTCAGACCAATAAGAGACACAGAAGAGGAATCCCCCTGAAGGCAATAGGGTAGCAGCTGGGCAGGGGGACCCTCATCCTATAAGGAACAGAGCAGAGAGCATCCAAAATTCAGTGAAGCACTGGCAGATGAGTGTGGAGAAGCAGCGAATGCAGACCTCCCTGGAAAGCAACAAGAAGGAATTTTGCCTGGGTATTCTGAGGGAGGTCTTTAAGGAAGAAGTCAGGATGGTCAAAGCATCAGGAGTGGAATCTGAGCATTGCTTTGCCTCTGGGAATCAGAGAACTGTCTGAGAGGTGAAGTGTTTGCAGCAGCTGAAACAGAAGAGGGTTATTTACCCAATTTCTCCTGATATGCCAAGTGTGCAAACCCTCCTGTAATTCCTGTTGCTCCACCAGGACTATTCCCAGGTGATATCTACGATTTGTGAAGTGCAGTGTCCAAAATGCAGCTCTTGAGCCTGCTGGCACTGAGTTCCCTTGGAAAGTCTGCTCTGCCTGACTGATATTGGTCCCATCAAGACGTTCCCAAAGGAGTCCTGCTCTCCTTGTACAACATCACACCATTGCTTTATAGGGAGTTGGAGGTCCCCTTTCAGCACCGGAATTGCGTCTCATATCCTGCCAAACATTGTTACATTTGAGCTTTATGCCCAGAAAAGGTGTGAAGATGTGGATGCCTCATCCCTGGAAGTGTTCAAGACCAGGTTGGATGGGCCTTGGATTAACCTGGACTAGTGGAAGGTGTCCCTGCCCATGGCAGGGGTTTGGAACTGAATGGTCATTAACCCCAGCCATTTTATGAGTCTATGATTTAATTTCTTAATCCTTGGCATAGCTTATTGTATGTCTGAAAATTAATTTTTTTCCTCCTAAATTCACATCTCTCCATTTTTTTCAAGACCATTTTAGATTCCACCTCTGTTCACCAAAATGCTTCTACATTTACCCCACCCTGCTGTTATTCACAAGCACTTAGTTATACTTTTTTACTAAAACAATACAGTGGTTGTTTTTGAAATAGAAGCAGAAACATCACCAAGATATCTCATTTAAGATCCCCTTCTATTCTGATGCTAAGAAGCTTCTGACAATTACTCTTCAAAAGTGATTTGCCAATTATCCCTTCCTCACTGCAATTGGTTCCTCCTAACCTTACTGTTAAAAACTTTTTCCTAGCTTCATACAGCATCTTATTTTACCATCTTTCCCTCATCTGGCTTTTTCCAAGTGAGGAATTAAATTAGGTTATTTGGAATTATTTCCTATCGTACATTTGCATTTTATTTATTTGTCTTTAAGAAGGTGATTATCTTCTGCGTATCTGCAGATGATTGCTTAATAATTTCTTCCAGCATCTGCGTGCAAATTGAAGTTAGGCCTAGCAGTCTGTAATTTCTCAGTCATCAGCTCTGTTTTTTGCAGGCAGGTTCTATATTTGTCCCTCTTCAGTCCTCTGGTACTTCTGGATCCTCCACACACTCTTGAAGATAATCACTAATGACTCAGTTTGCTTTAGCTGGTTTCCTGCAAAATCTTCAAGACCCAACTGCTTCAAACATCTCTGCCATCATGAGATACTTCAAACCCACTCTTCCTGTGACACAACCTCCCTCCAATCTCCTGTGGTAAGATTAACTCTGTCAGCATCTACTCACAGGTTACCATCCTTGCCAAGACAAGCGAAACATCCCTGCAGTATCTCAGCTCTCTCTGCACCCCTGTTATCCATCACTCTTTAACTTCTGATTTGTAGAAGCATTATTATCGTTCTGATGGGAGAGCTGAAGCTCAGGAGTTGCTTTCTCTCTTTGGAAAAGGGATTCACCAGGGCTCCTGTGTACTCTGGATGACTGAAATAAGCAATTTAGTGGCAAAGTGACCTCATCCCTATTGTGCTGCTGCAGTTGCACTTTGGTCACACCAAAAACCATGCTGGGAAAATAATCCAGGTGGTTTTCTACAAAGAAAGTCATAAATCAGAACAAAATATATTGTTCCTCACCACCTTTTGGTGATTCCATAAGTTCTTTCAGAGCATGTGCACATCACAGAATCATGGTCATCAAGGTTGGAAGAGACCTTCAAGGTCATCGAGTCCAACCATCAGTGTAGCACCACCATAATCACCCCAAAACCATATCCCCAAGTGCCACATCCTGACACCTCTTGAACACTTCCAGAGACAGTGGCTTCACCACCTCCCTCAGCAACTTATTCTGATGTCCAATCACCCTTTCAGTGGAAAAAAAAATAAAATTAATCTGAAATTCCCCTGGCACAACTTCAGGCCATTTCCTCTTTCATTCGAGACATGTCAGAATTCCCCCCTCACTCCAAACTCCTTCCAGGGAGGCACAGCAGGGTGTGACAAAGTGCCTGAAGGTGACCATGTTCCCATCTGTAAAAGAGTGAGAATACATTTCCCTTTCTCCAAAATCTTGTGCTTCACTTTGCTTTGCACTTGCTCTGGTGTCTGCCCAGCACTGTGGAGAGCCAGCTCAGCTTGCTCACCCACCAGAGAAATTCCTCAAAAAGCAGAATGGAGCTGCAAGTCTCAGTCCAGGGCTGGAGCTGGCACACGCTGGAACTTCAGGTGGGTGAGGAGGGACAGGACTCCCTCCTCACCAGGGAAAGGAGCAAGACTCCCATTTCTTGAGATGTGTTTTTACATCAGCTCAGCCAAGTGACACAACTTCACCGAGGGGACAGCGAGCTCCAGTGCCTCAACAGACATCAACCACTGGGAACCTCTCTTCAACCAGATAAAATCTCTCTTCTGACTGTCACTCCACTAAGTGTTTTCTTTTAGACTTTATTAATCTTTGGATCAGCCTTTGCAACACAGCAGCCAGTTTGCCCAACCTTCCGTAGTCTTCATTTCCATGTAATGCTCCAGCTGCAGTTTTCCTTAGTACATAATGTCTGGAAGCATTAATAATAATGATGGAAAGGACTTTGCAAAGCATCTGAGGAGGAAGCTCATTCACTTTCCTGCACACCCGTCCCCCAGACCCTTTTATTCGTTTAAATATTAAAGATTACATTCAGTGTAAGCATCAAGAGCCTGATTTTCGGAAGTGCTGATCTCCCATTGTCTTCAGTGAGCGTCATGGCTGCTCAGCAGTTCTGAAAATCAGCCTCTTAATGATCAGCACATTGCAAAAATATTTGACAGCTAAATCCTTCACACCCCTTCCTTTTCATTCTCAAGCCAAAAAAACTTCTCCATATCCCACACCCTGCTCCCTGTAGGACAACCTTTGTCCCTCTGTCCCAGGCAGCCCCTTCACCTGGCACCTTGCAGGTCGTGCTCTTCACCTGGAGCACATTTGGTGGGAGTTGTCTGATTAGCTGTGATTATCTGCAGTGTGGGTGTCAGTATCTGGGCAAGTTGCCCTGGATTCTGCTCACAGTCAGTGGAGGGTGAGTCAGCAGAGTCAATGGAGCTTAGGGTGTGATTTCCCATCCCAAAATAGGCACCCACATTTGGCCAGATGACTCACTCTGGACTCCATTGACTACATTTTCTGAACCTCCAGCGTCTTCGATGGGAGACAAGAGACTCAGGTGGGACACCTGTATCAGATCCTTGAAGTGAAATTAAATTAATAGCACCCCTTCTGTGAACCCATACAATCAACTCGCTGCATAAATCACGCTCACCTCCTTCCTTAAGAACTTCTGTGCTGGTGTCTACAGGGAATGACTCAAGTAATAAAGAGTAGTGAAGTAGAAAGATAATGGTAGGTCACAGCAGAAAGTCAGACTGAATCGTAGGCCGGATAAAATGGAGCAGATTTATTGAATCCAGTGGAGCCTTTCTCCTTCATATAAGAATTTTGCTTAATAGAATAAAAAAAAAAAAAAAAAAACATGAAAGAAAGGAAAAAGAAACAAAAGCTAAGTGTGATAGTGAACTGCCAAGGTGTATTTTAGCCATTTTCTTTCCATGTAAATTTATGGTTCATCCTATTTTTCTTCCGACTTCACTATTACTCTCTAGATTAGGAGATTTTCATCAGGGGTAGGCAGTTTCTCCTCCTGACCCTTCCCGTGTGCTGTGTAATGCTCCAGGACCTCTCTGATTCCTGCTCTAAGGACTGATGGGATCTGTTGGGGTCTCTGTAGGACGGACTTCAACCTCTCCCTGTGAGATCACCCATCAAACACCTTCCACGTTGTTTGCAATACAAACTCATCTTTATCCTCAGCTGTGTGCCCCAACTAGAGACTTTAAACTTTGATTCCTTCTAATTTCAGCACTCATTTAGGATTTGGAAAGTTCCCTGTGGACTACCTCTCAGATTTCTGTTTGGAGGAATCAACAGTTAAGTTCCAATCTGAATGTTTACCCCAAACAAACTTTACCTGGTGCATCCTGGAAACTCCAAATGCTTGTCAGTGCAGCTTAGGAAGCAGCACAGCAGGACGAGCCTAATTATGAAACAGATATGTAATAATCAGCGTGGAATATGGAGAAATAGAGAGTAATAATAATAAATTGAATTTAATTAGTTCTCCTCTGGTCTTCATTACTGCTATCACCATTGTTGGCTATTGCAGTTCATCAGGGATAAGCACAAATGCTATTGCCACTTTCTACATTTTTAAAAGACCAAGTCCACTCTCTTCTCTGCCTTAGACATTTTCTCTTAACTCCCTCATTTATGACACCATCCAGTTTAAAATGACCCTTCTGTGTTATAAAACCCACTCTAGCAGCAGACCACCCTCTGCCACAGTTGTCCTCTCTTTCATTATTAGCAGGCATTTCCTGGCCTCTTTCTGCTGCTGGTGTCTTCCCCACAGCTCTGACTTTATCCTTGTGTCCCATTTGTTCTGACTCATTTCAAACATAAGTTGAAAACAACTCATCTCTGCCTGTTAATTTCTCCTTCCCTCACTTATAATTTAGCTGTAATGATCTTATTTCACTCGAGACCATTTCGTGGGTGCAATTGGTATGAAAGGCTCTGCATATTGTGGTGGGTAGACAATTTGTCATGGAGTACATCAGCTAATGAGCACTTTGGATCTGATTGGGCTGAGTTGCTGAGGACAAGCTGTGTTACCAAACCTCTATTTTTATGAAGATTGAACAATGTGTTCCTTTACTCCATGGCAGAAAATGCTAAGAAACCAAACTATCACATTGTCTTTCTTTCTCCTGGCTCTGCATGCAGATTTGTGAGTGTGTAGCACCTACTGACACACAAATCACGGAACAATGTAAAAATCTCCCATAATGAAGCCCCGAGATCTGTCGCTGGTGAAGGTTGTAGTGTCACTCAGGGACTCGTTGACAAGCTTTGAGCAAAGAGATGGATTCCTGGGAATGAAAGAGCTAACATCTATCAGCCGTAATTGAGCAAATTAATAGCTTTGTGAAGCCTCTTCTTTGGTTAGGATCCCATGAAATGACAATAAAAGTGGCAGAGTTTCACTTGCAGCCTCCTCTTGCTTTTTTATTTTTTTCTTTCCACTGCTGTTTACAACATGCAATGACTCTGAAACAAAGGGAACCTCTACAGAACCAGCAGCAATTTTAGCAATGAAACACAGGTGTAAAAGGTGAAGGCTGAAGCGTGTTTATCATCCCCTCTGAAGGAGGGGGAGAGGGAGGAAGTTTGAAGGAAGGTTTCTTTGCATTTGTATACCAGCTTTGCCACAAATATTGTCTCAGTCTCTGGAGGACTCAGTAAGGAACCAGTGATGGGATCTGGAAGCTCTGTCTTAGAGTCACAGAATCATTCAGGTTGGAAAAGGCCTGCAAGATCATCAAGTCCAACCTTTAATGGAACACCAGAACATCCACTAAACTATACCCCAAAGTTCTATGTCTATTTTTTTGAACACTTCCAGGGATGGTGATTCCAGCACTTCCCTGGAGAGCCTGTTCCAGTGCTTACCCACTCTTTCAACAAAGAAATATTTTCTATATGTTTGACCTGAACCTCCCTTGGTGCAACTGGAGGCTGTTTCCCTTTGTCCTATAACAAGTTGCCTGGAAGAAGAGCCCTATCCCCACCTCACCACGACCTCCTTTCAGGTAGTTCTGTTATCTGCCACTTCCCCATCACTGGGCAGGAACTTTATGGCTCTTTTCTTCTGACCTCTGCACTATTTCTGGCCATTTCTGGCTGCACTTTGCTGCAGAAACAAACACTGATGAGTTTTCCTTGAGATGGGACTTTGCTCTCTGCTTGCTACCAGAGGAAGAAAATCTTAGGAAGAAAGTTCAGTAGCCTCCACTGGAGAAAAGGAGGCTGAGGCTGACCTTATTGCTCCCTACAATTACATGAAATAAGGTTGTAATGAGGTCAGGGTTGGTCTCTTCTCCTGGGTTACAAGTGACAGGACATGAGGAAATGGCTTCAAGTTGCATTGGAGAAGTTTGGGTCAGATATTGGGAGAAATTTCTTTATGGCAAGGGTTGTAAATCGCTGAAACAGGCTGCCAATGGAAGTGGTGAAATCACATTCCCTGGAAGTGTTAAAAAACCACGTGGATATGGCACCTGAGGATGTGGCTTTGTGGTGAACACAGAGGTGGTGCTGGTCTGATGGCTGGACTTGATCATCTTAAAGATCTTTTCCAATTTTAATGATTCTGTCATTTTATGCTTCTAAGAACCAGCAAGTGGGTGATTTGCATTCCCATTGCCAGACGAAAAGAAAAACCAGTTTGGGTCTCTGTAATTATTGTCAGTTCTTGATATTTTGGACAACTCACTACTCTTGCTTTGTTTGTTCTTTGAAGTGTAACAATGGTAGCAAATTGTTGTCATCAATGTCTTTATAAAGGACATGGAAATTGTTTGGATACAGCCAGGGTGAAGGTGCTGCTGCAGGATCAGGAGGTTGTTATTTGGAACAAACCTCTGCATCTCAGTACTCACCAAACTGAGTTTTACAAGTAAACTCAGATAAGAAAGCGGGGCCTGAATTCAGCTCCAGATGCCCTAATCCCCAGTGTGGCACAATATTCTGTCACACTCCCAGGAACATGCCTTAACCTGTTCTCATTTTTTTTGTATAAAAGTGAAAGCCATCCTAAGAAATCAATTCATCTCTTTGTCTCCTTAAACCTTTTCCTTCAGCTTTAAAATATTTACTTATTTTTCCCACCCACTGTCTAGTTTTTCTTTTCTTTTGCCTTTCTTTTTTCCTGAAGCAGCTTTCCAGTATTTCTCTCATTACACCATTTACATAGCAAAACAAGGCTGTGCTATTTACTTTTCTTTTTCTAGCCTCTGAAATATCTCAGGTCTTCCAGATGTATTAAAAATAAACCTAAGTGGGTCAGTCTTCTTCTAAGGAAATTCCTCTTTATGGAGCTTGCCTGGATGGTTTTTAAAGCCTTTCTTCTGAAGTAAAAAGCAGGAAAAAAATATCTCAATCTCTCAGTGTTTTCCCAACAGAACCAAATATTTCTCACATGTCAGTCACATGTCACTGGGTCTGATCTGTGAAGACTGTATAGTTTGTAAAATGTTCTCAGTTCCTGGTTGTAAGGACAGATGAAACATTCACACACACAGTCCCTGTGCTTGGTGGCTTTCTTTGCAATCAAGCTCCTAATTCCTCTGGGGTTGGAGGATGGTTCATTCTCTGATTTTTCTAGGTGCTTTCATTTTTTTTTGTTTTGTTTTCTCCAGCTCAAATTTATAATTTATTTGGGTATTTATTTATTGATTCTCTGGAGGAGAAGAAAACCTGGAAAATACAGCAATTTAAAACACGAAAATGTCCTTGGGTGCCCAAAGTTTGTGTGCTAACAGGGAGAGGAGAGCTGGTTGATACTTAGTGCATGCAACCAGCATTATTTATTCATTATTTAAGAATATAAATGCATCAGTTTCTATCTTGGTACCTATCAGTTTGTTCCTTCCCACATCACTTCCCACTCTGGCTGTTCCACAGCTTCACAACTCTTATGTCGACAGCCTTTGAATTTTTAGTCTCCATGTCTTTGTGGCTAGTTTGGAATAATTTGTCCTTGTGACAACTTTTTCAGTTGCTTTAAGTAGCTTGTCTCCCTCCCTGATGTTGATCCTCCTGTTTTATTCATAGAGATTGGTCATCCCCTTCCCCAGCCTTTGTTCTCATGGTCTGAGCCAGCCATGGGAAGTGTAAAAACACACACACTCAAAATGAAACACACAACGGTCAAAACAACTCTCCTGGGATTTGAACTTGCTTTTGGTGGAACAAACAGCCTTGTCAAAATCTCCCAAGCCACAGAGCAGCTGCAAGACTTCACAGTTCTGCTTTTTGAGAGCGATATTGTTCCTTTCAGGCCTTCAGAAGCAGTAATGACTTTTATAGAGCCAATTGGAATACTTTCTCCTGGCATCAGTGCAATCAGATCCAGTTCCTCTGGGGAAAATATCATTAATGTGCAGAAAAATGAGGAAGTTGCAGGTAAAACCCCAGAGTAGGATGTCATGCAGGATCTGACTGATTTTTCCTTGCTTATGGGATGTTTTAGGAGAATTTAGGACTTAACACAGGAGATAAAAGGATGTGATGGTGCAGAAGTTTATCCGTTGTGTTCCTCCTCCACTGTCCTGTCATGAATTGTCACAGCACTGATCCCTGTGTTGGGGAATTGCATTAGGAATGCTACAGGGATAATTACTAAATGGTCTGGGTAGGGGCTATGCCAGATTAGAGGGCTGGATCACCTCTTCTATGAAGTGAGGCTGAGAGAAATGAGATTGTTCAACCTGGAGAACAGAAAGCTCCAGGGAGACTTTAGAGCCCCTTCCAGTGCCTGAAGGGGCTCCAGGAGAGCTGGAGAGGGACTTTGGACAAGGAATGGAGGGACAGGACAAGGGGGAATGACTTCAAACTGACAAAGGGAAGGTTTGGATTGGATTTTAGGAAGAAAATCTTCCCTGTGAGGGTGGGGAAGCCCTGACACAGGTTGCCCAGAGAAGCTGTGGCTGCCCCATCCCTGGAAGTGTCCAATGCCAGGTTGGATGGGGCTTGGAGAAACCTGGGATAGTGGAAGGTGTCCCTGCCCATGGCAGGGGGTTTTAACAAGATGATCCTTAATGTCCCTTCAACCCAAAACATCCTGTGACTCTTTGGTTCTGATATTGGCTTTGAATGACATCCTCATTCCATGCATTTTCCAGCCATCCCTCCCGGAGGAATTCCATTGCTCATTCTCCTGTGGGTGTCAGATTTGTGCACTCGTGGTTCAAAGACAAGGTGATCCTCACATCGAATTCCCTACAGCAGTCCCAAGGAAGAGGAATTCTGGACCACTCTGGCCTTCCAGATTTAACTAACATTCCACTTACCTACCTTCTGTAAGCTGGGGCTAAGCTGGAGGCCATCATTTCCTCTGAAACCTGAGAAGTTTTTGCTGTTCTCTCAGCTTGCCTGTCAGCTTGCTCTTGGCAAAGTTAGAGTGCATGAAGAAGTAAAAAAAATCTGCCAATTATATCCTCACTGTCTGCGCTCAGGGGGCAAACACATGTCTTATACATTATGATTCAGAATCCTGCATGCACATGGGGTTTTTTTACCAGCTTCTGAATTCTCTGTATTGATCTGTCAGATAAAGGCAAAACAAAAAATATGTGAATGAGGAGTATGGTAAAATGCAAATAGTGTTTGGGTGGTAATTCAGGGTAAAACCTTCCTCCCACAACAGGGCGAGAAAACTTCCCAGCAGCCTTCCTTCCCAGCAGACCCAGTTTTGTCCTCATGAGGAAAAGCCACTCAAGAATATCTGTGACTAAAGGGGGTCTGCGAAATTAGGTTTCATTACTTATTTAATTATTAGGTTTTATTTGTGAGTGGCTTCCTCTTGACTCAGAATCAGAAGGAAAATCCATTTTCATTTGACTTAGATTCATTATTTGCTTCTGGCCTCCAAAAATAGCATGCTGAATCCATGATGTCCTCAGTACTCAAGGAAGGTGACATCCCAGAATCTGGCAGAAACTCCTGAGTCAACATGACCTTTCCTTGATATGAAACCCACCCAAAACACATTTCTGTGTTTCTTTTTCTTACCTCCTTTAGGAAGCAACTCCCAGTGTGATGCCCATCCCTACTCTCTGTAAAGAGCAGACAAATCCAAACCATCACCTGGAATCTCACCAGTGGGAAGGGATCAGGTGATTCTGGTCTGGGAGTGAACCCAGCAGTATGGACAAAGGCAGGAATGAAACATGGGGATGAGCCCTAGAATGGTGGTTGCTGCACTCACAGAGAGATGCTGATGCTGCTGAAAGAACAGCAGGGCTCTACTTTGTCACACTCCCATTCGTCCTGTCCTTAGCAGATTTCCTATGTCAAGCTAGAAGCAGTCATCTGGCACCAGAGCTGTATAAATGGTAGAGAAATTCCCCATCAGCTATTTTTGGGAAAAATCAATTCTCTCTGTATTCAAGAAGCTCTGAGCTTGCTAAGCTCCCTACCTTTTAACTGCAAATTACTCTAAATATTTTACCCTTATCATCAGTGCAGCACAGGGAAGCAAATCCAGTTTGAGGCTGAGCTGGTAAATTTTCAAGCCAGTTGAAGCCAGGTGTTTTATTAATTTATTTTTCCCTATGTGTGCAAAAGCCAGACTGTCTCGAAAGCCACAGAAGTCCTGCTTTGATGCCCAAAATGATCTAAACCCAACCATCTGGTGAGGATTTGTGTCACCTACTGTATTCTTGGGAAGGGATGGATGCTGGCACTCCTGCCAGATACTCTGTTTCTGGTGACCTAAAAACAAGCAGCTATGAATTCGGCTGCCATAAGGTGAACACAGAGAGGCAGGGCCAGGAGTAAGAGGTTTTGGGCCTAAACCTGAGCAACTTGTGATCAGGGAGGCCAAGAAGTGATCCAAAAAGTCTTTGTGATCAATGGGCACAATATTAACATTCAGTTTGTTCAACCTGGGCCAATTTTCACAGAATCAGAGAATCTCAGAGTGGTTTGGGTTGGAAAGGACCCTGAAGTTTATTCAGTCACAACCCTCTACCACAGGCAGGGACACCTCCCACTAGACCAGGGTGCTCAAAGCCTCATCCAACCTGGCCTTGAACACTTCCAGGGATGGGGAACCCACAACCTCTCTGTGCAAGAATTTCTCCCCACAGGGCAGCATCTCCTGGGGAATGGCTGTGGCAGAGGAAAACACCAGGAATTGCTGTTGCCAGATCCATCAAACAGGCCTTGTACAACCTGCTTGGCGTGGTACAAGGCCCAAAATGACTTTTCTTCAAACTGCTGTTGTAATTTCCATCAGAGCCATGCCTCTGGCACGGCACACTGCGCTTTACACAATTTATGACAATATTTCTCCCTCAATAGCTTTTTGTAGAATGTGTACAACCTATTCTGCAGACTGCTGGTTTCCTTACTTAGCATCTATTTTATGGGCTGCATTTTAAATTCCTTTAAGTGCAAGCAGTTGAGGAACAAGTTTCTGTGAGAGAGAGACAGAGATCACTACTCAATCCCAATTCCCTCATGCACAGTCTGTATATTCTTTATAGGCCAAAACCTTCTCCCCAAAGACTGCGGCATTTCAGGAGCAGACAGAGCAATCCCAGCCTATGTAAATCACTTAAAATGATAAAGTCCTGTGAGATTCTTCCATCTATAAGATGGAATGTTGGTATTGATATGACAGTAAGTTTTAGCTGAGATCGCAGACCTCTCATACCAGGCATTACCCAAATCCAGAGGGAGAATTTCTTCCTGCTTCAGGAACCTTAAGTTGTAAACATCAGTATGAGATAAGGGATGGGGGAATAAACAAAGGCTGCTGCAGGAGATGCATCCACACTGTCAAATAACTCCCACACCCTGGTCCCCTGATCATCCACACTGCAGAAATATTAATTATCTGCCTTTATTTTTTTTATTTGTGTGAAACAAATGGTCCACTCCAAAGTGAAACCTGCATGATTGTGGGATGAATCCCCTTTGTGTGAATGGAAACACGCCAGGTTTATCTTCTTGCCCCATTCAGAGCACTCCAACACCTTGCTTAATTTCCACTGTGAGCCTCCAATATCCTCATAAAATCATGCTATAAAACCCAACCATGGTGGGCAGCAGCAAAGTTTTCAGGTGTTTCAGGTGGCTTTGACATGAAAAAAACCCAACAAAAACCCTACACATAAAACTTGATAATTATTTCCCACTGTGCTGGGCACTGATGAAGCCACACCTTGAAATTCGGGATCAGTTTTGGGCCCATCACAACAACAGCAAAGCCATTGAGGGGCTGGAGCGTGTCCAGGGAAGGACAGGGGAGCTGGGAAAGGGGCTGGAGCATGAGGCTGGTGAGGAGCAGCTGAGGGAGCTGGAGGGGCTCAGCCTGGAGAAGAGGAGGCTCAGGGGGCACCTTCTCACTCTCTAAAACCTGACAGGAGCCAGGTGGGGTCAATCTCTTCTCCCAAGTAACAAGGGAGTTGCACCATGGGAGGTTCAGATTGGATATCAGGATAAATTTCTTCACCAAAAGGGTGGTCAGGCATTGGAACAGGCTGCCCAGGGAAGGGGTGGAATCACCCTCCTTTGTAGTGTTCAAAAGGCCTCTAAACGTGATGCTTGGGGACACAGTTTAGGGCTGGACCTGGCAGTGTTGGGTTAATGGTTGAACCTGATGATCTCGGAGGTCTTTTCCAACCTTAATGATTCTACGATTCCGTATCTTGGAGCTATGAAGGCACCAAAATTTGACCAAGGACCTGCCTGCTCCATTTCAGAGGAGCCAGTCCAGGACGAGGTAGACAAAGCTACTCTGCCCTTTGTAGTCAAAGTCCCAGAGCAGACATTTTGTAGCAGTGTGAATATCAACAGAAAATAATCCAGTGACAGAAAAGTTTATTCAGCTCCCAGTGTCTTTCTCCCAGCTCCAGCTTCCTTGCCACTGAGCCTGGCATGGGGAAAGGGGTTTGAAGGGAAGATTTAAATCTAATTTCTTCCCAAGGGGGGATGACAACATGATCAGAGCACGTTGAGTGGTGGTGACAGGAGCAGTGGGAACGTGGAAACACAAGAACAAAAAGGAGCCTGTCACAAAGATTTGGTTATGCTTTTCCACATCCCAAATATGCTCCCAGCCCCAAGGCCTTATAATTCTGTGTATATTTAGGGTAAGGTGTTCACTTCAGATCAGATGGTCTTCTGCGAAGCCCAGGAATTACTCAAAACCCCCAAAATCCTCTGTGATGCATCAGATTTCCTGGCCCTCTGTAGCCAGCAGCTTGCTGTAGATCCTGGCTGAAGACTTTAAATGCTTTACTGGGTGTTCTGGGGTGGGATGATCTGCACTGTGTGAGGTCTTTGCTTAAACTCTTGAAATACTGGAAGAGGCTGCACCAGCAAAGGATAAAACTTGGTTGGATGGCTTAGGAAGACAGGTTTTTTCTGATATTTGTGCAATCCTAGTAGGAAATCTGGGATATTTTGTGGCTAGAAGAGTTAATTATGTGCCTCATGGTGCTGTATTATTATTATTTGTAATAAAACTTTATTTCAGATATATGTGAACCATGTAGCCGTGTACATGAGATAGATGCTTCTCTTCCTTGCTGTTAATCTCATTTCATTTAATTAATTTCATTTCATTAATTTCATTTGCCTTTTCTTACAAGAAGAATTCACACTTGTGAAACAACTTCCATCTGCCTCACCTGCTTATTTAAGATGCAGAGAGATGAGGTTTTCAAACCTTTCAAACCACAAAACAAAAGCATAAATTGTAGTTTAGGAAATCTACACAGTAATCTATGGCCCAAAATGCTGATCTCTCCTTTTCAGTCTCCTGTCCTGTTCTCACAGGGCTGTGCTCAGTTTTCCCAACTTCTCTTCCCCCTATTCTTTCCCTCTCTCGTTTCCCTGGCTTTTCCTTGTGCCAATCACAATTCTGCTGTGCTGCTGCCCCAAATGAAATAGCTCCTCTTCTCTTCTCTTCTCTTCTCTTCTCTTCTCTTCTCTTCTCTTCTCTTCTCTTCTCTTCTCTTCTCTTCTCTTCTCTTCTCTTCTCTTCTCTTCTCTTCTCTTCTCTTCTCTTCTCTTCTCTTCTCTTCTCTTCTCTTCTCTTCTCTTCTCTTCTCTTCTCTTCCCATCTCCTCTCTCTCACTTTTTTCACAAGGTCCCCCAAGCTTCTGATCATTTCCTTTACCTCTTCCAGCCTCCTCCTTCCCTTCTACCTACTATGTTTTATTTCATGGCACTTCATTTCATTTAATTTAATTTCAATTTTGAGGCAGTACAGTGAAACTTGAGTACAATATTCCAGGCGAGGGCATCTCATTAAATGCTGTAATGGTGCCACCTTCACTGTTATTCTCAATTCCATGCTTTCTGCACAATAGGATTTTCTTTTCTTTTGCAACTGCCATTGTGGATGTGGCAGATAGATTCAGGGAAATATCCATATTAGGACTCTGAATGAAGGAATTTAGAGTCCCACAGAGGTTACTGCAGGCACCTGTACTACAAGCTCAGAGATATAGCTCAGCAGGCAAACTCTTCACTCTTACTTTCCACAGTAACTTTTGTCTGGCTCTATAGAAATCTTAGGCTGAATTGTTTTGGTTTGTTTTGTTTTCATTGTAGAGGAGGTGGAGGTCTAGAGAAGGAAGTTTCCTCATCTCTACAAAAATAATTTGGATCTGAGTTCAGATTAATTCCTGACATAGTAAAATATTGAATAAGAAGCTTTGTCTCACTGAGTTTTTATTCTCCATCAATAAAACAGCATTTTCACTCTAACTTCTTATTAGGAAATTATTATTATTATTATTACTATATTATTATTCACTGGGATGGAAGCTTTCTTGAACATGGAAAAGGTATTCCTTGATTGTTAATAAACTTTCTTGAGCCTCTCTTTCTTCCATGAGACTCCTCCCAGCTGATCTTTGACCTTTTCACTCTTCAGTGCCTTAGGATTTCTGACCTGTGCTGCAGGAAGTGCAGTGTAGATGTGATGTGAGCTCAGTGGAGGCATCCTGGGCTCCAGCAGCGAGAACATGGACAGGACATTACCGAGGCACCTGCTCTAGGACTGGCCTCAGAAGCAACCCCTCTGTGAGGAAAGATATGTTCATCTCTGCTTCTGGGTTAGGGAACCTGGAGACAGGAACTGGTTATGCAGTCAAGTCTAAATTAATCTCAATAAACCTCCAGTGTTGTCCATGCAAAGGATGTTCTTTGGGACGATGGGCTAAGTTTTGTTCAGCAAGGCAGGTGGCATCATGGGCTTCTGCAAAGAAAGTCAAGGTTTCCAAGAATTCCATGTTCCAATGGAAGCAGAGATGATAATCTGGACATTTTGGGACAGAAAGGCCTAGAATTTCTGTGTGCATGAGCCTCTACTCACACTGTACTCAAATTGACTTTATCAACAGGTGGAGGCAAATTCCTGCCAGCTGTACATCTGGCGGGGAGATCAATTCTCCTCACAAGAGATATTTACTGATATTTACTCCTTGCAAGTGACACAGGGAACCACTGGCATCATGTCAAAATGGATATTTTCATACTTAAACCCTTAAGCTCTTCAAATCTTTTCCTTCATCGAACCTCCACTATACATTCCCTCTTACTGTGTGTTAAACCTGTTCCCACAACAGTTTCCCAGTTCCAGCATCGGTTTTATCCTAGCTGGAATGTGCAGTTAAATCCTAAGCACAGACTATGAATTCACAGAGCCTTCCTGGCTATTCAAACAATTTGAGAACAAAGTTTATAGAAAAAAATTCCCTTCACCTCTCCTATTCCTTGCCACATATGTTAGGTGATTTTTTTTTTTTTTTTATTGTGTTGATCAACACAGTGATACAAAAATGATAGACTTGGGCTTCCTCAAGAAAGTTAGAACAGTGAATTTCTTGTTTTCCCATGTCGGCAGTTTTCAGAATGCTGATATTGTGGAAATCTCATGGAATCATAGAATCACAGAATGGTTTGGGTTGAAAGGGGCCTCAAAGATTACCCAGTTCCAACCCCCTGCCATGGGACAGGAAGCAACAGTGTTCTTTTGGCTCTGTGAAAGGAGGGGAAATTTTAAATGAAATAACATTTACATTTCCACATTCTGCTGTAAATCAGTAGAGTAAGAGAAAATATTTATCCATATGTATACATTTAGAGATTCTGTTTAACCATGGGGAATAACCCTGTGCAAGTGCCAGCATCTCCTACACCTTTCCTTCATTCACCAAAGAGGCACCTGTTAAATGTAGAATTTCTGCAGGCAAGAATATTTATCTTGATCACCTGCAAAGTGGGAGTGTTCTCCTGATTGACTCTTTGTACTCCACTATCCCAATAGCAGGAATTTAAATCCTTCTCCATGGGAAAAGGCTGGGATACAGTTTCCCTTTTTTCCATGAACAGGACAGTCAGATTAAGGAGGGAAAAGAAATGCATTTGAGCAGCAGCCCGAGTTACACAAAATTAGAGTCAAAGTCAAGTGTTTACCTCAGAGCTTCCCAGCAGTCCTTGGCCTCTGGTCTTTCCCCATCTGCTCCTGTTATTCCAGTTCTTCCATATTTCTGATTTCTTCCCACCTGTACACCTCCTTTTGTCCCGGTTGTGTAAAAGTGGAGCTTCTCTGATGATATATTTTGCCAAGTAAACCTATTTTTGGAGTAGTGTGGGCTATTGGGTACAATGTGAAAATGCAGAGAATGGAGTGCATAAGGCAGGAAAAAAAGTGATAGAGCATCATTCCGTTTGTTCAGTTCCTGCTGGAATTGCCATCTTTAGCTCCCATTAGAAGTTCCCAGTTAATACAGGAAAAGGAATACTGAAAGGAAGGTGGTTGTTAAACCACAGGTTGCTTCACTCACTGATTTCTTGTCTTGATCTCCATTCAGCGCTGAAAAAATGTGTATTTTCTAACTTCTTAGAGATCCCGTTTTAATGCTCAAATACCTCAGCCCAGACCCTTAATTTTTACAAGATATAAAAGTTGTTTTATACCCAACTGCTTACACATTTAAGCCTCTGAATCCCTCAGCTGGTTTTAATACCACTCTGACAATGAACAGGGCTAATTCAAGATCTGTTCTTACATTTATAGCACCATAAAAAATGTTCGGAGTAAAGACTTCATTTGCATACATCATAAAAATAAACAAAATAATTTGCATAAAATCTGTGCATGGAGCAGTGCTTTGGCTGAGTGAGGAGTCTTGGGAAATATATTTGTAAGATGAGAAAGAGATGGGGGAGAAGAAGATGACTTTCCAGCCATAGGAAAGCATTCATGGAACAGGATGCTCTGCTTCTTTAGGTTGCTAAATCCTTGGGTATTTGCAGTTTTGAGGCAGCCATGAGCTATAAAGATCCCTGGGAACCCCTTGAGAGGTGTTAGGTGATCGTGGCAGCTTCTCTGGGTTGAAAGGGATGATTGGTGGTTTTCCCAGTCGAGTCCAGGATTCTGCTGGCCTGGCCAAAGCTGAGGAGAAATCCCAGGGACTGGTTATGAATATTTATCACACCTCATTCTCCATCTGTGTCGGCATCCCCGCTTTCTCTGTGGTGTGATTGCTGAAGTCAGGATCTGCACTGGAACTGCACTGATTTATTCTGCAAGGTGAGAGTCTGGGACAGTGGCATGATGTGCTGCCCATTAAGGATTTTCTGGGATTTCCCACCCAAAGCATGGAAAATAACCCCGAAAACCTCCTCTGATGGTGCTCATCTTAGCATCACTTTTTACTGCCATATCTGCTTTTTTTTTTTTTAAGAAAATAATTAAATAATTTTGCTTTATGTTGTCATTACTTCTGTTTGCAAGGCTTGTTCTTCATGGTGTTCTGCTTGGAGAAAATCTGAAGCCAGAGGAGCACGAATTTAAAAGACACTGAGAAAAACCAGCTTCCTACAGCTTTTAAGAGTGCTTGTCCACTTTCTTTTTTGGGGGGGCACTTTGAATATATCATTCCACATCTCCCCAGCTCCCCAAGTCTTTCAGATAGAAGGGTTTGGGTTGGAAGGGACTTTAAAGATCATCTCATTCCAACCCCTGGCACTGACACCTTCCACTATCCCAGGTTGCTCCAAGCCCTGTCCAACCTGGCCTTGGACACTTCCAGGGATGGGGCAGCCACAGCTTCTCTGGGCAACTTCTTCCAGTTCCTCACTGCCCACACAATAAAGAATTTATTCATAATATCCAATCCAATTTCCTAAGTTCCCAGTATCCAATCTGATGTCTGTGACTCTTCCTTGTAAAACCATTGTCAGAGACTCTGCTGCACTCAGAAACAGCCTAAAAGGTGCTGTGCAAATGGTACAAAAATAAAGGTCTTGAGAGCTAAGTGAAGTATCCTAAAGAGTTGTGTGACAGCTTGTGGCTGTCCTGAGGTCTCCTGACCTCCAACTAATGAATGTAAACCAAAATTGCTACTGGGGTGGAAGAGCCTCAGGAAATATTTGAGCCCTATGCTTGAGTAGTCATGTCTGAAAACGGGATGATTAGCTGCTGCTGTGGGGAAAATGGCTCAGTACACACCCAGATTCCACAGGCACCTCTCATCCTGCCTAATGTAAAGGTTAATGGATCCAGGAGCTGCTGGAGCAGACAGAACTTACCCATGGAGCCTACTGACAAAGCAGCCCACGGGGAACCCAGCTCTACTGCCTGTCTGTCCACCAGGCCACTGCCACTACAGCCAGGAGTGGATTCCCTGTGGGATCAGGGGAGGGAAAACTGCTGCCTGCATCATCATTAGCTGAAAACGTTCACCTGCATTTCACAGGCTTAATTAATAACAAAGCCTGTGTTTGCCTCTTCACATTTCAGTGGTTGCAGAAGACTCTGCGTTATTAGAAATCCCACAGAAAGCAATTTGCAAGATTTCAAGTTTCTACTTGTCTTGGCCCAGATCTTCATGCAAAGGCCCCTCCTTGCCACCCTTTGCCTTTCAATCTAAATGACAAGGAACGTGCCACACTTCTCAGGCTGGGAGCGTGCGGTGTCAGCTCCACACAGACACACAGAGGAACAGCCTCATTTCAACAGGAAAGTCAAAAATATAAGGCTTGACATTCAGTTTTAACCCATTAGTACAAACCAGCTTGATTTTGGCTGCAGCAGCTGGGACTGGTATCTTTTAAAACTAGAGGAGCTTTTAAAAATAATGGGGTGTTGTCACCTGCTTCTGCTCCCCAGCATGAAATGGGTTTGGGTCCCAGGTCCCCCCAACAGAGCAAGTCCAAGCTCTGGGCCTCTGAGTTCCTTGCCTGATGTGTGGTTTCTTCTTGCTTTAAACACCTGAGATCTTGGTGCTGTTGAGAGGAATGTCTATGAAGAATAGGTGAAAACCAAAAGAGGTGAAAGCAGGGGAGGTTGCAAAGGGCACTTTTGGTTTGTGGGCTCTGTGGATTTATAAGGCTTGGGAAAAAAATTCAAGCCATGCATAGTAAACTATTCATAGAATCATAGAATCTTTGAGGCTGGAAAAGACCTTAAAATCACCAAGTCCAACCGTGAACCCAGCACCACCACCACACCACTAACCCACGTCCTCAAGGCCACATTCACATTTTGTGAACACTTCCAGGGATTGTGAATCTACCATTTCCCTGGGCAGTCTGTCCTAGGGCTTTACAAACCTTTCCAGAAAGAAATTTTTCCTAAAATCTAATAGAAACCTCCCCTGGTGCAACTTGAGGCCATTTCCTCTCATCCTGCCACTTGCTACCCAGGAGAGGACACTTGGTTCCCTCTCTGGCACACACCACATCCTGTTACACAGGCCATAAATTATTTCCCTGGAAATGGAAATGTTTGGAAATGCACCCATTTTAGATGTTTTTCTCGGCCAGGAGTGGTATCATTTCAGCTCTGGGACAGAATCCCCTGCAGCTGCTGGCCAGCACGGGGGTGCGATGAGCAGGGCAGGCAGTTTGGGTGACACCCGGCATTAATTAATCCCATTTACACAGCGGGGCAGGAGCAGCTAATGAAGTGCTACCTAAGTAAATACTCATTTGTGCGGCTCCCATTAAACCTTTGGAAGTGTTTCCAGAGGAGCACGCGGCGCTAATGAGTCTCATTATTCCAAATTGCCACGCAGAGCCAGGTGCAGGGGGAGGCTTTGCCATCAGCCCTGTGCAGCCACAAATCCCTCAGCTGTAACTCTGCTGGACAGGGCTTACACCAAGGATGCCCCAAGACGGGCTCTGCTCAGAGGCAGCATCTTTTAAAAATTGTTTCTCTTTATTTCTTTTTTTCTTTTTCTTTCTGAGCAACCTGGCCCAGTGGAAGGTGTTCCTGCCCACAGCAGGGAGTTGAACAAGAAAATAGATGATTTTAAGATCCCTTCCAACCCAAACCATTCTATGATTCCAGGATGTCTATTTTTTTTTCTACCCCTCCTTCTCCATTTCTGCTTAACCATACCAGAGAATCAGAGAAAAAGAATATCCAGAATAACAGAGATCATTCTTTGTTCAGTTCTCCTGGCTTTTTTCCTAGAGATAATGCAGGAACAATCAAGCCAAATAAGATCAGTCTGTGAGGTTTCTATCACTTCTTTTTCTTCTTCTTCACCTTATTAATATTGCAGCTGTCGCACTCTATAATCTCATGCATTAGCTTCACCCAGGCACACAGCTCTGTTTTGATTCGTTTATTTTAATCAAAGTTTCGTCTCCTGATATTTTTCCCTGTCCAGGCTGGAACAGAGAAAATGAAATTTCAATAGAAAACACACACACAAATCATTAATATTTGACCTCGGAAAAGAACTCATTTATTAAACACTTTTTTCATCCCTTCAGGGTATTCAGAGACATAGTTTCTTTGTGTATTACTTTGACAGTAATACTGGAGCATTTCCCTTGGGCTTCTCTAAGTGATCTCAAGTGTGCACTAATAGCCCTTTGCCTTTGGCTTTTATGAATATAACACACACTTAGTCACAGGATCCCCTTTGGGTGATGTGAGGGGTTTTTTTTTAGGTATAAGGATTTTGTCTTCTTTTTTTATTTTAATTTTTTTTTTGTATTTTCTGAAGTTTTGCTCTTGGTTTGGTCTTGGCTTATATTTTTTTTTTTTTTGACAGTTTACAAGAAGAGGGTTTGTTATGTTTCAGTGAGAAATATAGGAGCCTTCTCCTGCAGCTCTGGGGTTTTAACAGATGGAGAATATTAAACCTTCATATATATATATGTGTGTGTATATATATATGTATATATATGTACATATTTGGGTGTATAAAAGGATTGATTGCCACAGAGCAAGATCCTAAATTCTGGTTGTTGGTTTTCCTCATCCTGAAGCATGTTCTCCTCCTGATGGTAAATGGCTCCAGAAAGATGTTGACAAAGTGATCATCCACTCGTCTCATTCTGGCTGACAGACACCCTTGGAGACAATTTAGAGATTGAAGGGCCTGGAAGAACATGTTAAAGAAAATTAAAAATCCAATCAAAACAACATAATAAAATCAAGAGACAGGATTGCAATTGCTACACTGAGCACTAAATCTTCATTGGGGGTGTTTCAACAAACTGTTTGTCAAAATTTAACAGAAGAAATCTTTTCCACATCTGGGTGGAAAATGGGATGTTTCTGGTGAAGGAGGACATAGGATCATGTAATGAAGGTTTGTTAGTGGGATCTTGTGGTAGAATTCAAGTTTGTTCATCAGTGGGAATTTAAAAATGTTAGAATTGATAGTTTCCACAGCCTGAAGGTGGAGCATTGACTGTGGAGCAGTCCCTGGTGTTCACAGGAGCACGGGATGTGGGACACTGTTAGTCCCTAGGTGTTAGATGATGTCAGTAGATTTTTTGTTTTGGAGTGGGCAAAGATCTGGGACTGTGGGGGAGGGCTGGACAGTTTGGTCATAGAATTATAGAGGCTTAGAATATGCTGAGTTGAAAGGGACCCAAAAAATAACCAAGTCCGGCTCCTGGTCCTGCTCAGGACACCCCAAGAATCCCACCCTGTCCCTGAGAGCATTTTCTGAACACTTCCTGAGCTCTGCCAGGCTTGGTGCTGTGACCATTCCCTGGGGAGCTGTTCCAGTGCCCAACCACCCTCTGGATGAAGAATCTTTTCCTATTATCCAACCTAAACCTCCCCTGACACTTCAGGCCATTCCCTCAGGTCCTGTCACTGTCCCCACAGAGCAGAGATCAGTGCCTGCCCCTCCTCTTCCCCTCACAAGAAAGTTGCAGACCCCACTGAGGTCTCACCTCATTCTCCTCTTCTCCAGGCTGAACAAACCAACCAACCTCAGCAGCTCCTCACACTTCTCCTCCAGACCCTTCACCATCTTTGTCACTCTCCTCTGGACACTCTCTAAGAGCTTTATATTCTTCTGATTTTGTGGTGCCCAAACATGAGCACAGTGCTCAAGGTGAGGCTGCCCCGGTTAGAGCAGAGCGGGACAATCACCAATTCATCCTGGAATGGATCCATATCCTCTCCCCTGCTCTTCTCAAAAGCTCTCTGCTTCTATTATATGGAGCATCTGGACAAGCTGTGGACAGATCAGACCCAGGGGATCTGCATTTACCCCTGCAAGAGGCCACCTTCCCACCTTGTGCCACTTCCCAGGTAAAACCCCAAACTCAGCCCAGTTTTCCTGCCAGACCAACACTCTGCTGGCACTGCCTGGGTCCTGAGGCAATTCCTGGGGACTGGAATCAGTGACTTTCCCATTCCAGAGCTGCTCCACCACCCATGGGTCCTGTCTTTAAGGGGGACAGGTCTGTGTGCAGCACTGAGCCCCTGAAGCAGCAATTAGCAACAATTTCTGAGTTTTCTTGGTTAAACTCTCATTGTATCTCACCAGCCCACTCCTTCCCTCCACCCCATCCCTCCACAGCCAGCTCCTTCTCAAGATCTATTAATATCCTGTGATTTACCTACTCACAAAAATGTTACTTTCTGATTCCCACCGGGCATATGGAACAGATGTCTCTTTTCAAGGGGTTTTTCAGCAATTACAAATAATGCAGTGTAAATAAGTTTTCCAAGATCTTCAATTATGCTCATTAGCTTGATGTTAATGAGAGATGGGATCAAATATAAATCCAGCAGCCTATAAATTTGGGGATGAAGAGGCTTGCTTAGGTCCACAGCTTTAACACCTGAATGTGGAGCCAGCACAACCAGGCACTGAAGATATCTGAGGCAAAGCTCCTCGGGATTTTACTGGGAGCTTTGCATGAACCAGGATCGTGACTCAAACTCTCATATTTTTACCCCAGACATTACATAACTTAGTCTTGCTTGTGCCTCTAAAGGGGCTGCTATTTTAGACCCTCAGGGGAGTAAAGCCTTCAAGGAACACCCATTTTTCAAGGGAGGTCATGGGGTAACACAAATGTTAAGGTTCTGCTTTTGGGGAGAGAAGGTATTTTTAGCTGTTGGCTACTCAGGTATTTTTAGCTGCACGTGCATCGGGTGCTTTAGATCTGGAGACTGCAAGTCAAATGTCTCATTAGAGCCTTCCTGGTTAAAGTTTTGGGGAAAAAAAACCACAACAACCATCAAAACCACAAAATCCACAATGAAACAGAAGCCGGCAGCCTTATCTGTTTTTTTGGTAGCACTGCTTTGATTCATCAGGACCATTTCTGCAAGCTGATCCTTGCAATGCCATTTCTTCTTCACAGGAAAATCTCAAAATCATGTCATTTATACCCACATTCATGCACATGTGTATCTCCTACCATGGATTTTTTTGCTCTAAAGATTAGAAATAGTTCAAGAGAGCAGCTTCCTCTGTGTCTGACTTGTAATAAGAACAAGGGAGAAGAACGGGCTGATGGGCAGAGAGATGTGTCAGCCTTCACAATTTCACATCTTTCAGGAGAACGTGTCCACTGGTCCAGCCCAAACGTGTCTCAGGGTTACTCAGTATAACTGACGTGTGTTTAATATGCTGATTTTCTGTTGCTGGATCTTTGCTGGAGCTGCAGAGGAGATGAGGCAGGATTAAATACATCCCAGAGAGATAAAAAAGGTACGTCTAGCGCAGGAATGCGAAGCAGCCTTTGAAGTCTGTGGGAGGTATGACTGTTTCCTCCAGCTCAGAATTTGTATCACATCATTGAATTCTTTTCAGAACTGTACATTAACAGATTTTTTTTTTAATGGTGCAGCTTTAAGCAAGTCAATGAGCAGTCTGTGGCAGAACTGCTGTGTTACACTTCTGCTCTCTGTGTCAAGATCAATAATAAATCACCAACTCTACTCCTCAATGTGAAGGGAAAGTAGATTTCTCCCAGAAAACGATCTGTCTAACAGAGGAAACCTTTTTTTTCTCCTCCCTTGATATATATTTAGAATAGATAGATAGATAGGTAGATTCTATTTTAGTAAATTAAGTCTCCCCATACATCCATAATAGATATAAAAGTGAGCAAAGGGTTGCTAATTCAGGAGGATATTCTGTGACCACATCCAACAACGAAAGGCATCCTGGAAAATTCCAAAATGTGTTTTTAAATATCATCATCCAGCGCGAGGTGCCCAAATTGACTTTAGAAGTACATTGTTGTTATTAGGAGTTGCTATAATAAGCAGAATCAACCAGCAGCTATTTCCTGATGGGGTTTTATAATTGCTTGTTGGATATTTCCGGGTTTTGGCTCAGAGCCTTTTATTCTTGTTAGCAGAAAAAAAAAAAAGTGTAATAACCAGTAGCTGCAGCCTACTGTGGAGGACACCATCCAAGTTAGGAGAATATGTAACAAGCAGCTTTGATTCACATTCTCTTACTCTTTAGAAAATAATTCTGGTCTTTAAAAGGCTCCATGCACCACTTAACTCAGTAATTGGCAAGAGGGGATGGAAATACAGCATTCTGCAAGCAAAGTTGCACATTTCAGATTACTCTGTGAGGGGAGCAGGCACTTTTTTGTCATTTATTCATAACTTCTTTCCAGCACTCAGTAACCCTCTGATATCAGGCTGTTGGTGGAGCCTTGCTCTGCCTTGCATGGACGGATGCTGCCTTTGTGACCTCTGGGGTATTTTACAGGCACAGACACTGGGGACGCTTCCATGCCATATTTACCAGTTAGACTGGGCAGGAATTTGATGATTTCATGGCAGGGTAGTACAGATAATAAAAGAAAGATGTGTTGCTCCTGGAGCAGGTCCTGTGGAGGGCTGCAAACACGGTTGGGGACTTGGGCAGCTCTTGTGAGGAAAGGCTGAGGGAGCTGGGGCTGTTCAACCTCGAGAAGAGACTGAGAGGGGACCCCATCCCTGTCCCTGTCTGCAGGGAGGGCTCAGAGCAGGGACCAGGCTCTGCTCCGGGGGCCCAGCAATGGCACAAGAGGAACGGGCAGGAACTGATGCCCAGGAAGTTCCACCTGGACACTGAAGAACTTCTTTAGTGTGCACTGAACAGATTGTCCAGGGAGAGTGTGGAATTTTCCTCACTGGAGATATTCCAGAACTGTCTGGACACAATCCTGTGCCCTGTGCTCTGGGATGGCCCTGCTGGAGCAGGGAGGTGGCACCAGGTGACCCCACTGAGGTCCCTGCCAGCCTGACCCATCCTGTGATTCTGTGAAGTCGCAGTGAACATGAGGGAATATAAATGAGAGAGATCCATCCAAAGAAACGAAAGTGTTTCAATGCAGANGAAAGGAAAGGAAAGGAAAGGAAAGGAAAGGAAAGGAAAGGAAAGGAAAGGAAAGGAAAGGAAAGGAAAGGAAAGGAAAGGAAAGGAAAGGAAAGGAAAGGAAAGGAAAGGAAAGGAAAGGAAAGGAAAGGAAAGGAAAGGAAAGGAAAGGAAAGGAAAGGAAAGGAAAGGAAAGGAAAGGAAAGGAAAGGAAAGGAAAGGAAAGGAAAGGAAAGGAAAGGAAAGGAAAGGAAAGGAAAGGAAAGGAAAGGAAAGGAAAGGAAAGGAAAGGAAAGGAAAGGAAAGGAAAGGAAAGGAAAGGAAAGGAAAGGAAAGGAAAGGAAAGGAAAGGAAAGGAAAGGAAAGGAAAGGAAAGGAAAGGAAAGGAAAGGAAAGGAAAGGAAAGGAAAGGAAAGGAAAGGAAAGGAAAGGAAAGGAAAGGAAAGGAAAGGAAAGGAAAGGAAAGGAAAGGAAAGGAAAGGAAAGGAAAGGAAAGGAAAGGAAAGGAAAGGAAAGGAAAGGAAAGGAAAGGAAAGGAAAGGGGAAAAAAGACATCATGCAGTGTAGCTTTAGTTGTCACTTTTTTTTTCTCCCAGACACAGGATTTCATACCAAAATGCAAAACACAGCAGATCCTCATTCATGTTGCTTTCTAGTTTTTTCAGCGAGGCTAAAATTCAAAGGAAATCGTCTGACCTTAAAAGTGGTGTTGTGCTCTGCCAATCTCAACAGAGCATTTTCAGTAAAACTCCAAGGTACTGAAAGCAAAGCCCCTGTAGCACTGACAGTCTCTCTCAATTTACTTAACCTTCCACAGTCCTCCAGGAGTCTGGGCTCCAACAAGAGCATTTTTAAGGTACAAAATTTTGCTTTCTGGTTCGCTGAACGCACAAAGAGCCGTTTGTTGACATTATCTGCCCTGTATCTTCAGGGGAGACAGCGAGTTATAAGTGGAGAGGTTTGTGAAATTCACTTCCAAAAGTCAGGCAAGCAAACAAGCAGAGAGATAAAACATTCCTAACAGCACTAAGTTCAATATTACAAAACAGAGAGGAAAAAAAAAAATCAGAGAAAATGAATGCATGGTGGGATTTAAAACTAGAATTTAATCAATTAGTTTCTCCAATACTTGCATATTCTTTATGGAGAGTTTAATTATGGTGAGATTATTAATTTGTTAAGTGATTAATATAGGATTATATTAGAACTGACAGATTTCTCATTACAAATGCCTTGGTTTATCTCATCTCTGCAAACTACAGTACCAAGTCCTGGAATGCTTAAATTCTGCTCTTCCTGAAGGAAAGGGAAGTTTTATATTCTTCTAGAAAAACATGCACTATTTGTTTGAAAGCACACTTGGATACTGGGACTACAATTTGGACACTGGAATTCCATTTTCCATTGTTTAAAGATGCCACTTATGTCCAGTGAATCTTGGAAAAAATCCTTTACTTTTGTCTTGTTCAAATATTTTCTGTGGAAATTGAAGATGCAATTCATCTGCTTCACTGTGTTTGCTCTTTAATTATACTGTAATTTCTTTGGGGGAGGTGTGACAAGATGACACTTTGTTTAGCAAAAGAAAAAAGGGTAAATTCATGCTAGACTTAGTTAACATACAAAGCTAAAATCAAACAAAATCAGAGTGGTTTTCCTCTTCTTTTTGACAGCAGAATAACATTAGCCATAGAATTGTAATTGCTGTTTGGTTTAGTCTAATCAGGCCTCAAAAATCTTATGGTAAATTACGATTTGAACTAAATCAGACAAAATGCTGGGAGAATTTTTGCCAGCCAAACTTCAGCCCAACTTCTTTAATGAATGATGGTCCACTGATTGATTGCCTCCTGACTGAAATCCATGGCGAGGCTTCCCAGGAAAACTCCATGAGTTTCCACTCCCCACATTGTCACGGAGTCATTTAAATGTCAGGATTTCCCCTGTCAGGAAACACCCACTCCATTGATGCCTTGAGACCCTGAGGAAGCAAAAGGTAAAGGCATTATCATCATTATTGTGTTGTTACCCAAATGCAAGAAAGACCTGAAACACCATCTGGGTGATGCCAAAGCTTTTTCTTTGAGGGGCAGACTTTTTCCTGAGCTTGGTTTGGGATTTGGGAGCCACGGTTTTTAATGCAGGCAGTCTTAGGTAACTTTAGCAACCCTTCTAAGGAAACATCTGCATCTAAAATGGTGCTGATTTGTGGAGGTACTTGAGCAAATTTGGGTAAGAGAAGTAGTCCTTTCTCTGGTGCAGGACAAATCACTCATTCTTGGCCGGGTCAAAGGAGAAATTCAGGGACAAGGAGCAGAATCCATAAGGTAATCTTATCCTAACTACTGAAAGCAGTGGGGAAAACATTCCTGTGGTTCTATCCATTTTCCACTGGCCCATACTGGTGTAGATTCCCATCTCCATGATCTGATCTATTCCTATGTAGAATTATAGGATTGCTTAGGATGGAAAAGACCCTGAATATCCTCAGCTCTCACTTTTAATGCAGCAGTGCCAGGTTCCCCACTGAGCCCTGTCCCCAGGTGCCCAACCTGCACACCTTTTAAATCCCTCCAGGGATGGGGACTCCACCACTGCCCTGGGCAGCCTGTGGCAATGTTTGACAACCCCTTTTGTGAAGGAATTGTTCTGATATCCAATCTAAATTTCTCCTGGTACAACTCAAGGCCATTTCACCCTACTTTGTTGCCCGTTTGTGAGCAGATCCTGACCCTCACCTTGCTGCACCCTCCTGTCATGGAGCTGTAGAGACTGAGAAGGTCCTCCCCGAGCCTCCTTTTCTCTGAGCTGAGCTTCTCCAGCTCCTTCAGCCACTCCTGGTGCTCCAGACCCTTCCCCAGCTCCGTTGCCCTTCCCTGGACATGCTCCAGCCCCTCAATGTCTTTCTTATCATGAGAGGCCCAAATCTGTCTCCAGGTTTCAAGGTGTGGCCTCAACAGTCTCCAGCACAGGGGGACAATCCCTGCCCTGGTCCTGCTGGCCACACTATTGCTGATCCAAGCCATCATATCCATTTGAAGAATTACTTCACTTTCCATGCACTTTAATGTCTTAAAAACTGGCCAAATCCCTCAGTGATCTATGTATTTAAGCTGCCTGAATTAAGAAGACAGAAAAAAAAAAAAAGGAAGGAATAAATGTAATAACCATTGAGTGGATTATTTTCAGCCTCTAATATGGCATTGATTTAAGCCTCACAATGAAAATATAAGTGAAGAAACACAAATGAATTTGCTTACATAAAATCCGCTTCTTATTAAAAGCGATAAGCAAGGCCTGGAAGAAACATTTATGCAATTCCTCTTCTTTGATCACTTCTTGCCTGGCTAGGCAGGACATCTGGGAAGCAGCCTGGAAATGGGGGATGACAGGAAAAGGGTGGGCATGTCATGGGAGGCAGGTCCACATGTCCCACTCCCGGTCGTGCCCTGCCTGGCACCCAGCTGAGTGTGGCAAAGGCATCCCCAGTGCCTGGTTCATTTTCTGTCCTGGTGTTGTGGCTTCCACTGATGCCGTGATGATTTTTTGCCTTTTCTTTTATACCCCTTTTATATACTTTTTCTATATTCTTAGTGCTTCTAGCCCATATTCTTAGACCTGATACTTTGTGAAGCCCAGAGCCCGCAGCCCGTGGCAGGCTGGCAGTGAGGGGTCAGAGAGCCCCAGGCACCAAGGGCCTCTCCAGAACACATCCTGTACCCTGAGCTGGGCCCAGCCAGGGGAAGGTTCCTGGGCCGGGGGTTCCCTGGAGCCTCTCCCTGGGGAATCTTTGCTGGATGTGCTCATTTGTGAGGCCCAGGATGTGATCCCGAGTGCCCGTGGGTGTGCATTCCGTGTGCTCTGGGGCATTGCCCCTGGCTGGGCTGCACCGGAGGGGCTGCCATAAATACCCAGGGAAAAAACCCTTTTTCCCCTCTAACTGTGTTTGGCTCTTCATTTTAAGACCGGGGAAAAGCATCACCACCAGTGCTGGGGGATGAAGCTTTGTTGTCCTTTGTTGTCCCCCACACCAAGCTGACCTCTGGCACTCTGCTGGTTTCACCCATTTAATGCCAACCACTTCAGCTCCAATCCTTTAGCAGAGGACTGACAATATTTGTACCGTGCCTGGTACTCCAGGCCCCTTTTTAAGTACTGCCATAAGCACGATTAACAGAATTTTTAATAAGTGCACATTATATTATGCATTTTACGAGGCTTCTACACATCCACAGCCTTTAAAACACGCATCCCAACTACAATTCTACCTATGCCAAAACAATATGAGAATTATTACACTGCAACAGAAAAAAAAGGAAAAAAAACTCAATAACACTTTGTTATCTGCAGATGGAGTCAAAAGGGATTTTTTTTTTTTTTTTTTTTTTAATTTGGCTCCGATTGCTTTCACTATAATTTCCCCCTCATCTGTCTTTCAGGGATCATATTCAGGTTGTATGTGAAAGGATTACACCCTTTGGAAGTGGAAGCAGGCAATGTGTGGGGTGGAAACTAGAACCTTTTAATTCATGGACTGTTCCATATTGGAATTACTGAACTAGACACTAGAAACTCTAGGTCAAAATCATGTAGCGATATGTTATCTTTGTTTTTCTGTGTAATCTGTTTTTAGAGACCGACATCCATTTGCTAAATCAGCCACAAAAATGTTTATTTTTATGATAACATTCAAGAGTTTTCAGATAAGGAAATTAAGCTGATGGGATGCATGTAAAAAATCAGTGAGCTCTTTGATATATTATCACTTGGAAAGTGAATACTTAATTTGAAAAAGATGGAGATTACAGAAAACACTTAAAAGTGGATAAAGCAGTGGTTTAAGGGGAGATGCTGAGATATGATCAGTAGCTGCTGGATTTGAATTGGCAGTGCAAACTGGGACTGATCTTGTTTAGGATTTTCCAACATGTTATTCTAGCCTGGTGCTCAGCCAGGAGGTATTGGGAGCTCAGGGGAAGAAAAGGATATCACAGAGAATACTTTTACCCCTGTTAGTGAAGCTGCAAATACATTTCCTAACAGAAAGTACCAGGTTATTCACTCAGGGACTAATAATTTTCAGTGTAAAACGGTATCACATCAGC
The DNA here is from genome assembly GCA_013397915.1 of Daphoenositta chrysoptera. Taxonomy (NCBI): domain Eukaryota; kingdom Metazoa; phylum Chordata; class Aves; order Passeriformes; genus Daphoenositta; species Daphoenositta chrysoptera. The sequence continues at coordinate 174,703 of VZRO01005365.1, read as the reverse complement.
TGAAATTGAGAAAGAGAAGAGCTTGTGCATTCCAGGGTGGGAATAAATTATTAATGTACAGGTTCCTGAAAAGACATATGTGGCCATAAGATGTGTTAGACAAGATGTTTCTGGTGCTAAGGAGGGATTATTGCCACTGTACCAGATACTGTGGGGACTTCAGTGAGAGAATTGTGGGTTATTCTGAGCAAAGAAATGAATTTAGGGAAGAGCAGAGGTGACATGATGGGGAGAGGGGGATATTACCTGAAAAAGACATTTTTACCTGCTGCAATCTGCAGCTCAGCACTGAAATGGGCTGGCTGGCTCTGTATGGGATAGCTCAGATAATGCAAATGTTGGCAGTGCAGGGATAAAGTTCCAGCAGGGAAATTCAGCTGTTTACCTCCCAAATACCAAACCCAGGGCTCCTGCACCTGACACTTCAGGGAAGCCACTTAGAGCTAAAGTTTGTCTCTGTATGACAAAATAGCAGAGCCAATGAAGGGATGAGAGAAACTGTTTGTCCCTCAGATCACCAATACTGGAAGAACAAGCACTTGCACCATACCCAGGAATAAATTCTTGCCAAATTTGCATTAAGACTGTCCAGGGAAGACCACCTGACTCAGGTTTAGGTGGATCCTGACCAGCTGGCAATAGCAGGGGACAGGGCACCAATGCAGGTGCCTGACTCAGTGTGTTCTCCTAAAAAAATCATAGTAATAAGCCCTTTCACTAAAGGTTTTGCAGCCTCCCCTCTGCAGTTCTTAATTCAGGACTCTACACTGCTCCTGTGACAGTGCTCCCCATATCACAGAATCATTAAGGTTGGAAAAAATCTCCAAGATCATAAAGTCCACCCTTTAACTTAGTTTTAGTGGTGCCTGGGACCTGTTGTGGAATTATTTCTTATCACTTTCATTCCTTTATATGCCTTTAAAGTAATAATGTTGCATTATTTTAAGTGCAGTGAAATAGCCAAGAACTATGATTACATGACACAGATCTCTTCTAGAGGAGGAGATTGTACCTAAAAATTTAGGAAAGCACCTTCTTCTTAATATTTTCATTTTATCTGTTCCCAGCTGCTGGGAATTGTGAATCTGTTCTGCCACCAGCTGTTCTTGAATCAGCCTAGAGAAAACACAGCTTGGATCCGTGAGCTTTGGATTGTATTTAGTTTGTTTCTTTGTCTGATCCAAACCCAGCACTTTTAGTATAAGAATCAGACACCTTTTTCTTCCTTGCACAATTTGTTCCTTTGAAAATTCATCTCGCTTTCCGGGCTGTCACGTCTGTGTTGTTTTTGTTTAGGACACTTATCTCCATGTGCTTTCCCAAGCTCCCTTGTACTCGGAATTTTTCAGATTTCAGTGCATCTCACCTGTGCATTGGATTCCATGGGTGACACTTCAAAGTAGGCCGTTTGTTTTATTTAATGATGCAATTACAAAGAGATCTTGTTTATTACGTTAGTGCACGCATCCATGTCAGACTTGTCTCCAGGAGAATTGGGATAATTTGTCTCATTTGGGACCAGTAACTTTACACCTCAATTATTCTGTGCTATTGCATAAGTAACACTGCCAGGATCTCTATTAGATGGGGACACCAGGTGACTTCAGGAAATTTAATACCCTGGCATTTTCAGCTGCACAGCACTTGGTCCTATTATTAATCAAGGCTCCAGAGCCTTATTCATCTCCTGATTAAAGATTTCAGCAGAAGGGAATCATGCAAGCTTTAAGTACAGTATTTTTAATTAGGGACAAGTTCAGGGTATCACTATGCATTACTTCTTTAGTAGGTATAATTAAAGAGCCGATCTGTAACGAGCCCACTTGGAAAAATACTTGCCTTTAAATCCCAGCAGCCTGCTCTGGGAAAAAAAAAACAAACAAA
>VZRO01005365.1:128857-172215 GCA_013397915.1 Daphoenositta chrysoptera | reverse complement strand
AAAAAAAAAAAAACAACTCTTCAAGATGAAGAGTTTGGGTTTGTAAATCTTCCATGGTCATGGAGCACAACTGCAAACAAAGGGTGTGTGATACAGGACTGAGATGGAAAATTTCCCCAAAGTGATAGGGATTTTAGTTGAGATCATGTATTTAAAAATTATAAGCCCATTATTATGGGAAGCACATGCACCAAACCCAAAATAACATTATTTTGCTAATTTGCCTACTGTTCCTTACCAGAAATTCATTTTCCATGATCTGTTTGGAGCTGACCTTGAGTTCTAGGAACCATAAGGAAGTTTTGAGTCCTTCCCAATTCTTAGTTCAAAGGTCCTCCATTGCTAGAGGGAAAGGGAGTTTAATCAAATCTTGCAGTCAGGTTAGAGCAGCTGAAAAAGCCTCAACTCCCAATTAACACCTTCCAGATGAGCTGCTATGAATGAACACGTGGGTGTTCCAGCAGGAGGAGTATCAGGGACAACATGTTGGCTGAGGAGGCACCAAGTAGGACACAAGCAACAATAAACTCCCTTTTTCTATGAAAAAAAGGTATCTGACCTCAAATTTAACTGCTTTTAATGGATTCTCATGGGGTCTCTGAGATTTCTGAAGGTGCTGGCTCATGGAGGGTTGATGGAGAATGCCAGACTGACTCTGTTGGATACACTCTGGCTGCAAATCCACATCATGGAAAAGCTTATCTGGGAATTCACCACTGCTTTTTTTACAGTAGTTATTTGCAGTCACTCACTGGAAGTAAAATGAGTCCATCCATGAGCTTCAAAGGAATGAATTTTTTTTTTTCATTAAAAAGCTCATGAGGCTCTGAGATTTGTGATTTGAATGACTAAGAATGAATTTAAAATGCTGCATCAGTGCAATGCAATGTACTGATCATCTAAAGGCATTGATCAGGCTAAAATCTGTTCAAATTGGCTGGAGTAGCCTGCCATGACACACTGTAGGTCAGCCAGGGGTTGTATTAAGTTTCTATTAATTTTCTGTAAAAGCAAATACCACGTGAAGATAGCCTGAACTCTGTTTTACTGAATAATTCAACAGAAACGTGATGTCCCATTGAAATTTGGCCACTGGCTGGTGATTTCATAGAATCACAGAATCGTTAAGGTTTGAAAAGACCCTTAAGATCATTAATCCAACCACCAGCCCAGCACCACCACCATGTTCACCATTAAACCATGTCCTCAAGTACCATATCCACAAATTTTTTTAATGCTTTGAGTGCTGGTGATTCCACCATGTTTTAATTCAGATTTAATCTCCAGGGCTGCAGGATCACAGTCTGATTTTCTGTCCTCATCAGTGGCAAAAGGGGCTGTGCTGGAAGGCTAAAGGGCACATTGAATGTTACTGCAGAAATGGAAGACACAGTCACAGGCACAAACCAGATTAATTTCTTCGAGAAAATTGTCCCTACAGGTGTGGAAAATAATAATTTAATTTATTGCCCTTTTTTTTTTTTTCAATTATAAAAAGGAATATAATTAAAATGAACTAAATTTTAAACAAAATCCAATGGCACATTAAGGTAAAGAGAAAAACATTATTTACCTCGCTAGGAAAAGTGCTTTCAAAGGCAATCATTCCTTTTCAATTAACCAAAATTACTTTAGGGAATTAGGATGACAGCTGCAGGAAATAAAACGACAATGAGAATGTACTGAGAGAGTGCAGTAGGTGATCAGGAGCTACCTCAAATTTGGTTGATTTGGGTAGGGTTTCTGCATAGGGGTTGACCATGTTTTGAAAAACTTGACTTTCTTCATAATTTCGGTGCTGTGGAGAGCAACAAGGACAGACACGTGATGATACATCCCTGACATCCCTTTCTCTGGCTCAGGCATTTTCTTAACCATGCTAAGCCTGTGCTTAATTCTCTTTGATGGAAATATCTTTTTTTTTCCATTAATTTTCTTCTCCAGGCTGGAACCTGCTGTAGTGGAAGGTGTCACTGCCCTTGACAAGAGGGTTAGAACTAAATGGTCTTTTAAAGTCTATCCCAAGCTGCTCCATGATTCTGTGCTTTTACTCACATTTTGCAACCATGCAGACATTTAGCATCTACTCTCTTGTGTAGGAATAACTTCCACAGTCTGGATTCATATGACAGGAAATCAAAAACCCCTTCATTGTGTTTCAGAGTTGCCATATGATACTTTCATGTGAAGGTCTGGTTTTCTTGTGTAAATTATCTGAGTGGGGGAAAAATAAACCACAAAAAAAAAAAAAAAAAAAAAAATCCTTCCCCAAAATTCCATCAACACCAGCAGGTTAAAGGAGGGAATTCTGCCCCTCTGCCCCTCTCAGGTGAGGCCCCACCTGCAGAGCTGCCCCAGCCCCAGGGCCCAGCACAGGAAGGAGCTGGAGCTGCTGGAGAGAGTCCAGAGGAGGCACCAGGATGATCAGAGGGATGGAGCAGCTCTGCTGGGAGGAAAGGCTGGGAGAGCTGGGATTGTTCAGCCTGGAGAAGAGAAGGTTTGGGGTGATTTAATTGCTGCCTTTCAGTACCTGAAGGAGATGACAAGAAAGATGGAGAGAAGTTGTTTACAAAGGCCTGGAGTGACAGGACAAGGGGGAATGGCTTCAAATTGACAGAGAGTAAGCTTAGATTAGATTTTAGGACAAAAAAATCTTTTGCTTTGAGGGTGGTGAGGCCCTGGCACAGGCTGCCCAGAGAAGCTGTGGCTGCCCCATCCCTGGAAGTGTCCAAAGCCAGGTTGGATGGAGTTCTGAGCAATCTGGGATAGTGGAAGGTGTCCCTGCCCATGGCAGGGGGGTTGGAATGAGATGATCTTTAAGGTCCTTTTTGACCCAGGTCGCTCTATGGTTCTGTGATCACCACCACCCTCGGCTGATCTAAAGAAAATTATGGAAAAGGGGTGATCCACACACTGATTTGAGGGCATAAAAGGTATTGGGAAAAATCAGCCTGAACCCCTCCTTGTGAAGCTGAGGCACCAGAAGAGGAATAACAAAGGGCTGTGTATGATGGAGTTTTTTTCTGTGAACCATCAATAAGGTTATTCCCTTGAGACCTGGAGTTTGCTACCCCTGCTGAAAGGTGCATGTCTGAATTTTGCTCTTTTTATCCTTGGATAACACGGCCAAGTCCATTATCCCAGTGCAGAAATGGGAGAAAGGCCCTGGGTGCTACTCATCTTTCCTCACGATATAAAAGCAGGAGGAAATATCAGCACAGAAGGAGAGGGAGAAAGAAATAAGTGATCCTGAGGACAACAAAGAATTGAAATGTAATATTCCACGTCATGCATTTGGGGATGAATATTTAAGAAAATGATCCTTCTATCACGTAATTTAGCCCGCATTATCAGCAAGAGGGATATGAGCCAAGGATTAGGATGCCAAAGAGCTGAACTCCAATCTTGGCTCTGCAAATGGCTTGATGTATGCCCTTAGGCAAATTCTCTACCTTCTCTCTTACAGCTTCTCTTTCTGCATTAACAGGATAATAATATTTAGATGAGCTTTGCAAGGACTAATTAGTTAATGATTATAAAGTGCCTGAATATGTAAAGTGCAATGCAAGTGCAAAGGATTATTATCATCTTCGAAATAATGAAGAATGTTTATTAGTTAGTTATTGTGATTATTTCTTTTAAACCTCTTTATTGCTAAGTGTATAAGAGGCTGTCAGCCATAAAGTGGGTTTTACAAAGGGATTTAGAAGGGAGGGGTGGAGGAATGGTTTGGAGGCACAGATGTAGTTTTAACAGAGAGTTTTAACACTGCTATCGTGCCAGTTCCTACCTTAATATGACAGCTGGTAGCCCAGACTGGAGAGCAGTGAGCAGCAGCATTTGTAGCCTCTGGATGATGTTTTACCACATCTGTTCTGTGACCTTGCACTGGCTGCTTTTGGGTACCACTGCTTTTATCTGTGCAGTGCTCTGCTCACTGCTCTCTGCAATCAATTAAGGGTTCTCTGGGACTGTAATGAGAGGACGGAGGGGTGGCAAAGCAAAACAGGCTGTTGGGTCTAGACTGTGAAGTCCGTGTCTGTCTGGGAGCTGGGCAGGAATGCACTGACAGAATCACAGAATAATTCCATTTGTGGCCTCTCTGGAGAAAACACCATCCAGTCCTGTTCTTAAAGTAGGGTCAGCCAGAACAGGTTTCTCAGGGCTGTGTTCAGCTGAGATTTGAATATCTCCAAGCATGGAGGCTTCTCTACCTCTCCGGGCAAGCTGTTCCCGTGTTTGATCACCTACACAAAACAAGAAGAATGTTAAATCCTGTGTTTAAATTAAATTTCCTCTATTTTAATTTGTGCCCATTGCCTCTTGTTCTCTCACCTGGCACCATCTTCTTAAGGGCTTCCCTTCAGGTGCTACTACACCTGGATAAAATACACCTGAGACTTCTCTAGGCTGAAAAATCCCAGCTCTCAGCCTCTCCTCATATCAGTTACTCCACTCCCTTAATGAATTTAAAAGCCATATACTGAAGCTGTTCCAGTGTGTCCATTCCCATCTTTTCCTGGGAAGCCCAGCCCTGGCCACAGCACCCCAGGAAGTCTCACCAGGTCTGTTTATAGGGGAAGGATCACATTCTGTCAGTGTTTATGTGCTCAGTGTAGCCCAGAAGGTTGTTGATCTTTGTGTCCACCAGGACCTCAAAGTCCTGCTCTTCAAAGCTGCTTTGCAACCCTTCAGCCCCAGCCCACGCTGGTGTGTGGGACTGTTCCTCCCCAGAGGTGGGGCTACAGCCCTGGGACACACAAATCCAGAGCTGTGAGTGAAAAGGTGTCTTCATTTTCCAGATTGTTCAGCTCTTGGTTTGGGTTTGGTAGGTGATGGTTTTTTCCAGGAGAATGCGTAAGGTTGGGTGATAATTTAGGCTGAAAGGGACCTCAACAGCTCTGCAGTTCAAACTCCAGCCCAAAATCTGCTGCCTCTGCCCCCTGAGTCCTGCCTTTGTGCACTGGAGCCTGTCGTGAGCTTTCTGCACAGCCAGACTCGTGTTCTGATATGTCTGATTGTTTTGTTGAGTGTTGGGAGGCCCCATTCCCACCATTCTTGTGCTTGGAGGATGCTGTTCTTTAAACTCTGATAAATTTTCTGAACTCCATTCCCCTTCAGAGCAGCCTCACGTGGGATCCACTGACTGGTTCCTTCAGTAAATCAAAGCATGCTCTTGAAGTCTGGGATTTGCACTTCCTCTTTATCCTTTCAGGATCTTGAGCTACACTAATTGAGGCTCATTACAGCCAAAACTTCCTGTGATTATCACCTGTTTGGTTCACCCAGATAAGTCCACCTGCACCACACCTGAAGCCTAAAATTGGGCTAAAAGTTTCTTATTGAGCTGGCTGGACACTGGACACTTTGAATTTGCAAACCTGCTTCCAAAACGTTTAGGAAAAAGTTAATTTATGGGTCCTTTAGCAGGAGTGACAGTCTAAGTTCCACATAGCATCACACTGAGCAGGTTTATTCTCACCAGGATCCGTGCAGCTCTTTCCACTGCATGCTGAAGATGTTCTACATTTTCCCCTGCCATCCTAATCCTTCTTGAGCACTTTTCTGTCAAAGCCCCTAAAAGTATGTTAATGCTTAACCTGTAAAAGCTCTGCTAATCTTTCTCCTGCCCTCCCACTATCCCAAAGAGAAAACTGCTGACAAGTCTCGGGATGAGATAAACTGGCTCACGAGGGTGAGGAGAAGGAGAGAGACTTAAGCTGACAGGCTTGATCTGCTCCTGCCAGGCTTTTCCTGCAGACAGCCCCTGGGAGCTCCAGCACAACCTGCACGCGGAACAACTTTTCCATGACGGCACTGCTGCATCCCTCCCGTGAGCTTCTTAGGGAAGAAACTGGATTTACTCCCATTCCTCTGAACTTCTCTTCTGGCAGTGCAGCCCAGCCCCGTGCTCTCCCTGTCAGATGGTGACAGTGTGATCCACAGGCAGCTTCTGAGGGGGAGACTAAGCTTATAAGTGCCTTAAAATTTCACATGGAGATGGGTTTTCCATTGTAATAAGAGCTGACGGTACCTTTTTTGTAATCAAAATGCAAACTCCCTTCCACTGCTCAGTGCTCAGGAGCACAATTGAGAGTGACAGAATTCATTACACAACGGAGACAGATGGAGTACTTTAAAAAGAACCATACATCAAGAGCGGAGGTCTGTGAGTGTGTAGATAGTGGGCAAAAAAAGCTTAAAAACTTCAATCCCCTCCATACTGCTGAAAATTACCAATCTTCTTATCTTGGCAAAACCTTATTATGCAAATAGTTGTCAAGTGGAACACTCAAATTGGCAAAATTGCTTTATTGTAGTACTTTTTACACTCCTTCCAAGAAAAGTCTGTTTTGTTGGTGTGATAAGTAAATGATTGATTACTCGTGCTGGTCCGGAATAGCAGACTGGAAAATGATGTAGTAACACCGTCAGTGGCACAAACTCCATTTAAAAAGAGGAACACAACCGTTTTTGAAAGGAGTGCACCACTTAAAAATGGCCAAGTCAGTACCTCTTCCTTCTCCTGCTTAACCTGAAAAAAAAGTGAGTAAAGAGATTTTTTTTCAGGCCTCAAATGATTCAACCCTTTTTCTCAAACCATTGTGAACTTTGGTAGTTTTTAAACAAAATATGGAACTTGGCAGCAGTTCTTCCTTTCCAAAAGTTGTAGAGAATTTAGGGTTTTTCCTTCATCTCGACAGTTTTTCTCTGTGTACAGCACGGGATACTTCAGTCTCTCAGTTGTGGACTCAGTTGTGATGAAATGTGTTCATTACTTTGACATAAAGAGAATTATTGCATTGGATTTTTCTTGAGAAGGCGAGAACTGGAAATGGATAATGAAGCAGAACTCCCTCTCTTCAGAAGTGTTCAGGTCTTCTCTCCAGACCTGGTTGAAACTGGCTGTTGAATCGTGGGCACAATATTGCCAGGTACACTGTGGTCAGATTTAGTCAGGACTTGGCTCAGTACTGAATAATAAATGGCGCTGGAGGAGCAGCAGATGAAACATAAAACTATTTGATATGGGTATGACATTATCAAAGTGATTCTGTGTCATAAAATCATAGAATGCTTTGGGTTGGGAGGGACTTTTGAAGATCATCTAGTTCAGTCTCCTTGCCATGGATAGGGACACCTTCCACTAAACCAGGTTGCTAAAATCCCCATCCAACCAAGCCTTGGACACCTCCAGGGATGGGACATCCACAATTTCTTTGGACAACCTGTTCCTGTGTCTTGCCACCCTCATTGCAAAAAAAGTTGCTTCTTTATGTCAGATCTAAATCCACCCTCATTTAGTTTAAAACCATTGTCCCTGGTGTCACTGCAGTGACACAAAAAGTCCGTCCCCATCTTTCTGTAAGTCCCCTTTAGGCACTGAAAGGCTCCAGAAAGGTCTCCCTGGAGCCTTCCCTTCTCCAGGGTGAACAACCTGGACTCTCTGAGTCTTTCTTTGTGGCAGAGATGTTTCCATCCTTCTGATCATCTTTGTGACCCTCCTCTGGATTCACTCCGACAGGTCCGTGTCTTTCTCGTGTCAGGGACACCAGAGCTGGGTGCAGTGCTCCAGGTGGGATCCCCAGAGCAGAGCAGAGGGGCAGAACCACCCCCTCACCTGCTGCCCACCCTGCTTTTGTTGCAGCCCCTGGTCAGGGGTGGAATGGGAGCTTCAGACAGAGTTTATTAAAAGAGCCCTGCCCCTGAGTCATGGGGACAGAAAAGAACCCTTTGCTTTCTAAACTCTTTCTCAGAGAGGAGCCTGTGGGGAGCTGGATCCAATCTTAGCCTGAATTCGGACTGTCAATAGTTTAAGTTTCGAAACTTTGTCCTGCAAATTTTAATGATGACAAATTGGCTATATTTATGAAAGATTAGTTATTTATTAAGAAAAATGAAGAGACAGAAGATTTTAATCAGAATTACTTACTCCACATTATAAAAGCTAAAAACACTAGTTGACAATAACATAAAATGGTGAAATGCACTATATTAAAGCAATAACATTAAAGCAATCACATATTAAAGCTAGCAAGAGAAACATTAAGGAGACATTGATGTATGTCACCACTCCCCCTTCATTTTTGGGGTACTTCTTCTTCCTCTCAATCCCTGGCAAGCAACCATGAAGAGGCATCCCAATCCACAGGAGATGCTCCCAGGAGTATATGGAAGAACATGACTCTGTGGAAAGTGTGCTGGATTTACAGCAGAAAGAAGTTGCCTGCCAGTCACACGCCTTCAGGGCAGTTGAACATCTTATCTGTCAGACCTGACCTCAAAGGGACAGGTGTGTGTTTGGAGATGATCAGCCAGAGTGGCTTTTTAGCCCTTTCAGCACCAAAAAAACCCCACTGGTGCCTCAGGTAACTCCCCACAGACAGGCTGTGCTGTTTGTATCTTCTGACTGGCTTCCAGCCCAAGCAGATAAGCTTTATCAGGGCGAGGCATCCTGCCACACCCACAACACCACTGACTCTCTGGGCTGCAAGTTCACCCCGCTGGGTCCTGGCTGGCTTTCCATTCCCCAGCATCCCTGAGTCCTTCTCTCCTCTCAGACTTTCATCCCCAGTCTCCTGATACTGGGGATTGCTCAGCCCAGGTGCAGAACTTTGCCCTCGGCCTTGATGAGGTTCACACGGGCCCCCCATCTCATCTATTCATTCATTTATTTAATTATTTATTTATTGTAGGAGACAATTCTTGGAGAAACAGCCCTGCTTTCACAACAGGCGGAGTTGCTGTCCAACGAAGCTGTCTCTGTGAGCAGATGGGAGGTGCTAATGGTGTATTTACAGACAGATTCCATCTGCCTTGCAGGGCAGCACGGACTCCTGGTGATGGTGTTGGGAACACCCTGGAGCTCGCAGCTCGCTCTGGAGCAAAGAGGAGCTTCCTTGGCTCCAAGGGTTCAGTGAACCAAAGTGGGGAGAAAAGGGGAACAAAGGGGTCTGTTTCTCTCCTTGCCTCCCACCTGAGCTGCTGTGGGTGACACTGACAGTGAAAAAGGAATCACACCGTTCTGTCTCAGAGCAGGGAGTGGAACAGCAATTGAAAAATGTGCCTGTGGGCTGACACTACAGAAGCTTTTTGGAGGGCAAGCAGTGATCACTTCCAGGAACATGGAAGTATTCTGGAACTTATTAGACATAATTTTGACATTTCCACAGAGTTCTTCATAACTGCATAAAGTACATTTAAGCCTGATGACAGACCTTGCTGCACTGAAGGTGACACAAAACCTTTCCTCCTGGATATCACAGAATGGTTTGGGTTGGAAAGGACCTTAAAGATGACTTAGTTCCAGCCCCTCTGGCATGGGAAGGGATGTCACCCACTAGACATGTGACAAGGCACTGGGGATCTGAGTCCTCACAGAAGTCAGGGAGGGTTGGTGTGATGAAACACTTTGCCAGTTTTTCATGAGATCAGTACTTTACCTCCAAAGAAGACAGTGTGGTGTTAGCTACCTTAACCAGAGAACTAATAAATGCTTTTTGTAATCATAATTTCTCAGCAGATGAATTCTGTTGTTTACAAATCCACATGTTTTGGTATCCTTTTTTTGTCTCTCCCCAATGCAATGCACTCATTTATTAAATGTGGCACTGTAGACAGCAGCACTTAAGAAATAAATACACTCCACCTGGATCTATCTAAATGGTGTGTTTCTATAGTACTTTACCTGACACGTAGTCTAAATATAAACAAATTATCTTGAATGACATATTTTATGGATATATTTACATTGAATGCATTTACACAGTTTTGATAATTCTGTTTGGAAATGGTGCAGCTCAAGTTCAGGGCAAGTGCAACATCCAGGCAATACAGATGCTTTCCACTTTGCAGCAGCACACAACCCTGCTGCATCAAATATTCCCTTTTTTGAGTTAAAGTGGTGAAATTTACCCTTCTGAAACTTCACAAAAATTTTGTGTAGGACATTGATGATGCACTGATTTTCAGAAGTAATTAGAAGATCTGTCTGATTGCTTATATCCCAGCTCAATTACTTGTCCATTGAGTGTTTTTTAAAAGTATTTATTAGTCCAACATGTTCAGGCTTAACCAGCAAACCAGACTCAGAAATTAGACCTTTGTTCTAGTGGTTAATCAACGTCCCAAGCACCACACCTTGCTTCTAATTAGAATATAACTGATGTTTCCAACTACACTCCCTTTTGTTGTCTTTCCCATTAGCTTAGAGTATTTTAATAGTTTTTTGTTTGTTTGTTTTCTGTCCTTGGATATAGGTTTTAATGTTCTGTCTTTTACTGAAAAAGAGTTTTCTAAGCCTTAAATAATTTTTGCCTTCTGACCCACATGTTGTTACTTAACAGCCATTTTAAACCGCCAGTGCTGAAACGTATTGAACATTTTAGCACCAATCTCTTCAGTGTCACACAGCCATGAAATCTCCCACTCCCAACTGCACCAGAGGCCAAGGTTTGCATCAGACCTGTGGTCATATGATTGCACCAAGAGCTCATCTCGAGCTGTTTATCTGCTTTGACTCTCAAATCCTACATATTAAAATACATTTTCCCATTTGCAGCGTGTATATGTGCAGTTCTCAGATGTTTGGATTTACATTTATCTGCATTGAAATGCTTTAATTTGTTTAACTGGGTCTCTTTCATCATCTCCTTCGCCTTGTGTTTGTTGCAGCACTTTGAGCACTGGTGCAAAGATCTGAAATGTCGGATCCAGTGGCTCTTTCAGAAAACCACCTTAGAACTTGTTTTGTTTAATGAGCTCCTCAACAACAGCATGAAGAATCAGAAAGCTTTGTGGATATGACCGTGTCACAGGAAATGGATCACGAGGGATTATTGATGGTCTCAGACTTTCTTTGTCTTTCCTGAACTTGATTCTTTAGTCATGTCTATACTGGAAATACGCCCACGTCGTTATTTGAAATGGGAATGTTTTAATGGTGTCCCTGCCCATGGCAGGGGGGTTGGAACAAGATGATCTTTAAGGTCCCTTCCAACCCAAGCCATCCTATGATTCTACGGAAATTTCTCAGTGCTACATTTTCCATCAGAGTGTTCTGGGCTGTGGAAGTCAAGGACCTCATAGTTGATAATTGGATTGTTAATCACCTTCAGCAATCAGTTTTCTTTTTCTTTTCTAATTTCAGAATGCAATGCAATTAATCCTAATAATTAATGTTAAAAAAAATTAAATAGATATATATACACACACACATATATATTGTCTAGTACTGGTCCAGCCCCACACCTTAATTCATTCTCAGTTGAGTCCTGTGTTGCATTTTTTTGAGGTTGAACAGCACATTGTAGTTACCTGTCTCACTGCTCTTGTGTTTCCTTTCTTTATTTCTGGCCCAAATCCCCAAAGTTTTTTTCTTTATCCAGGCCAGGAATTGTTTCTACTGGTGCCTTTGTCTTCTCTTTGTAACATGTAGCTGTCGTTATATCCTGTCTGTTTATATTCCATTTATATTTTTAAGCTCCATCTCTTAAGTAAATGAGGTGTATTTAATCAATCAGTGTCAGAATCTGTCACCACTGAAGCTTGGGGATATCAGATTAAGGTGGGGTTTGGGTGTCCCTCGTGAGGATTCCATGGAATGAGCCATTGGTGGTATCACTGTAAGAAAATTATAGAATCACAGAATGGTTTGGGTTGGAAGGGACCTTAAAGATCATCCAGGGATCATGCAGGGACATTTCCAGTCTGGCTGTAGAACCAGAGGATTGCAGAGAACATTCCTCCCCCATTCACAGGATACATCCTTCAACTTCTGGTTGCTGCCCAAAATTTATCACTGAATCAGGATGAGGTTTTAACTAAAACTCTCCAGTTTTTAATTGTGAGATCAAGGCATCCTGGCCAGTTAATAGGCTGGATTTTCAAGCACACCCAATTTTCTTTTTCATTTTCCTATTTACATGGTTTCTGCTGTGATATTTTTTTTCCTGAGAACTTTCTCAGTTTTGGGAATGTGCCCCTTTGAGGCACCAATTATATACATAAGATGTTACTGATTGAGAATTGATTGTGTTTTTCATCTTGAGTGTAATCAAATCATGATCACTCATCCCTGGGTGCCTACAGATTTCCAACCCAGTAAATAATTCATCTACATCCCTCATAATCAAGTGCAACCAAGTCATTTTGCCGTGGCTACAGCACCCTGGTATGAGAAATAGCAGCTGCAGTTTTTATGCATTAATAGTGATTCTTCTCAACCTTAATATTATTTCTCACATACTGAAATTTCACTTCACAACATAGATTCTGGTTTTAATTTTTTAATCTTCTCTCATCAACAGGCAGGTGCTTAAGGCGTAACTTCATTTTCTCTGTTTTATTTGATAGTTATAACAAATCCCCACCTCTGTGTCTGCTCCTGGGCTTTACGTAGTAGCACTAAATTACACAATTGTGAATTATTTTGCAATAATGGCTCAGAAATAACCCTGAAATTCTTAATTGTTAATAATTATTTAATACAAACCAGTGTATTTGATGAAGGGTTCTTATTGTTCTTCTCTCCACCCCTTTCACCTTTCTGAGCCTTGTTAAGAAAGTATTAAACATCAGAAGTGGTTTGTTTGACCTTCTGGGAAAGCTGAGGGGGTGAACATCTCCAAATGTTCTCCCAGCTCCCCAGGTAGAGATTAAATCCACTGCTCTCCTCTCCTCATGGGCTGCTTCCTTACCTTCCAGGGAAAGGGCCAAGGTGCAGAACTGTAAATCTCCACGGCAGAAATGTCTGTACACACATCACACACAACAGAGTTTGTTGGTTCTGCTGTGAGACCTCACACAAGTCCTTTCATCGACGTGAACCCGTGTCACCCACGGAGAAGCATTTCAGAATTCTGCACTGTCTTACAGCTGCTGTATTCCAAATTATCTCAGCCGAGCTGCTGTGGAACAGCTGGGCACAAACAGGGGAAAAAAAGGGGAAATGGCCTCAAGTTGCACCAAGGGAGTTCAGGTTGGATATTAGGAAAAGCTTTTTCACTGAATGAGTGGTTAAGCATTGAAACAGGCTCCTTAGGGGAGTGGTGGACTCACCATCCCTGGAAGTGTTCAAAAAATGAGTCCATGTCTCACTTCGTGACGTGGTTTGGTGGGCGTGGTGGTTTCGGGTCAAAGGCTGGACTTCATGATATGAGAGTTTTTTTCCAGACTTAATTTTCTATGATTCTACAAAAGATCAAGCCAGTTTCTTAACCAGAAAATCTGGTCAAGAACTGCATCTTCACTGACTGTCCTGGTGAAGATGGAGTGTTGAACAGGCCACGAGCTCAGAACACCTCTCCTTTGAAGTGTTTTTCTCTTGCAATGTCACCCCAAGGTGTCCTAGGAGATGAGGCATAAGTGGAAGTGCTCTTGTCTGTATTGTGGGGTTTCCTTCTGAAATATTTGGATTTTTGGAGCCTGCTTACCCAGAACTTCTATGCTTTTAGAAAAAAAAATTATCAGAAAACTTGAGTCATCCACTGTGTGGAGATGCAAATAATAAAATAAGGAGGTCTAAGAAAAAGAGAAACCTCCTTTAAAAACCACACAATTTCTCACCTCTCTTTCACCACCACACCCACACAGTCATTTATTGACTCATGACAGTTACAAGTTGACAATCAACAGATCAACACCTGAGCCCAGCTAATGAGATTAACAGAACTAATTACAGAGAGATTGTAATTATTTCAGTTCCACTGCTTTGAACATCAGAGGCTGATGCATCCAAAAAGACTCCAGTTGCAGGGATTTTACCAACTAAGCGTGTGAATTTGAGAAATTCAAAAAATTCTACGTACCAGATCCCTACACCCCTCTCCTTCTTGTAAACTGCTGTTCCATCAGGAGGTTAAAAGGATGGACCTGTTTTTATCTGTTCATTAACAGCCAGGCATTAGGTAACTGTAAACTTGAGAGGTAAAATCACATTTTTTTAAAAAGTATAAGCTACATCAGATGGTATTTCTGTAAGCACCCAAGGAGGAACACCTTGGCTTTTTCTGCAGTTTTTAGACCTAAAAGCTTTGAGGTCTTTGTGGTCTGTTATTAATGGCAATGTGCTCTGAGGGATTAAGTGCAGAAAATTATCAAACCCCCAAAATATTCCAATATGATGTTTAGCTACATGAAACAAACAAATAATGAATAAATTCCCCCCCACAAATCTTTTGATATCATTTCTGTTCCATTGAACAGGTGGAGTAAAATGCATAGGTTTTTTTTTCCTTCTTGGAAACATCATCTTTGTGTCTTTCCAAGACGGAAAAAACAACACCACTACATTCACCTGCCTGCCATCTGGATCATTTTCTGGGCTTTATTTAAAAAAAAAAACAAAAAAAAAAAAACCAAAAGAAAAGAAAGAAAACAGTTCCAATACTGAGACAAAAAAAAGGAGAAAATTTGGCAAGAAACAAGGTTAAGAGCCTAATGCCCAGAATGGTGTTGAAACCACAGTTCCAACATCACTGGCTATTCCTTGCTCCCACCCCTTGGCAGCAGTGACAGCTTGCAGAGATGACAGCACTTGGCAATATTGTCGTGGCCTGCAAGTTCCTTGACGGGTGAGATACCAGGTGTCAGTGAACAGCTGAAAGGCAACAGCAGTCCCAAATTTACAGCTTCCCTGACATCCCTCGTGTCCATTCTCCGTTACCTTCGCTCTGACATTGCTGGGACAGACTCCCATCGGTCACATCCCAGGTGCCATTTAGCTCATTTGAGTACTTAGGCTCTCCCTCCTGTTTTTCAAATGCTTTTAGAGACTGGAGAGCTCCTGAAGGAGGGTGGGCTGAGACAACGAAGCAGAAAATCTCCTGTTCAAGAGCAAAACCTCCAGTGAAGAAGCAGTTGCCTGTGAAGGCAACTTTTGCTTCCACCATGGTTCGTTTTTTTATTAAATTTGGAGATGTGAGCATAGTCTAAAGTTCATGATCAGCTCAGTCTTTGGCCTTACTGCTAAAAGGCTGGGAGCAGTGTTTGTTTTTGATCCAACCCCTCATACAGCATTTTCTCTGTTGCTTGAGAGGCATGGCTGCTTTTTCCTGCTTTGTCATGTTTTTCTTGGCTGGAGAAATTATCTGAGACCAGATCCAAAAGGGACCTTTGCCTTATAAAGAGAATAGAACAGAGAGAAATTAATTATTATTTTATCATGTCTTTAACTGCTACAGGTTATTCCTCAAATAGGATCATAGAATCAAAGAATATCCTGAGTCGGGAAGATCATCCAGTCCAAATATTGCCGTGGTGATCTGCAGAGTCTCCAGAGGGACCTAGGGGCAGGAGCTGTTGTGGGTAACAGGACATTGCATTTCACTGTGTCACAGAAGCACTTCCTGAAACTCTAGGACTGAAAACCAAGTTTTTCTCCAAGGAGCAGAATTAATAATGCCTAATTTGCTGTCAACTGTGGCCATGGTCACCGTAATTTTCTCTTTTTCTTGCTTTTCTCCCCTTTATACTCCACTATAAATAAATTGTGTGAACATGGTATTTCTATAAACTGCATTCTTTGCTGTTTAACCGATTAACTTCTGCCTGACCAGAGAAGGAGGTGTCTTCTCTACAAGGCATCGAGTATCCTGAACACAGAAGTACTTTAGATGCTTCTATTCCTCTCTCAGATGTGATTGAATTTGGCAAAGAAGTTTTGGAGCACTTGGGAGCAGGAAAAGGACTGACAAACAGAATACCTGCTTTCCTGCAAATTACAGGCTACTGACAGGGAACATCAATCCTGCTTTAAAAGGATATGTGTAGAAGGACAAAAAAAGGCTTAAAAACATGTACCTTCAGATTCAATTTTTATCTGTCAGCAACGATCCCAGAGATAATCTGATAAGGATCAACTGTTTGCAACATTTACTTGTAGAGCAGCATTTTGGGCTATTTTTTCAGGAACTCCCTGTTTGAGAAGTAATTTACACCCAGAATTTAATAAAGCATTTTGATAAGATTTAGCAGGATTATGGATTAAAAAAAACCCTAACAAACAAAAAACAACCCAATAGTGAACTAAGCAAAGCAGTTCATTGACATTCCCAATCACTCCTCTTTTAAATGGCACCCAGCTACTGCATGGATTGAATCAGAGACACAGAATCACAGAATGGTTTGTGTGGGAAGGGACTTTAAAGATCATCCAGTCCCACCCTCTGCCAAGGGCAGGGACACCTTCCACTATCCCAGGCTGCTCCAAGCCCTGTCCAACCTGGCCTTGGACACTTCCAGGGATGGGGCAGCCACAGCTTCTCTGGACACCCTGTGCCAGGGCCTCACCACCCTCACTGTAAAGAATTTCTTCCTAACATCTAATATAAATATCTCTTCTTTCAGTTAAAGAACATTCCCCCTTGTCTTATCTATCTGTCCATTTCAAAAGTTCCTCTCCCTCCTTTTTAAAAGCCCTCTTAAGGTACTGGAATGAGGTTTCGCTGAAGCCTTCTCTTCTCCTGGCTGAATAACCCAAATTCTCTCAACCTGTCTTCACAGCAGAGCTGCTCCAGTCTCCAGAGAATCTTCCTGGCCTCCTCTGGACTTGTTCCAAGAGGTCCAAACCTTTCTTGTGCTGAGGAGCCCAGAACTGGCCACAGTGTTCCAGGTGGGATCTCACAAGGGCAGAGCAGAGGGGCAGAATCACCTCCCTCCACCTGCTGGTCACACAAAACACAGAAACCCCAAATAATTTAGGTGGTTTTTCCTGTTGTTCTCGCTAGGTTGGATTTCAGCAAGGATTTTCCCTAGCTTCCTACAGACTGCTTATTTGCATCCTAATAGAGAAGCATGTTGTAAACCCAGGGATTTCCCAAGGAAATAAGGTAAAGGAAATGACAAGGTCTTGGCAATTATAGAAGGTAAAATGCTGGAGACATTCACTGAATTGAAAGCCTCAAAAGGTAAAAACCTCCTGTGTGCTGCTCTCTTGTACCTACAGCACTGCCAGACCCATTTTGGAGAGAAGTCACAATAAATGGCTTCTTCTGCCCAGCTTTGGTTAATGGGTGCTTCTGCCTCATCAGGCTTCTCTGACTGACAGCAAGAAAATATCTCCAAAGTGGGAATTTGTGCGAATTTGTGCTCTGCTGAGCAGTACACATGATCATTTTTTGTCCAATATTTTGCTAAAAACCAGGGAGCCAAATTCATCAGCCATGGTGTCAAATTTTCCTTTAGAAATTCGATTCTGTGTACTCCATCCATCTTGAACTGGTTTCTGGCAGTTACACAATAAATTCATCATATTTCTGATGGAAAATTTTCTCCGTCCAGCTGTCAAAGTAGTGTTGCCACTTCTGGTATGATTTTTTAGCACTCTGTCATGAATAACCTAAAATTGTACTTTAATTTTAAATATATATGTATATTTTCCCCTTTGGGGAATAATTATGTAGTCTAATAGAACTTGGTGCTAAAGCTTTTTCTTTCCTGAAGTTTAAATTGCTTTTTTATTTTTTTCTTTCTTCAGAGGCATAATGTATTCCTATTACTCCTTATGGAACACTCTAAACTATTTTCAGCTTACACTTTAATTTCTAGCTTTTTCCCCCCCACACTTCCCCACAACAATTTCATCACCTTCTTTTTTTTTTTTTTCCCTCCTTTTTTTGCTTCACGTTATTAATAAATAAAGACTTGGCTTCATCAGTTCCTTGACATTTTTGCAGACATTCTGACAACAGATTGAATAAATTATATTATCCAGTGTTAGCCAGAGTAATGGCCTATTATGAATGGAGAGAAGCAACACCAGGTGAAGGCTGGCATTTCTGCTCCTGCAGCACGTCAGTGGGTGCTTTATTGAATCCCGTGCTGCTGTAGCAAGAGCCAAACAATAACTGAGTGCCTGAAGGTGGTGGAGCACGCACATCCCTCTGACCTTTTGCTGCACTGTTTCCATGGGAAGGGCTCTTTCTTCCTCCAGCCCACTCTTTTTATCACCGGCTCAACACTTCCCGCAGCTCATTTCGGGTCTCCACACCCAGTGGCAGCACAATAATCCCCCCAAAGGAATCCAGATTTCCCCCTCCCCGGGCCTACAGCAATCACCAGCTTTTTCAAGCGTCACCACACCGTCAGCTGTCAACCAGTGCCGTCCAATAAAGTCATCCATGATTAATTATTCTTAAACGACAGCAGCATATTGAAACAAGCTGATAGCTGCTGACAGTGGAAATCCAATTAACCTGAATTACTATCTTGATTGTGGCCCAATTAATGTCAGCTGTGCCATGTCAGAAGTGAAGGCTTGGCTAATATGATTGTTTAATTAATTGGTTGCAGAGATGAGTTGATGTGGGCCTGCCCTTATGCCGCCGAGTTTTCTTATTTTTTCCCCATCCCCAGTGAACATTAGATTTGAGGGAGAAGCGTAAGCAGCTTGTTGGCTACGGCTTTTTGCTTGAAGGGGATAAATGAAGTTCTATCTTTATATCCAGTTTGAAAGCTCACAGAGGGTGTAGGGGAGCTGCTAAACTTCTGCAGAGTCTATTGTGGCCCTTTGCTCCAGAGAGTTTCACTGTTCCCCATCGCTGAGGTCCAAAGGGATTATGAGGCATTTCTTTGATACATTCAAGCTGGGATATGATGCAGTTATGAATTCATGATTTCTCTGGCTGTTAAAGCACATCTAGTGAACAGCAGGAGGGATGATAATGGTGAGGGGTGGATTTATTTGTCTTTAGAAATAGAAACTTGAGTCAGAGGTGGCTGGAGGTTTGTTGCTTGCGGTGTAATATCTGCCGGGTGCCTTGAGATCAGTTCATCTTCTCAGACCTCTTGTACGAAGACTGTCCTGCATGGCAAGTAATTAAGAGCATTAAGAAATGCATTATGACCAATTTTAGGAATGATTCACAAAGGAAAAGGGTCTGTTGGTGGCACATTGCAGTAGCTGTTACCACCATCTTTGCCATATCCATTTCCACTTCTCCAGCTCTCCTCTGGTCAGCTTTCAACAGCCATTATGCATTTAAAAGTAACACTTCCATTCATAATGGTTGTGCTCGATGATCTTTGAGGTTTTTTTTCAGTCTAAATAGTTACACGATAATATGGCTCTGTAAAGGATGAGATAGAAGTGTAAAAACCCAACTGTAGTCTAAGTGTTGCACTGAACAACTTACTAATAATAACTTGGAGTTTGTGAAGTAGAGCAAGAGAAAACTTTCCTTGATCTCCACCAGAAACTTTAAAATATTCTTGAAAAATACAGACAGGCTTAGACTGATTACCAAATAAGAGGATTATAGTGAAAAAAGGATCTCTAATGACTTAAAGGAGCTAGCATTAAAAAGTTAAACTTGGTAAATTAATATGTTAAGTACAGAGGCTCTGACAAGCACTAAGGGGAAAATACACACGCATCCATACAGATATCTATATTGGTTTTTCCCCATGTGGAGCTCAACTATTTAAGCTCTTGTCATAGATGCCAGGAGAAAAGGAATGGAGAGTTAAAAGCTTTGATCAGCTGCATGTAAAAAAAGCTGGGACGCTTCACAAGTTCAGAGGTTCCCTTCACTTCTCCAGGCTCTTCAAAAATATCTGGTTTCTTCAATGTCAACCTCAAAAAAAATTCCGTAAGTGGGACCTCCCTGGAGATGTCTGTCTTTGAGTTGTTCTCCAAATAGCACCAGGGCATAATCTCCCATGGAGGTTTCAGTTTAGGTGGAAGTGCTCAGAACTACTTTAGAAACTTTCTCAGAGCTTCAAACCAGTCATTCAGTCCAGTTTTCAGGACTTTGGGAGAATTTGTCGATAAGTTTGGGAGGATTTTCAGATCAGCTTTACCCTAAAAAGTGATTAATGTCCTCATCTTTTCAGCAGTTTAGGAGAACCACTCACCATATTTTTAAGAAAACCGTGTCATAACAAACTGAACTACATAAACCCCTTTTTAACTTAGTTGGCAGTTTATTAATTTGTTGTCAGTGCATCTCTAATGATATTTCTTTAGGTGGTGTGTAATTTAAATTTCTTTTTCTTGGCTAAAAGTTCGTTATGGTTGAGTGACATGTTGCCTTTTGGCTGCATGCCCTGGGTTATACCATTCTGGAGAATCCCATCTCTCTGATGTTTTGTTAACTGGAGGAAATGTTTACAGGTTGTTTGTTCCTTACACAGCATAACTGGATGGAGTGGATGAGCTTTCTAATCTGAATCTGGCTCCAAATTGGCACCATGGCAGAAATCATAAACACAAATACATCTTGGATTCAATGCATTTCATTGCTTTCTGCCCCTTTCCATGCTTGCAATGAGATAAAACTCACACATGAAAACTGTTTTCGCTTCCGTCCTTATAGACCTGTAATTTAATTTAATTCCCTATTTTCCAGCCTGTCCTCTGGTTGCTGTGAGGGATTGATATGCTGTGTAGGACAGAGTGTTGGCACTGTGCTTTGTGACATTCCCAGAGCTCTATTATGTTGTCTATCACAGTCGAGTTATTCCTACACACTTCACGTAAGGAGCCCTTGGTGCTGGCAGAGCTGACAAGACTCTGCCCAGACACGGGGACTGAGGTTCTGACCAGCAAGGTCAGGCTCCAAGGCCATTCGTGAAGCCATGCTGATATTCCATTGTTTGTTACAATCATCTCTTTTATTCAGAATCCATTACGATTTGCAATTACACAATGATTTTGACATAGATGCAGGAAACTCTCAGCTTTGATGGCAGTGAATAATTCAGAGTGCTTTGAATGCTGTCTCATGCCAAGGACTGAGGAACAGGGAAACGTTTTGACCTCTGGGCATTCTCAGCTTTCACCTTCATTGTCCACCTTAGCTTGGTTCAGACCAAACTCCACTTTAGGAGGTATTTAAGGATGCTGCCAAGGGCTTTAAATGGTTGTTTGAGAGATGAAGGAAGTGACAAAAACTCATCTCTCTGTAATATGAGCTCCAGTGTCATATCCATAACTCTATTGTGTGACTGCATAATTAAAGAGAAATGCTTTGCCCCAGAAGATTTTAAAGGTTTTAAGTTAGAAATGGCTCAAACGGTTGACCTAAAACCAAACCAAAGAAAAACCCATCCCTATAAAAACTGGATATTTAAAAAAAACACAGTGTTTGTGTGTTGATCTTGGTAAATAATGGCTCCATCATCACAGATGTCACTATATTGGCTCTATTCATTTAATGAAGTCACATCCCTGATGTTATGGCATGGGAAATGAGGAATGAAGAAGTTAAATGACTTATAAATGGTCACATAACAATTTAATGAGAAAACAAGGGATAGGTGCCATATCTGCCTGTACAGTTCCCCTCATTGCCTGCCATTTTCAGATTTAGTTTTGGTATTTATATTTGAATGCTGTTCTTACAAGTCCTGAACTCTGCTCTTTGACTTTGCCTGGGTCTCCAGCTGTTAAACCGAGCAGAAACCTCAGGAGAATCCTGTCTCACATAAGATTTTCCAGTACTTTGTGCTTCCTCCTTGAGTCAGAAGTTCAATATCAACTCAGGCTACCTCCTGCCATTTGTGCATTTAATCCACCAGAAAAATGAAAATGAAAAAACGATAGAAAGTCAAAATACTCTTCAAACCTTGAAGAACTTGTTTGGGTTTAAACAAAGGTTAGATCAGATATTTTCACAACCTAACCAGTTCTCTGTGGCTTCCACAGAAAATCAAGCTGCCTCAAATTTAATTCTGTGCCACCCAGTAAAATGATATGGAGGCTCTATTTCTGCTTAGTTTCACTGGTGCTACACTAGATGTGACTTTATCCACTTCTTTTTTTGTGACAGACATAAGTAAGTAGTAAAATGGAAATATCATTTTGCCATTTAGCAATTATTTAAGATTCTTAGCTCATGTCTCAGCTCTACTTTGAACAGTGGAAGACTCACATTTATAAAAGTATACATGGGTTTAAGAAGCAGTAAAATAGATTTTAGTCTGTATTAGGCAAAGTGTGAGTTGTGCATTTCTTGTGTTCCTAGCGCACAACTTGTCACTTTTCAAAAGGAATATTTTCATGCCTGGTCTCCATGTAATTTCCTCACTCTTCCTCAGCCCTCTGCTCCCAAGTATCCTGCACAGTGCAAAGGAGCAGCAGGGACGTGGTGGGTACTTGTAAATATTTTCTACACTTTTTGGATTTCAGTACCAGGAAAAAAAAAAAACCAAAACAATTTACTGTATTTAGAGGTCTATTAAAACTTCAGTGCAGCAGAAGTTCAGCTCTGTTCTATGACATTACAAAATAATCCAGGGTAGTTTGTGCCTGTCAACCACTGCTTGACATGCTAATGATGGGAGTATTTTAGTAGTAGTAAAGATAGGAGTGGTTAGTGATAGTGGTGAGCAAAGTTTGTAGGAAGTAATGTTCTATATTAAATCAATGGACACAGTAAAGAAAATAATAAAAAGATTTTTCCCAATCACATCAATAAATCTAATGAAAAAAACAGACACTAAACACTGGCTATTAAGGTTCTGTGACATTTTTGCTCTGGAGATTCATCTTCTCCTCACACTGACATTCTGAGACATTAACTGCATGGTACTTCATGGCACCCTTTCCAAAATATGGTTTCACTTGTGATTCCTGGGGCTGGGAGGAGCTTTTCAGGGGATCAGCTACTGTAATGTACTGACTTGTGCTGATGTGCACAGATACCTTGTGGTGGTAGGGTCAGATCAGCTTAGACCTTCAGTTTGCTGTTTGGTGCCTGAAGCCTTGCACTGAGGATAATTTATCTTAATTAACGGTGAGATTTGAGGGTAAATTTTAGTTCAAGAACACGGTGCCTTGAAGACAGAAAACCATTCTTTCAGTCCCAATGAGAACATTACTATTACATGACAGGAGGAAATGGCCTCAAATGCACCAGAAGAGGTTTAGGTTGGATATTAGGAAACATTCCTGCACTAAAAGGGTTGTCAAGCCCTGGAAAAGGCTGCCCAGTGGAGTGTTGGAGTCACCATCCCTGGCAGGATTTAAAACACGTGTAAATGGGACATGGTTTAGTGGTGGCCTTGGCAGGGCTGGGTTAATGGCTGGACTTGATGGCCTTAGAGGTCTTTTCCAACCCAAATGATTCTATGATCCTTTTTCTACTACCCCCTGGAAGGACCTTATTTTCTTTATTTGATGTTTGCATTTGTTTGAGGATGTTCAAGAGATCCTTCATGGCTGATGTTCCACCCTTTTAGGGAGCATATTATTTTTATTAGAATTTTCAAACAAAAATGTCACCTCTAGCTATACACAGCATAGTGACGAGAAATTCTTAACTTATTTGGACCAGAGTCTCATCAGAGTACACTGGATTTAAGCCAGACTAAATGCTTTTCTTGGCTCTGGTCCTTGTAAGATTCTGCAAAGTTTGCCTTGGTTGTTGCTGGCAAAATGAACCAGTTTGGGGGCGGGGAGCTCAAGTGTTTTTGGGAGGAGAGATTGAGCTGGTTCAACCATTAAGACTTTCTGCCCTGAAGGAGAAACTGATGATGTACAGACCAGATAAGTGAGGTTGGTCGAAGGCTGGATGAATTGATGGGCTCACAATGCTGAGATTGGCAGCACAATGAGCCAAAATCTGTCATTTCCAATCCTTCTGAGTAGTCCCATTCATAAAATAATATAATCAAACTAATAAACAGAGCCCAGCAGGAAGGTTTTCTTCGAGCACTGCACGGTTTTAATGTGGTCAAATCATTCTCTCTCTGCTCTGCTCCCTTGCAGTGTTTCTGGGTTTAAGTTCTCTCTGAATCTGCCTGTGTGGGGCTTTTAAGCATCTCAATGTGGTTTCTGCAAGAGTATAAGCATTTGTTTTGCTACCTTGGGTGAATTCTGATTTGGGAAATGCAGTCTCTGGTGTTTCAGGTGCACACACCAGTCATTACCTGCTTTAAATTGCTGGCTGGTTTGCTGTGTAGAACTCAAACAGCTGCCAGAGGTAGGTGGCTTCATTCCAGAGCTGGTAAAAAGATAATCCTCTTTATAGTGAATTTGTAAATCACGTTGGAGGTTTGCTGCCTTGAAAGGCGTGCTAGAAATGTAAGCCATTATCATGTGTTATTACAAATGATGTCTCAGCCATTAGAAAAAACAAGTGTATTAAGGGAATATTAAGATTGCTAATTCAAGCATTCAGAAGGTAGAAAATGCAGCAATTAAATCTGTGTGTACAGGCTCAACATCAGCCCCTGTCAGCTTTTAGGAAACCCAACACAGAAAGCATTGGGCTGCCATCCTCATCCTGATAGATGTGGCAGACGGTGAAAATTATCTCAAATTTTGAACTAGTCAAGAGCATACATGAACAAGGGTTTGAGAGAAGTCATATCTTTCCTAAACTGAGCCAAAGTCCTCAGAAACACTAAAATGAGCACTCTCAACAAAGGGACAATCCCTTCTCTCCCTATTCCTCCTTACATAGGACAAGGGAAAATGGCTTCAAGTTGCACCAGGGGAGGTTCAGGTTGGATATTAGGGAAAATTTGTTCACTGAAAGAGTGGTCAAGCATTGGAACAGGCTGCCCAGGGACAGGGTGGAGTCACCATCCTTGTAAGTATTCAAAAACCAAGTAGATGTGGCACTTCTTGATATGGTTTAGTGGGCAAGGTGATGATCAGCCAAAGGTTGGGCTTGATGGTCTTGGAGGTCTTTTCCAACCTTAATGATTCTGTGATTTTTCCCCAAAGGCCTCCCCATGGAGGCACTAGAGAAAATATTTCCATTATCTTTTTCACAACGGAAGATTCGGAAATTTTTTAATAGTTTTGTCCTTTGATTTGGCTGGCATATTTTCATAGCGGGAATAGCTTGAGGTGGATTCCAGGCATGGAAAATCCAATCCTGGATGGTTATCTCTGGTTAAATAAGTGGCAGAAAATTCAGTTTTGCAATAGGATATGTTGAGGAATCATACCTGTAGATGGCACTTGGCTTCACTTGGGATATAGCATAGAAACATGTGGAATTATGGAATAGTTTGGGTTGGAAAGGACCTTAAAGATCATCCAGTTCCATCCCCTCTGCCATAGGCAGGGGCACCTTCCACTAGACCAAGTTGCTGAGGGCTCTATCCAACCTGGCGTTGAACACTTCCAGAGAAATATGTGAAGAGAAGTAATTAATAACAAGGGAATCATGAAGAGACATAGGGGGAATGGGAAAACTGCACAGAATGAGTGGAAAGCAGCAAATCCACAGACACAGCATCAGAAAGGAAAATGTGAAATCAGTCCAGATGACGTGGAAGTGAAGGCCCAAGAACAATATGTCAAAGCCAAGTGATCTATTTCCTTGCTGCTGTGGGCTGGCCTTTCTCTGCTGCTCCCATATCTTCTGGGTTTTATTCATATGTAACTTGTCTACTTTGTTCTCATTTATAAACACTGTAAGTGCTTAATAATATTCCTGGCCTTTTCTAGCCTGCCTGCAGAAGCAGTGATATTTGATAGCAAATTCATTGCAGCTCTATAAGGAAGCTATACCATAAAGGTCACCAAATTTGGTCAGTGCATTTTAATTTGTACACACGTTAAAGGTCATGTTCCTCCCTTCCACTGCAATAACAAACAGTGTTTACTCTCTTATCAGACATGATTGTGTGTGACTGAGCTAAGGGATCTTTTCAATGCAAATGGAATATGAAATAATAATAAGAAGAATAATAGTAATAATAATAAGAAGAAGAATAATGAAGAAAGTAGTGTTGCAAGTGTAAGGGGATTTTTTCCCCTCTGTATGTTTACATAATTCTTGGAGGTAACCACACAGCTACGAGGTCTGATTTTCTGCTGTGTTGCTCCAATATTTCCTTTTCCTCTCCCATGAGAACTCCCCAGCCTTCAGCAGAGCTTCTGCTGTTGTCCATTGGAATGACAGCAGTTTCAGATTCACAATATCATCTCTGTATAAACACGTCCAAACGTAATTAAGAACCTGGGCTCTCGATCCAGCAGACCTCAAATTAGCTTTCAAAATGCATATTAAGGGCATAGACAAATGCTTTCATGAAATTCCAAATGACCTCTGAGGTCAGGGTGAATAAAATTGTATGAACCTCTTTAATGTCACAAAACTCTCTACAGAGATTTGCATATAAAATGAACCATTTTATGTCAAACAGATTTGTTAATCTTACAATAAAGGAAGCAGCACTTGAAAATTAATCAGGGTGGGTTTTCATTGCCCAACAGAGGCCCTTAAAAGGACCTGACCTGATAACTGCAGGCTGTTATTGTGTGGTTGCTAAATTTAATAATTTTTGTTTTTTATCTGCTGAATGGGTTTGCAGGAAATAAATTTCCAGAGCAGATTAATCTGAAATGGTTTCTTTGCTCAAATAGTGGAATTCTACTTTCAGAAATTCTTGCAATCCTGACTCTGTTTGAAAATGCTTCATGATTTGTTCATTATTTTCAAACAGTGTTTAAAATATGAGGAAGCATCTCTGTAAGTAAAATGGGTTGTCTTATTGGGACTTTTGGCATTGAGTACACGGGTAGATTTTTGCTTGCTTACCATAATAACCTAAGAAATTATAATGGAAAAATTGACTTTTTTCCCTAGAAGACAGGGTCTTGCCCATACAACCAAACTGAAAAGGCCAGGGTCTTTTCCTAGGCTTCTCTCCTAAACTGGACAAAAGGAGTCTGAGGGAAGACCTTATTGCTTTCTAAAACTCCCTGCACAGAGGTTGCAATGAGGGAGGAGTCAATCTCTTCTCCCAGGCAACAAGCAATGGGACGAGAGGAAATAGTCTCAGACTGCAACACTGGAAGTTCAGATTGGGTATTGGGAAAAAAACTCTTCACAGAAACTGTTTTGTCAAGCACTGGAAGAGGCTGCCCAGGGAAGAGGTGGAGTCACCATCCTTGGAAGTGTTAAAAAACCTTGTGGATATGAAACTTTAATGGTTTAATGGTGAACATGGTGGCGCTCGCTGGGTTGATGGTTGGGCTTGGTGATCTTAAAGGTCTTTTCCAACCTTAACAATCCCATTTTTCTGTGAATGTTTCTATTATTTGACACTGCAGGAGGCAGGGACAGAGTTGTGTGGTCTTGGGTTGACCCTCTTGGGCAGAGCTCTTTGGTTTCTGTGATCACCCTCATGCCAGTGCCAGGGCTGAGACCTGGGCGTGGTGGAATAAAGGTGGGGCACTGGAGAGATTAATTTAGCTAATAAACACAACCTGCCTAGTTTTGTCCCGGAGAAGACCTAGAAAATGCCCCAGCCACGAATTTGTAGGGTGTATCTCTGCTCTGAAGTGGTGTCGTATGCTCTGGTGTTCCCAGAATAGAGCAGCTGTTCTAGTACAAATCCCTGCCTGAACTGAAATTCCTGTTTCTAGGGATTTTCACCTCCCTCGTGGAGGCAGTTGAGACATCTCAACCTCCCTGCCGTGCAGTCCATAATATAAGCAATCCACAGAGGGTAGAGAAGCTCAATACTGCTTTTTGATTGTTTTTTTGTTTGTTTTTCTATTCAATACAAATACAGGAAAAACAGTTTCCTTTAGCCTCTTCTATTATTTATGCTTGGCCTCAGCTAGTTTTTGAATCCTTAGCAAGAAAACATTTTTCCTCCTTGTAAATGTGTTTGCTTAGGAATTTCCAAGATGAAACTTGCTTTTCTGGGCCTGGGGCCGTAACGGGCTTTAATGGGTTTTAATTACTTAACTATCTGTTGTGACATAATTAAAATATCTTTCAACATTTCACCCCCAAGAAATAAATATCTTCTAGGCTGTAAAATATGACTTGCAGCTTAATTTTCTGAAACAATGAGGGAAAGGTTTCTTCCAGGCTCAGTCACATCCAGTTTGCCTGTCAATATAAAATGCTTCTCAGCTGTGTCCCTAAATAGCCTTGCTCATTCCTTCCCTGCTTTTCACTCCTATTTCACATGTGTGTTTAAAGAGCCTCTGTCAGGATTAAAATATATCTTTACTTATTTTACTAAAAAACCCTGAGAGCCCAGAAAAAAATAACTGTAAGAAGCCATTACATCTTGCTGCAGGATTAGAATTTTTTTTGGTCCCATGTTGCATTCTTTTCATCTTGGGGAAATGTGTACAATGAAAATAGATTAGCTCCAATTTAATCAACAAATTCTAGGTGTTATGGGAAATGGACTTACAACAGGTTGGGACAGAGCTATAAAACCAGAGCAGTGCTGCAGCATAGAACTCAAGGTTTAGAATAAGCTAAGATAATTAAAATGAAATCAGATAGTGGGCTTATAATTATTTCTCATACGTTTTCCAGCAGGAGATAATCTTGTAGCTTTGAACTCTTCCCAAATTCAGCCTGAAATTGTTTGTTGCATTGATTTCTCTATCTCTATTCAAATATTCATTTTAAGAGATAGTTAAAGGGAGTCTGTGTTGTCCAAAGTGGAGTTCCAAGATGCATGTTTCCCTGGGAGATACATGTTTTTTGGGAAGTTTTGTTAAATTCCAGCAGCTCCTGTATGTGGACAGAGTTTTATTTAACAAGACAAAATGGAAAAAGCAGCCACAGATTTTTGTGACCTCCAGGAATGTATGGCAAAACCTCGTGGTCTCTGGGCAAAAACCCAACAAAACAGTTATTCCCTCAGGTTTTCTGGATACTTTCTGAAGTTGAGGTGAAGACCCTCCAAATTTAGTTGGTACCAAGAGTGCCCTTCAGCTGTTGATCCCTCTGCTGTGCCAATGGTCCTGGGCATGTCTTGTCTGTGAACATCTAAGAAGGCTCCAAGCCCAAGAAGAAGATTCTGGGCAAAATGGTCTTAAAAATGCCCCTGTGAGCAGTCGTGGGTGTAGCTGCAGGAATTGAGAGCAGGTCACTTTGCCTCAGAGCTTCCAGGAAAGTCAAGGAGGACAGGGAATGGGAATGATGCAGAGTGTGAGAGAAGGACCCGCAGCAGCTGAGTGGAGACAGAGCTGGGAGAAAGGAGTGAAATCAACCACGTGTTAGTTGGATGTGTGGGAAATGCTGCAAAAATGCGAAGCTCCCTGAAGATTCATGCTCTAACATAAATGATTCATTTTACAGGTCATTTGGCTTTTTGTGGGTTGCTTTGTTGGTTTTTTTTTTGTTGTTTTTTTTTTCCTCCTCTGAGACTAAAATTGTGGCAGGAACCTCGTAGTGTCTGTCTCAGGGCAGTAAGGAACTTGTCCTGGTGAGAAATCTTGTTCCAGGTTTAGAAACAGTCTTCCATTTCCATGTAAGTGTAGATTAACTTTGATTCAAGGGGTCGCATCATGAATCACATTTGTTCTTTATTCTTTTTTTATTATTCCTTGGGAAAAGTGGAACTCTCTTGAGATCAGCTGTACTTTCACCCATGGAATGCGCCTCTACTTTCTCCACTTAAAATAGATATAACCCAGTCATTGCATTGATGTTTGGGATGGAAAGTATTAATTATATGATTCTGCTGTCATGGAAACCCCATGAGAAAATCAGGATCTTTACATTAAGTGAAAGCTTTGCGTGGTCTCGTGTGAACATGACTTTAGATAGATGTCCTAAGAAAACTTGATTAGATAAGTAAAATTTCTAAACATGTATGGTTACACAAAATAATAATTATTCCCTTACTGAATAAGGCAGAAATCCTACTTTAGAGGGAGGGGAATAATTGCTTCCATATATGCATACATGGAAAACACGAGCTCTGGAATTTCTTAGCTGCTCATTTCTGAGGCTGATGTGTTTCCAGCGTGTGATGTTACCTTAGGGTTATTAAAAAAAACTTGTTGAAAAATTCATTAAAAGGGATGTGTTTATTTTTGTCTCTCAATTTCCCTAAAGAATGGCAGTGGGGCATTCAGACACCATTTGTAATCTCACTTTGGCAATCAGATTCTGTTAACCTAAACTAGGGATAATAAGCAGAGTTAGTTAGATGTAATTTTATTATTTATATTGTTTATTAGTGTATATTTTTGTAATATTCAGGTGAGGGCGAATGCCCCATGCCACAGTCTGCAGATCCTGTTTGGTGAAGAGAATCTGTTCAACACCCTCTGTGCTTGCATCTTTCTCTGATAAAGGCAGGGAAAGGGTCCCAGGAGCTCACAGAAATTCAGGCTGGTCCTCTCCACAGGCTAGGCTTGGTGAGCTCCAGGGGGTGTCATAAAATCATGGAATGTTACGGTTGGGAAAGATCTCCGAGATTATCAAGTCCAACCCTTGTGCCAAGTCACATTGAAGGGGTTCTTTCACACCTTCCTGAAGCAGGGAGTGAAGGGAGATGCTTCTTTTGCTCATATATCTGTATTTTTCTAAGTGACAAAACTCTGGGGTACTGGTATCCTGCCACCCTTCCTCAGGATCTGTAGGAAAGGTGATGTGTTCAGGCAGGGATCAGAATCCCCTTCTATTCCTCCACCTGCATGTACAGATTTGTGGCTGGAGACTAAAGCATCTCAAAGAATTCAACATTTTCCTTATTGAAACATCAAATAAGAAAAAAAAAACAAAACAAAAAACATCCCACACAACAAAACTAGGAATAAACAGGAGAATCCTGCCACGGGTTATATGGCAGTAATAATAAATCAGCTAGGAGATATTTTGAAGAAGAGGAATCATTATCCTGACTTTCCAGCCAGGACAAGCTCATAAAATGTGAACCAAATCCCAGGATTCAGGCTGGGCTGCATCTCTCCTGCCCTCTGATCAGTCTCAGCCTGTTTATGGTTTAGTTGGTTAAAAGCAAGGAAAAAGGGAATGGAGAAGAGGCTGTGCAAATGCAAAGTAAGAGCGGCTGGGACTTAGTAATGCTAGAAAGAGGAAAAGAAGGGAATCTCTCTGGAAAGGGAATGATGGAAAAGCCTTGTGAAGTGATAACTGCAGTCTTTGAAGCTCTTATTGGGACTATTTGAGAATGCTGCTTGAAGCTAAACGACCCATTAGCATCCTCTGCTGACCAAACGCGGGCTCTGACGTTTTAGAAGTGGACAAGGACATCCAAGCGCCTTTGAAAGTCTGCAGCTTGAAGCAGAGGTTTCCTGGTTTGACTTGGAATTAATGAAGGTTAAAATTAAAGGGGAAGCAGTAGCAAGTCTGTTGTCTCATGGGCTGAGATTTCAGGATGCACTGCAGTTATTCCTCAAGAAATTAAAGCATCAGGTGAGGATCCACTGAAGAAACATCCATTTGTGTGTGGAAAAAAAAAAGTTAAAGAGAATCAGAGAGTCAGAGAATGTTTTAANCAGAGAATCAGAGAATGTTTTAGGTTGGAAGGGACCTTAAAGATCATCTCCTTCCAAACCAAAACATCCACAGAACAGAACAGCACGGGAACAATGGCTCTGTGGGAAGTGCAGTGCAGGGCAGAGTGGTGAAAACCAGTCNGGGGCAGCCACAGCTTCTCTGGGCAACCTGTGCCAGGGCCTCCCCAGCCTCACAATAATTTCTGTGAGACTTTGTCCACCCATATTCTCCCCCACAAGTCACAGTAAACTGATGGAAAAGCACGAACAAATCTGTGCCCCAAAGCAGGGATTTTGGGAAGTGGAAATGTGTCCCCTCACACACTCCCTCCTAGCATGCCTGACAAGAAGATCCTTCTTCACATGCGCACATGGAATGATATAATTGAAACACCTTTATTCTCTTCCAAATCAGAGAAAATATATCTATTTGAATGACTGAAAAGCTGATGAAGAGCCACAAGGATTCACTGATTATCTGCTAGGGAAGCAGGACAGTACAGAATTTTAATGTGAAAAAAAATAATAACCTGGAAATCCACACTTTGATAAAAGCACCAGTTTGATTGGTCACACACACAGAATCACCAGGCTGGAAGAGACCTTTAAGATCACCGAGTCCAACCCATACCCTAACACCTCAACTAACCCATGGCACTGAGTGCCACATCCAATCTTTTATTTACCACATCCAGGGATGGTGACTCCACCACCTCCCCAGGCAGATGATTCCAGAACTTCATCACTCTTTCAGTAAATTCTTTTTCTTAACATCCAACCTAAATTTCCCTTGGCGCAGCTTGAGGCTGTGTCCTCTCGTTCTGTCAGCTTCTGCCTGGAGAAAGAGACCAAGCCCCACCTGGCTGCAGCCACCTTTCAGGGAGTTGGTGGGTGGTTGATTCTGGAAGAGAGGACAGGTCATGCATCAGAGTTCCCTGCTGGAAGTGCTTCTGCAGCTTGTTTGGGCACTGAAAGGGAATGAAGGACAGGATTTGGAGCACCAATGGAAGAGATAAGTCTCCAGTCCTTTGCAGTATAAGAGACCAAAACATCCACAGAACAGCACAGCTGGGGAGCAATGGCTCTGTGGGAAGCACAGTGCAGGGCAGAGTGGTGAAAACCAGTCAGAGAAGGATCCGAGGCAGACTGGAAGACCTGATTGCAGCAGTTAGGGAAAGGAAAAGAAGGAAAAGTGGGTAACAGCAGTAATATTAACATAATCTCTCCTGTGAGAGTGTTGCTTCAGTTGTGAGGAAGGTAAAGGGTTCTGGAATAAAGCAATTGGTTTGTCACATCAAGATGATGTTATCAAGTCTGGTGGCTGGAGGACTGGTTGGTCTAGTCCCAAGGAAAATGTCCAAGTTAAGGATTCCACTGAAGTTGCTTTTTTGTGTGTGTATTGCATAACAGGACTACTTTCACTGCAGGAGCATGGAAACACCCTTCTTCTAATCCATCTCAAAAGGAGGAAGGGGAGTTGAATTACCTGCAAAGATTTTAAATAGGAATAAACCACATTACGTCCATGGAAGTCACCAGGAAGGCTGATAGGTTGAAGTGGAAACAGGCATCAAAATTAAAGCTGTAGAATCTCTTTTACCATATCTGAAAGTGAATGAGATCAGGGTGGTTAACACTGGAAGCACATTTGAACAGCCCACGTTAGTGCTTGTCTCGATTTCACTGCCCAGCAGAGTGGAGAGGGAACTCTTTCTCTTGCAGGGGACAGTTTTCTCCTGGCAGCCACGTGCAGATCTGACACCCCCAGAACAAAACCTAACTGAGCAGCCTTACCCAATTTCAGCCCTCCAAGCAGAGCTTGGAAATTCAGTGTGACACCGTGATTCAAGCAGGAAGAAAGTAGTGGAGGAAAAGGGATTGTATTGAGGAGGAGGAATCTGGATTATCCAGAAGGATAAATCAGTCCAAAAAAATTGAGAAATTCTCTGTGTTGCTTCTTGTTCCAAACCATTCTTCCAATGGAAAAATAACAACATTTCCTTGTGGATTTAAGCTCCTTGAATTAATTTCTTTGTCTTTCTCCTCTCAGCTACGAGCCAGGAAGATGAAGTGCTGCCTTCTCTCCATCGCTTTGGCCGTTCTGCTGCTCCTTGTCATAATCATCGCCGTCTCCGTCAAGCGCTGACCTGCTTGAGGTTTGCACAGGTAAAACCCTTTAACCAAGCCTTTTATCAAACTCTAAAGTGGATGAGAGAGAGTTTAGAAAGCTGGTCATGGTAAGAAAAAAATATCTTCACCTGCAGAGTCAGGTCTGGCCTACTAAAATATTTTCTGTTAAAGGGTATTAGAAATATTCTTAACGGATCCTTAAAATTAACGCAAGGTGATATTGCAACAAAACATCGTAGGATTCTTTCCTCTACTGTTTGTGTCATGTTTGATTTTACATGAATCTCATAGCACTGCTCACTAATGGATACTAATTATTAGGATTAGGAGTTAGAGATGCAGAAGGAATGTTAAAGGCTCCAGGCTGGAGCAGGGTCAGGGTCTCTCCAACAGCCCAGAGGTGTTCCCAAGAGCTTTATCTTCTGAGATGTTCCAGAGACCCTCCTGAGGAGCAGGAAGGAAGACAAACAACTGGAGATTTCAGTAGGGATGAAAAATAAAAATGGATTTTTAGTGATCTTTGCTGTGGATCTACCCCTAAAAGGAGTATTGGTCTGAGGATTGGACTGTAATATGGGAATGTAGGTGAGATATCAAAGCAACTTCATCCCACTAGTGAAGTTTCACCTATAGTATGTTTACTTTGTAAAACAAAATGTGCTTTAAATGTAAAGTATAAGACACAAAACCCCTTTTATTTTCCTTTCTTTTCCCTCATTGTTCTGGGAGGATGACTCATCAATTATTTCTGATATTCTCCTTCTGATGCAAAGCATGTCTCGGTCTCTCCTTCTTTAGGAAGTTGCCAGGCCATTATTCAAGGAGACAATATCAGATTTACAGATTTTCTACCCCACAAAGGGTTTCCAATTGGTAAAGGCCAGAGCCCAAAAGCAGCAATGGGACTTTTTCTTCAGGCAACAACTCTCCTGTGAAACTATCCTAGGGAAAGCACAGAGGATTGGTAGATTTTGTTAATTCTTTTGTTTAGAGGACTGGTAGATTTTGTTAATTCTTTTGTTTAACAAGAGTTCAGTGCTACTTGAAAATGCTCTCCTTCCACCTGAGGATGAGGCTTCTAATGTGCCTTCTTTCCACTGGAAAATAAAAGGGGTTGGTTCAAAACCATCACAGAAAGATGATTCTTCACCCTTCTTAAGCTTTGGAACTTCTTCTGCCATGACATTGTGGATGTCAAAATTTGGGTACAAGAAGGAATTTGTACAAATCAAAGAAAGAAAAAAAAAAATTGTTGAAGGATGTCAAGAACCATCTCCCTGGTTTGGACGAGGATGATCACAAGCCCTACATCATTACTAGGAGAACCAGATAGAAATATTTTGCTACCCTTGAATGTTCACTTAGTTTGGCCAGCCCTGAAGTGAGGATGATACCAGTGAAATGGACCTTTAATTGATTGAATATTGATGTTCTTTCTTACTTTCTATCTGTCTATCTATCCATCTATCTAATCTATTTATCTGTCATTTCTATATACATTTTTATCCCATTTTTATAGAAGAGACACCTTTATGGGTGCAAACAGTGATCTGTCCTGATAATTTCAATCTAGAGCAACTACAATAATTTTAATTGCATTGCTCTGCTTTTACTCTGTGTTAGTTTGGAAACGTGTTCCATCATGATAATCTGTAATATAATACAATTTCTTTTAGTGTAGTTAAATATTCCTGTCTACTGGAAATTACAAAGCTTATCATCAGTTGACTACATCTAGACACATTTTAATCTAAATCCCTTTAGCGAAGAAAGTCAGAGAACAAAATATTCTTACAATAAAACTCCATTGGAAAACTGAAATTAATCTCCTGTTAAAAGATCCATGTCTTGAAGGAAGTGAACCTAGAGATACTAACGAAAGCCCCAGGAAAAAATATAATGCTCTACTTTTCATCATCCGTTGTGAAACTAATTACTGAGCTTCTAAAACAAGAGTTACTCTGCAGCAGTAGAATTGGAGGCAGGACCAGCTCTGAGTTATACTGGAACAAGGATGATTTCTGATCTTTGTAAGTGGTTCTTAATCTGGGTTAGCCCGAGTGGTGTGCAGCAGATTTCATATTTATGCTTTGAAGATTTCTAAACCAGGATGTTTTCAGGGTTTCCATGTCCATGGTGATAGATACAGTTCTATTCTGAATTTTAATGCAAATGGATTTTTAAAAGATCTGTGGATTCTAAAATATAATATATTTTAAAGTGGATTTAAAGACCCCCTCAATAAACAGGTTCATATAAAGCTTTCTTGCACACTTTAGGGAGACTGGGAACAGCTTGGGCTTAATGTGTAACAGCTCTGCATGACTTCAGAGAAAATAGAGGAAAGCAAGTGAGGGAACTAATTACTAAATACTCTGGTTGGCACAGGACATATCACTGAATAAAGTCCCAAGTTTGGTAATGACTGGAAAGAACTTCCATTTAATATCTCCCCAGATTGTGGACTCCATGCTGGATTAGTAAGGAGCCAAAAGAAAAAAGCACCAGCCACTCCATTCCCGTGGTTTAAATCCCATTTTCAGGATATTAAAGTTAGGCTTCTTTAGCTTTCATGAGTGGTGATAAGAAATATGAAGGTCACTATTCACCGAATTAAAGAAATTATGCCATTAATATATCTGATAACTATTTATTGTTTTGCTCATTAACATATAAAGTATTCCTATTTTTTTTTTTTATTTGGTTGATGTTTCTGCTTTTGCAATAATGATGCTGAATCAAGAATTCTTATCAAGAGAAGAATTTTTTCCTCACACCTCCTATCAGACATGAACACAGAAGCCCATTCCTTCCATAGGGAAGATCACCTGATGAATCTTGCCAAGTCAAAAGCAGTTTTCCCTGTGACTTTCCCACAGCTGTGCCATCGCTGGCTGCTGGCTCAGTGCGTGCAGAGAGAGCAGCTGCTCAGGAGAGCTCCCAGCCCCGACTTTTGCCTGTCAGGGCCCTGCCATAAATGTGTCACTGCTCCCTTGGGGCAGTTTTGTCTGGCAGAGAGAGAGAGAAAAGTGTCTACAGCGAATGCAGGGAAACTCCTGAGGACTTATGTCTGTGCATTTGTTTGCTGACACCTTAGGAAAATAGCCCAGGAACTTTTGGGTCACATTGTGCACATATTGGAGCAACGCTGCAGCTGCTCTTTTTGCTGTTCTATCAACATCAGTGGCCATTTAAAAGGAAAGTATTGCAGGAGCAGTCTGAAAGAAGCCTTTTTGTTTACAACAGCTTTGTATAATGTCAATATTTCAGCCTAGACAGACCTTCTGTGCCCTGCTTTTGACTCATTTGCATGAGTGCACACTTACCCAAAGTGACAATCAAGACTGTTGGAATCCTAAGTTTTAAGGTTTTTTTATGGGAAAATAGAGGTGACAAACTTTGAGAAAGATGCTGCATGTATGTGACAGCTGGAAGATATGGTTTCCAACAACTTCATCATCTCAACCCCATTAGCCAAAAAAGAGAGAATGAATGATGAGTTGACTGAGCCCTTTTCTTGGAAGAACTCATTGCAGCAGGGGGTGCCTTCCCCTTTACTGAGACACATTTCTGTCAAAGGTACTGGACTGAGCACACAGAGTTTGCTGTGTAGAATCCTTAAATCCCATGGACTGTGATTCATCAGATTCTCCCAGCCTTCAGCAACTTGAAGCTCAAAGCCTTCCTGATACAGGAGACAAGTTATTAAATCTTTAACAGACATTGATTCGTTCCTTTTTTGATAATTTGACCATTTACATTTTGAACCATCATAAACTTCTAAAATATTAAATATCCTAAGCAAGGAGTTGCACTCTGATTACAGTCTCCATGTAATCTTGGATTTACAGACAGAAAATCCATAGAATCGTAGAATGGTTTGTGTTTGGATGGGACATTAAAGATAATTTTTTTCCTGAGCCCCTGCCATGGGCAGGGACACCTTCCACTATCCCAGGTTGCTCCAAGCCCCATCCAACCTGGCCTTGGACACTTCCAGGGATGGGGCAGCCACAGCTTCTCTGGGCAATCTGTGCCAGGGCCTCACCACCCTCACAGTAAAGATTTTCTTTCTAATATCTCACTTATTATCTTGGACAGTCTCTCCTTAATCGGGCTGTAGTCCATGTAAAAAAGTAATAATCAGGCTCCAAGTATGTGTTTCCTGAATATGCTACTGTCTTGTTTTGAATTTAAATTGAATTAATTATCATAGAAAAATAGAAAATATTGGTTTAGTTTGGATTATTTTTCCCTTCCCTCACAGTATGCTTTCATTGCATAATTCATTTATGGGTCTCTTATGTGGTTAAGTGTTTTATGTAACCTGAACAATGAGGATGAGGTTCAGACAGCTCATTTTACACAGCTCATCCTTGGTGTTCATTTTTCTTTCAGATCTTGTATTTTTTGCGTGGGCTGGATTTCTGTAGTACCTCGTGCACCGCAGTGTCCCTGTGTGCTGTTCCTGTTGCCACCAACAAATGCAGTCACAGCCCCTGTGTTTTGGGGTCGTGAGGGCCGAGGTGGCAGAGAGGGAAAGAGTGACAAGTGGCTTTGTGGCACCTGGCATTTGCAGGTCTGCTGTTCCTTCCAAGCAGGAGACAAGCCAGGGCACCCTTTTCTGACACACACAGCAGAAATTCTGACATTTGCCTGGTGCATCCCTCCCTGGCCATGTCAGGTTGCTGAAGCACAGCAGCTCCTACTCAGGGTGTCGAACAGAGAAATAATTTAACCTAAGGAACATTGTAAATAAGGGCAAAGCACGGCCAGCTTTGTTTCGTGGGATTGCTTTTGCTTTTTAGTTGTTATCACAGGGCTTTACTCGGTGTCTCTGTTTTCACCACACATCTCTGTGTGGCTTAATAGGTGAGTGGCTGAGTTTTCAATCTTGTTTCAGTCTCTCAAGCTCTGTAAGTGTCATAATATTTTGGGCAGCTGTCATTGAAATCCTAAAATAATTCACCCCTCTGCCCTGGCCGTGGCACTGCTGCCATGTTTGCTCTGCAGCACAATCTGGAATCAATAGCTCTGCAATATTTTTTTTTTCCCTGTATCCTATTACTTTGGAAAAAGTTCTTAGAGTCAGGTGTCAATTCTTGTCATTTCAATTCCCGTCGTTTAGTCTATAATTAATTGCTTGGATCCTGGCATCCCTGCTCAATTGTTGCTCTGGCACAATTGTTGCTCTGGTACATCCTCATTCTGCAGTAACTTTTTGCTTCAAATTTAAGTGAGTCAAGAATGAGACTTGAATTTTCTCTGAATAATATATAATGGGCCTGGCTTTATGATTTGGCACAGTTTCTTAAATTAGGCTAACATTTGTATTCTTCAAGACTTTCCTGATTCCAATGGCCATGTCTCCACTTCTCTCTGCTAAATTATTTCCCTGACAGCACAATAAAATCTGTGCCACAAATGTGCAGAAGAGAGAAATGATTACTAGAAGAAAAAGAAATTGTAAGAGACAAGAGTCTGCTTTATGCAAAAAATTCCTTCAGAATAACAGGGCAAGAAAGGCAGAAGTGCCAGGAGACAGGCAGATTCATTTCAGAGTTTTTACTATTGAGACAAACCTTCAAACAGATTAATGTTTGGATGGGACATCACACAATCAGGTTACTGTGTTTTAATGTATTTCAGATTATGATTGTTGCCCATCTTCATGGTCTTTGACCTTTACAAGCATCACATAATGCCAGGCCATTAACTCTGTGAGAGAGTGAAGGGAGGATGTATCACATTACCTTTGCTTAAAAGTCGATTGCAGACAGTTCCTGCAGCTCAATTAACTTGAGCTCATTGATTTGATTCCAAAGTCAGTAGGACTCTGGAACTGCCAGCAGCTTCCTTCGTTCCATCTCAGGTTTCTTTGCCATCAGTAGGAAAATGAGATACTCCCACTGAATGTCTGTGCACGATGCTGACCCTTCCAGTGGATGCCAAGTCTCTGATCTGAACTTCCCAAAGCACTCTGAAGACAGTAATTATTTATGCTTTGTAACTCCTTTAAATTTAAACCATCCTGACACACCTCTAAGGACCTGGCAGAAGAGGGAGATTTTCAGCACATTCAGTTGGAACTGTGAAACAGCACAAAAAATGGATGCACTGATTCAGACCAATGGTTTGTCTCTCACTTACTGTCCCACTCACAGATGTTTAAGGAAATAACATGTGAAAAGCTGATATTTCAGCTAGAATTGTGGACAACACCAGCCCAAGTGTGGCTTTAGATGGATAAAATTTCAGTTTCCACTTGGAAAAGAAAACCTGTTATAAGTGTAAGTCTTGAAATATTTGAATGAGTCAGTGCCAAGTGTCCTCTTCCCTGTGGATAGTCCCAGTTCCTCGGGAGCAGTTGGAGCTCGGCTCAGGGAGCAGTTGCAGTGATTAATGGCTCAGGAGGGTTCTCTGAGGCATAAATCAGTAGCCCCAGGAGAAGGGAGGACTAAACTCTATTTAGAGTCAGAAACTGCTCTCATGTCACTGCACCACTATCAGCTGATATTTTCAGGTGGCAATGCTGGAATTATCTCTCTCATCCAGCCCCAAAAATAGAGTGAGCTTTTGCTGTTGTGAGGGGCAAGAGTAAAGATCAGCACAAAGGTGACCATCATTCGTCCTGGTGCCCATGGACTTGCAGTGAAGTCAGTTTGGGAATGTGTGTGGTTCTTTCTGGTAAAGGTAAAGCAGTGAATTCCTCCGTGGAGAGCAATTCCTCTTGGCCTGGGAGTGATGGGGACATGGGTGAGGTTGCTGCCTCTGGGTGCAGAGCTTGGTGTTTGGGGGCTCAGGGGTGGCCAGTTCTGTTCTAGCCTGCATTGATCCAACAAACCCCACAAATTCTCTGTGTTTCATCATCATTCCAGTCATCTCAACTGGCTGGACATTGCCTGTCGATGGGAATTAGAGAATAAATCTCGTTTGCCTTTGCTTCCATGAGCAGCCTTCACTTTTGGATTATTAAACTGCCTTTACCTTGTCCAAATGTTTTTTGTTCCACCTTATTCTCTCCACCCCCAGCCCTGCTGCAATCCTGCTGAGGAGGGGAGTGATAGAGCAGCTTGGTGATCACCTGGTGTCCAGTCAAATTCAACTCACCACAGATTCTCAGAGGTTTTCTTGGGAACAGGGCAGCACAAAGTTCATCAGGGCCATTCCCTACGTGATAGGGCCTGAGTCTCGTTGGTATCCAAGCTGCTTGGAAGGGTTACATGACTGTTGTCCTTGTGGTGGTGTCAAAGCAAAGTAATTTTGGATCTGTGTTCTCTGGAAGAAAACCTGAAAATCAGCACAGGAGGTTTTCTTTGGTAAAAGTGTGTTAAAGAATAAATATTTTGTCAGTTTAGCTGGAAAATCTCGTGTCCCAGCAGGACAGACTCTTAGAAAGGCAACACATCTGTGATTATCTCTTCATGAAGGAAGATGTTCGAGGGGACAGTGTGTTTGGTGTTGTGCCTCTCAGAGTGAGGTAGATGGGAAGATTGTTCTGTTTCTTCAGTGCCAAAATTCAAGTGCTGTCTCGGGGATGTTTAACAGGTTGGAAAGCGTTTCAGTGTTAGAGGAAAATAATTGCAAGTGATTAAATGTACTCTTTGAATTGCTGTGCTTTGTCCCAGCCATTTCCTCTGAAGCCCTGGTGGTGGTCCCAAGCTTTTTTCTGGAACATGACCTCATCCCATGATGTGCTGCAGGTTATTAAATTCTCCTTTGCAGCCACGTGATTCTTTCCAAGCAGCCACAATGATCTGGGAGTTATTCTTTAAAACTGAGAGTGACGTCAGGCAAAGGGTAGAGGGCTTCTTCAAGGCTGTTTCTGTGGCCTCCTTTTCTTCTCAGAAAACAAAAATATAAAAATATGAAAATTCTAAAAACATGAAAATAATACAGAAGTTCTAAAAATCCCACTTTGCTGCATTCTTTCTAACGTAGTGGTAACCATGCCTTTGTTAGCTCTCCACCTGCTCCATTTGAACTAGAAATGTCCACATTTTGGTAACATATCTTTGAAAATACATAGCCTGTTCAGTATGTAAATAATAACCTTCTAATTGAAATCTTCTCTCTGATGTGAAATTCTCAAACCAGCTTTAAAAAGAGAATTATAATTCCATCCCACTCAGTGAATTTTCCGAAATATTCCTTGTAGTTTCATTAGGCTTTAAAAGGAGTTGGAATCTGCTTCACAACAATCACTCATTTACAGAACGTGCTTC
Source organism: Daphoenositta chrysoptera (assembly GCA_013397915.1). Lineage (NCBI taxonomy): Eukaryota > Metazoa > Chordata > Aves > Passeriformes > Daphoenositta > Daphoenositta chrysoptera. The sequence goes on along the minus strand of VZRO01005365.1, from coordinate 130,674 downwards.
AGCACTCAAAATAGGCTCTTTAGATGTGTCTGGAAAAGGAGACTTCTGACTTTAGTAGTCAGTAGTCTTTATTTCCTAGAAAACTGTTGCAGAAATAGCATTTTTACTTTTGAGTTTGGTATGGAAGTTGCTTGAGCATTGGCAGATTATGAATTCCTCAATTAACCGCCATATTTTGACACAGAAATGGGATTTTTACATTTCAGTGTTGCCATATAGTCCACAAACCATTTCATTGCTCTCACAAGCAGGTCACCAGAAATTTCTACATTTGTAGGGCTTGTACAAAGAGGCACCACATTTACAACTGTGCGCCTCAAATGGATCTCATCATCCCAGGCGAGAAGGTGGGCGAAGTTTCTTGTCACTGAAGCAACGAGGAAGGTGGAGTGGAGGAAGAGCCCTTCAATTTGCACATTAACGAGGTTGATTGAATTACCTCTCGTTAGCAGAACTGCTGCGGCCGTCCTGGTGCAGCCTGCTGGGAGCGCGGAGCAGAACGCATCAGTCTTGGTGTCACACCATCAAAACTTGCCAAGAATAATGTCCCAGCCATTGCTTTTTAGCTGACAAGCAGTAACTCATTAAACAGCAATCATTTGATCCCTTTTCGTTGCCTGCTTGCTCTTCAGACATTAAAAAAAAACCAAAAAAACAAGAAAACAAAGGAAAAAGCTGTGTCATCTGTGGAATATTTTCAAGGCATCTGCTTTTTCATGGAATCCTACCCAATTGATGCCTGGAGAGGCTCCCTAGAAACAGAGCCTAGACAGGGATAAGGGAATAAAGGTTGGTATTTATGGGAAAGGCCTTCAAAGGTGCACCCTGGGAAGCCAAGGGCTCCAAGCTGGACCCCAAGCTGGACCCCAAGGTGGACAACGAGTCACGAGTTCCCCACACTTTTATAGGTTTGGCTCATTTGCATATCAGCATAAATTTACCAATTAAAACTTTAGTTAATGATGTAATTTCCCCTCAGCTTGGCCCCCTTTAGAGGCTTTGGGCCTGGACAGCCGGGGTGTCCTTGGAGAGCAGGCCCAGAGAGGCTTTGTTATGTCCAGAGACCAGAAGTCAGCAGGCTACAAGAAACTCCAGAGTTACACATTGGGCAATACAGGATTCGAAAAATATAAGAGGTAAAACCTAAGGCATCACAATGAACAAGAGTTTCATTCTTAAGCCAAAAATGGAATTTCCTCTATTTCAATTCCTGCAAGGATTGTTTTTTTTTTTTTTTGATGTGTGGTACTGTGCCTTTTTAAGAGTTTCCTCCACGAAGAGGCATCCTTGTTGATTATTTGGGACAAAATTGTTCTCAGTTTTACAACTGCCATTTGTATTATGTTTACAACAGGCAATTAAGGACTCCCATTAAATGTTCTTACAAGGCAGATCCCAATGACCAATGTTTATTTACGTTTTTTCCAGACCACAGTATTGAAAACACAATAGAGAAAAAATGTAATGCAAGAGAAGAGCTATAAAACCTCCATTTCAACTTGTATGAACAAATTTGGGTATTCATCAGCCCAGGAAATCTTCTCTTCTGACACTGTGGGGTGATAGGCACAAAAATTTCCTAGAATCTCTTTAATTTGTAGCAACTTCTCCTTTACTGAATTACATATTTCAAAGAATATCTTGTTAATGACCAGTACATGGCAAATATATTCTCCAAGCTTATTAGTACAGAAATAATTGCGAGTGGCTGCTATAGTTCATTAAGGCTTATTTATTTTATAGTTCATTAAGGCTAATTTTATCAGTACAAAATATATTTTAATAGCCAGTTTAGCTTCTATTTTTTTTTTTTTTTT
>VZRO01005365.1:107220-128848 GCA_013397915.1 Daphoenositta chrysoptera | reverse complement strand
TTTTTTTTTTTTTTAATGTTTCTCTGCCATCTATTGCTAGCAATAGTTTCTGATTTTCTTCTTTGGTCCTAAATAATTTTCCACTGTATTTACTGCGAGCTACTTAGTGGTGGCTTTTAATCAACACTTTTTCTGAGCAGGAGCAGATGCTAATCTTGAGTCGGGCATATATTAATTTACATCTGCTTCTCCTGGGTCAAAAAGGGCTGGTATAGTTTATTGTTTAATATAAACAAAGCGTATCACAGTAGCTTGACATACAATTAAACTCCCCAGTTTTCCAGAGATAATTGGAGAGCCAATTTTCCAGGCTGGATTTGAGTTAAATATTTATTATTTTGTTGTTTGTAATGAGCTGTTATATGGGGAACTGAGTTTCCTCGTGCCCTTTGTTCAGTGTCTGGCTGAGCCAGAGGGTACCTCACCCATGGCACATCTGGGCTCAGTATCTGTCAGAAAAAAGCAGATTTTTCATGGCTCAGGGTTTCCAACAGATCACCAGGGAACATTCTCCATCTCTAACACATTCTTGATTTTGATCTGAAGAGAAACTAAAGAGCAGCTTTACCTTAAATCTAATCAAATTATCTCAGAGACAGAACGATCCTCTGTTTGGTAAAGGGAACTCACATCAGCTCAGACACAGTAGAGACAGGGAGGAATCGATTTCTTTTCCTTACATCTTTTCCACTTTCAATGCATACTTAAATATTTATTGATGAAAAGACCAGAATTTGAGAGCACTGCCTCTGAGTCCTCTCTTTGCTCTAAAGCAATGGGACTGTGCCTGTTTAATGTCTGTCTCAGCAGTCGTTTACACTTTTGGAACAGTGAAGCAACTACAAAAGAGATCAGATGGTGACCTCTCCTGCCTGTCTCATACCCTCCTGGTTTATGGCAGGAATCCGGTGCAAATCCTTACTCAGGGTTTAAGGCAAGGTCTAGGTTTGAATTCTCATTTAACCATCTAAATTTAAGACAGAAGGAATAATGTGAGGAGCACTAAACTGTTCTCCTTCACTCTTGTGGGATTAAAGGAACCGATGTGGCAGCATTCAGGCGTACCCAAAGGCAGAGCCATTTCTGTCCTTCCTTCTCACAGGGATAAAGCAAAATTTGAGTCTCATACAACTGTTGACAAATGTGAGGTGAGGGAAGGCCATCACCTTAGCAATTCTTTTCTAAAATTGTGGATATATTGAATTTTAGAACCTGCTGACATTATGGTGCTCAAGTGGCAATTTCAGTTCAATTTTCTGTTGTGGGAGGGTTTTTTAGGTGAACTCAACATCCATTTTTTTGCTAGAGCACACACAGACATGTATGCACACACACATGCACCCGGAATCTGGGGTAATCAGCAACACTAAAAAACATCCTGAACTTGGTCTGTGGAAAAAACACAAAAATTATTAGAGTCAGGGATAAAAGTAAAGATTACTCCAGCCATGAAGAGGAATCAAAGCACATGAGGTTAACACAAATCCATCTTTCCCTTCCATTTTCTTGGAGCTGAAGGACAAAATATCAACAAGATTAGGCATTATGTGCATGAGTCTGTGTGTGTACGTGTGTTTTTCTGTTCATATCTGTGTCAGGATGATAGAGCTGGGGTTGTTCAGCCTGGAGAAGAGAAGGCTCTTAGAGGGGAATATCTTAGAGCACCTTCCAGTACCTTAAGTTGGCTGATAAAAAGAAGGGAGAGGGACTTTTTTTTGTGCAGGCATAGTGACAGGACAAGGGAAAATGGTTTTAATCTGACAGAGAGCAGGTTCAGATAAGATGCTCAGAAGAAATTCTTTACTCAGAGGGTGGTAAGCACTGGCACAGGTTGCCCAGACAAGTTGTGGGTGCCCCATCCCTGGAAGTGTTCAAAGCCAGGTTGGATGGGGCTCTGAGCAACCAGATCCAGTGAGTGACATCCTTGCCCATGACTGGGGGTGGGAATGAGATGATCTTTAAGGTCCCTTCCAACCCAAGCCATTCCGATTGCATGATCATTTTCTTTGCTAAAACCAGTTTAGTTTCACCATGAAATATTGTGCAAATCGGATACTGTTGGTTTCAGTTGTTTCAATACAAAACAAATGGCTTTAAGATTACTCTCCATTGCTGCGAATAAGCACTGAATGCTTTCCCTTTGAAACGTTTTTTTAAGTCGAAAAGGGGGCTATTCTTTCTTTTGTATTATTTATAATGAGTGGTCATGAGGGCTGTTTTTGTCTAAACACCTGGGAAGTTAATGAGCTTACTTCCATGGGAACAGAAAATCCCACTGTGAGTCCATACAATGCCTTTATTCTGGCAAGATCTTGGTGGAGTGGAGAAAAGCTGCTCAGTAGCCAGGAAAGCAGATTTTCATCTTCCAGGGCACTGCCCCACTTCTCTTCTCTCACCCACTGTGAAACTGCAATTGAAGGGACCTTTGAGACCATCTCGTTCCAACCTCCCACCACAAGCAGGGACACCTTCCACCAGCCTGGGTTGCTCAAAGCCCCATCCAGCCTGGCCTTGAACGCTCCCAGAGAAGTTTCAGTGCCTCACCATCCTCACAGTAAAGAATTTCTTCCTACTATTGAATCAAAACCTGCCCTCTGTCAGCGTGAAGCCATTCCCTCTTGTCCTGTCCCTCTCTGCACTTGTAAAAGATCACTCTGCAGCTCTCTTGGAGCCTCTCTAGGTGCTGGAAGGGGTTTTATGGTCTCCCCGAAACCTTCCCTGCACTTCCACGTAGAGACACACTTTGGTTTTGTGAGACTCTCCTGTTCATGAGAGTTCTTTCTCCTGCCAGCCTAAGTACAAGCTCTTCATCCAACCAAAGCCAAAGCTTTGCGCTCGATGCTGCAGCTCAGAGAACCAAATCCCTTGCTGAAACGTGTTGGGAAAGTTTAGGCCTGTCAGAAATATTTTGTCAGCCTGTCTTAGGCTTTCCGGTGAAAGGCAGGGTTTTGCTCTCTGTCAGGTTTTGATTTTTATTTTTAATCTCCTTTTGATGAGCTTTCTGTTGGGTTTTTAGCTACTTACAGTAGAAAGTTAATTTTTTTAATTGTGGTTTCCAACAACAACAAAAAAAACCCTCTTCACTTCAGAGACCTTCTTGCTTTCATTTCTTCCTGCTGTTGCTTTTACTCTTGACATTCAGCCTCCTCAACAAGTCCTGATATGACACTCCATAAAATCTTTATCCTGTCAAAGCCCTGCTGTGAGCATTGCCCAGTGCTTCCAGAATTTGCATTTAGCATCCATTCATATGACTCTATTGGCGGGGCTTTCTTATCACTGAGTAGCCCTCGAGCTTTATATGAAAGGGCACAAAGTTAATGAAAACAGCATTAAAACTCTATTAGCATTTAGTGAGATTACTAAGACTTGTTCTGAACTTAATATTAGTTTCAGAATTTTTTTCTTTTTTGACTCACAGTATTCAGAAGCAGAGACAGCAGAAACAGTCCCATCAAAGAGCCTGTTTTTCAGGTGAGGATGTTATGTCAGAAGGAAGGGAAGGCTTTGATTTTGAAGGGGATTGTTTCAGGGTTTGGGAAAATTTTATGTGTTATTTCATCCTTTTGTCTTTTGATGGAAGAGCCACTCATTGGAAGTGATGTTTCTTTCCTGTACATTTTGACTTAAATTCCTGGAGAAATGAATCCTAGAGGGAGGAAGATCTCCTGAAAATGTCACAATATACCTAACTTATTTCAGAGTGTTAATGAGGATTTTTCTCCAGACACAAACTTTGCTTGCTGTTGCTTTTCTTGAAGGAGTTGAAAACTCAGTGCGATGGTGATACTGACAGGAAAATTGCCTGTCATGCAAGTGAAAAATAGACTAAAGGATGCTTGAGTATAAACACTCGTGTGTTCTCCATTCATAGCCCTTGCTCTAGCTCAAGCAAGACCTCCATGGGCCTCAGGTGTGTTGCTTATTTTAAAAATACCAAGGACATTTCTCTGGCCTCAGGGCTAAATTACACGTCTGTGTTACTTAAGCAAATCCTGCAGTTCCGCAGTGCAGAGTAGCATCTCCCATTCCTTAACTCTGAGTCTTCTCTGGGTCCTGTGTGGTTCTCTGGTGGTCCTAAGACATTTTTATACATTTTTTGTAGTGTTTCTGTCTCTGGAGGTACCCACACTGTTACACTCTGCTGAGGAGGATGAGTGCTTGAGCTAAGAAGTGCCACAGAATTTGCTGCAAAAGGTGTTGAGATTTTTTAGCTTCATCTGGGAAAGCCCTTTGGAATAGCTGTGGTAGATTGTGCCTAAAACTTCTGTGTGGGAGTCATTTCCAGAGAGACAGAGAGGAGAGGTGGATGTGTGGTAAGGTTTCTCAAAGGCACAGTGGTGTTCAGCAAAGACAGAATAAAATGGGATGGAATGGAATGGAATGGAATGGAATGGAATGGAATGGGATGGGATGGGATGGGATGGGATGGGATGGGATGGGATGGAATGGAATGGAATGGAGTGGAATGGATTCAAATGGAATGGAATGGAGTGGAATGAAGTGGAATGAAGTCAAGTGGAATGGAATGGAATGGAATGGAATGGAGTGGAGTGGAATGGAATGGAATGGAATGGAATGGAATGGAATGGAGTGGAATGAAATGGAGTGGAGTGGAGGGGAGTGGAGTGGAGTGGAGTGGAGTGGAGTGGAGTGGAGTGGAGTGGAGTGGAATGGAATGGAGTGGAGTGGAATGGAGTGGAATGGAATGGAATGGAATGGAGTGGAATGGAATGGAATGGAATGGAATGGAATGGAATGGAATGGAAAGGAATGGAGTGGAAAGGAATGGAATAGGCTGGAGGCATCCACCGCTTAGGAAGATTCTTGGGTAGAAGGAAAGTGGTGAGTTCTGCCTTGGAACGTCAGTTCTACCACAAGGAAACCCTCAGGTAGCACAGATTTTAAACATTTGACTGCTCTGATGTTGTAGAGGACCAGTGTGACACACAGACATTGACAAAAGTGAAAATTCTTCTGCAAGAAAAAAAACCTGCAGCTGAGGGACTTCAGCCTTTCTCTTACTATAGAAGAAAAGCCCAAAAAACAATCAAGCAATTAGCTTCCAGAATGAACAAAACCCCTATTTTATTTTCATTCTTTGTACTGAAGAACTGATTTGATGGATGATAAGGAATTGGATGGAGAAGTGACAATCCCAGCTTAGTTCTTGATTTTGACATGTCTCTTTCCATGGGAAAACACTCTTTCCATGGGAAAACAGCCCATTTTTGTGTTGATTTCCCTTTCCCAGATTTGGACAGTGGTGTTTGGACCAATTGTTTCAATTATATGTTATTTGGGTCATTTGGGTCAATTCTTCTAAAAATGGGTGTAAATCTCTGACCCAGAGGTGTGTTTTTATGTCAAATTCACTGAGTTCTTCCAGCCTCACAGATAATACAGGAACATTAGGAGAGGTCGTATAAGGACTTAGGCTGATAAAAGGACCCAAGGAGAAGAGCTGGACAGAATAATCTGTCATGTGTTGAGTCAGCTAATAAAAAAGGTAGTTACTTAAAATGTCTAGAGGCACCAAAGCGTAACGGAAGTCTTAGACAAAGGAAAATAATTGAAATTACTATGGACATAATGAGAAATGCACTATCAGGTTTTGCAAAGGCTGAGACCAAGGGTTTGATTCTCGAGCAAGAGGCAGCAGAATTGCATGTAGCCAAGTGTAAAAAATAATAAAGTAAAAGTGGATTTATATAAAGGTTGTTGCGAAGGCTGGCATTAAGTGAACCCAGGCTGTCAGTTCTGGATCTCAGTGAGAATCCAGGTACTGCTTTTGTTAGAATGAGCAGAAATTGAAGCATTTAGTGCTGCACAGTGTTGTTTGCTTCACTGTCCTTCCATAAGGGACTGTAAACCTGTGTGCCAAACTGAAGACGTTGTAACACAGATGTAAATAAAAGCCCTGCATGCCTTTCATCCAGCAGGTCTCAGCTTACACTCCCAGCACCCCTCTGAGGGGCAGAACTTTCAATATTCTTCTTTTAAAGGCAGCAAAACTGAGATATAAAGAGATTAAGTCACTTGCTGGAGGCTGTTAGAGAAGCACGATTGTGTCACTTGCTCCCAAGCTCTCGCCATTGAAGCTCAAAGAGATTTTATTTGCACCACACTCTTTTCAAAGTACGTGTTTAGATAAATGAAGGGAAAATATCTGTGGCACAAATCTGACGATTTCAGCAGAAGGGCTTTGGGGATTAATTTGATCTGCTCATTTCTGGGTAGATACCAGGAACTCTGCTGTGTGTATTTAAAGCACACTGGTCCCACCTATTGGGGCTGCTGGGGAATTGATTGCATTGGGTTGCAGTAGGTCATTTGTCTTCATGCTGATAATTTTGTTTGGGTTTAGTAATCTTTCATTATTTTCCACCCCAGTGTATTTTTCACCATCTAAGGGATTTCAGGTGTAAATATATTCCCCCACCAACAACCTCTACTAATAATTTTCACTGCTGTGTTTGGGTCAAATATTGATTGTGACCCCTGCATGAAGAAGGTGTTGATATTTAACATCAAATTTTCTTTCTTATACCTCATTTCATGCCAAAAAAAAAGAAAAAAAAGAAAAAAAACTCAGCTTGGTGTGAGCCAGCTGTAAGGATTCCCAAGAAAAAGCAAAGAAAAGTCCAATGAAGAAAAGTCAGATTCATCATCTTGAACTTGTCCATTGAAATGTTAGATTTTCAGCCTAAGTGAGGTCTCCGAACTCCCCTTTGGACAGTCAAAATTGTAGCTATAACCAGAAGCTCAGCAGTCCTGCCTCTCTTTTAATATTATCACAGAGGATTTAACAGTTTTGGGAGCTGCCTTCCTCTTTCTAATGGCTTTGTACGGATCTGGGTAAATGTCCTTTGGAAAACTGGGGGGAGAGAGAGAAGAGAAGAGAAGAGAAGAGAAGAGAAGAGAAGAGAAGAGAAGAGAAGAGAAGAGAAGAGAAGAGAAGAGAAGAAGAATTTAAAGACAGAAGTCCATCCAGTCCACAACTCTGATTTTTGATGGGACCTATTTAGGGCTGCTGAAGAAAAAGGATGAGTAAAAAAGCACAAGAAGCATTTAAAGAAGCCAATTAGAGCATTGAAAGGTTTTAAAATAGATCCACCACGGAGTTTAACTCAACGTTTTCTGCTTACTGCCTCTAATTCACCCAGCTGGACAGTGAGGATGGTGAAGTGCATAAAAATTAATCCCATGTGTTTGTGAAGAGCCCACTGCTAAAACTGAGGACAAAATAGAGAAAACAAACTGGTCATGGGCATAGGCAGGGGGACAGTTTGATATTAGGTAACAAAAAACAATATTTCATTTATTGTTATTTCCAAACTATTGGTCATTTTCTTCAGCCCTGGTGTTATAGTCAGGACATCAGGTCAACAGAAATTGTTAATTATTTTAGAGTAGCCCTCAAATACTTGCAACATGCCAGTGTGAAGTTCAGATTTCTGGCCTGCTTTATTTCAGCTGTTCCAGGGCTTTCTGTTAATTTCTTTTTGGCTTTGCTAAAACACCAGAGAGTTGGAACAGTATTTTTGTACCTTCCAAAATAACTTAATCTTTACTGAATGCTTAAATATTTTACAGAATCCAGCTCCATGTTCAGGGAGTCTCTACCTGGAACTAGGACTGCTGCTTTTTTTTACTCTAATGTGATTCACAGCCACAAACAATCTGCTCAAACAAATGGACAGGACTCCACGAGAATAACATGGTGCTTCTGCAGAAAAATGTTTTTATTTTCTTCTTTCTATTTGAAAGATAAAAATAAGGCAAATATTAGAATAAGAGGTCTAAAAATAAATTCTTGTTTATGCTTCAGACCTCTTTCTTCGAAATTTACCTTGAAAATGCAACTCAAATGGCATCATATATAATTTGCCTTCAGCTACCAGAAGCAGAGTGTTGTGTCTTCTGATAATTCTTTCTTTTTTTAAATCATCTAAAATTCAAAATAATTCTTATGTTCATGTGAGGTACTAGTTATGCTCTTATTTTATGCCTTGAATGATTCCAGAAACAGCTTTCTAATTTCCTTTCTAAATGATACTGGAAACTACAGAGGAGGAAACAACCCTGGTTTTGTCCTTTTTTTATCTATAATAATAATAACAATCAAAAGGAGAAGCATTCTGTCTGCCTGTGCAGCACAATTTCTCATCTGGAGACCTCCAAATGTTTTTGAAAGCACATGATATTAACAGTACTTTAGTGATTGAGGAAACAGCAGCACGCAGTTTAGCAATTTTCCCAGAATCACACTGAAAGTCCACAATAAAGAACTTTTAAGCACAGGACCACGACTCCTCCTGTTTTATTGCCGCAGGATTACCTCAATTGCAGCATCTCCTCCACGTCCCTCCTCTGCCAGCTGAATTTCCAGCACCCAGCTGTGCTTGGTTAGATGTGATTTAATGATAAATCCATCTTTTTATTGTTACCCTGATGACAGGAGAGAAGGAATCTCTTCCTTTTCAAACTGATCATAGTTAGGATGCAGTTTGGTCACTGAGGGGAGGAGTTGCTTGAGACTCAGGGATGAGAATAAGTATTTATTTATGTATTTATTTATTTATTTAATAATTAGTTACATCTGATGGTGCTCGTCACTGACGTTTCTCATGCAGTGTCATAGGAGACTTTTCTCACTGGAAGGCCAGGATTTGAGGGGCTATAAATTAGATATGGCTCTGAATCCTGTAGGACATTAAAATGTTGATAATAATGAGGACTAATGAAGGATACACAACACCACAGTGAATGTACCTCTTCATTCTCCAATTTCACTCACAACACTGTGGGGCTCAAGCACAGAGGAGATGTAGCTGAGTTACTCCTGATGAGTATCACAGCCTACTACACATGAAGTATTGAAAATCTAGAAATCTAGTGGAAATGAAAAAAAAAAAATTTAAAAATCCTCATTATTCCCATTTTAAAGAGATATTGGGAAAACTGCTTCATGCTAATTTCCATAATATTAAGATGTACCATCCATTTCTAAGATTGACTGGAGACGTCCTATAAAAGTCCAGCTGCCAATTTGACAGGTTTCAAGTGTCATGAGATTAAGTTCTGGGCTCCACCTTCCCTTGAGTAGCCTGTTATTTAAGTGATGGACTGCTTTAATCGTTTTGGCTGCCTAAAGCCTCTGCTGGAAGAAACTGTGAGTTAATATCACTGGAAAACAGGCCTGAAGAATTAACTGTAGCACCAGTGAAGAGGGTTTTATTCTTTTAATTCTTGGTGGCCAGCCTTACAAATCCCTTATTATTCATTCATGGAAGTGTCATATTTAAAATGCAAATTCCTTCCCATTGTCCTGCCCCATCTCAATGTATTTCCTTTGAAGTATCCCTGGAGCTTTCGAGGGGCCACCCACAATGGGATCACTGTGATCAGCCAGCTTGGAAAAGAGTGCCCTGCACCAGCTCAGGTGAACTCAGCTGGGTTCTGCTTGGAAGTTCCAGCTTTCAAAAAGCATCCAGACTTAGTTTAAGAGGAAGAAAAAAAGGTAAAATAGAGGATGTAAGGACAGGTATTTTTACCAAGCTTTTTAGCAAGGTTGCCTCTCCTGAGGCCCATCACAGCCCCGTGTCTGCCACCATCACATGGCAGTGAGGTCAATAATATAAATGGATCTGCTTTGTTTTGCTCATGTTCTGTTGGTTTGGGAAGAGCAGAGCTCTGCTATGACATCCATTCCAAAAAGAGTGTCAAGGCTCAACTGGCATGGAGTGTCTGTATCCATGTGGGGAATGGTCCATTGTCCTTGGGCCTTCCTACCGTTCAGCCACAGTTACAAGTTTTTCCAGGCAGGAATAGCTCTCCCAGGCCAAAACTGTTGTAGAAATAGTTCTAAAAATTGAGAAAGGCCACTCTGATCCACTGCAGGAGCTGTAGCTGCAGGAGGCTTGGAGAACATATTGGAGGGAATTATTGTGTTTTCAGGTAAAGTCCAGGTTAGTGAATGCATTGTCTGATTCAACCTTCCAGAAGCAACATAAACATCGATAACAACGACCATAATAGCAAGGTAAATTATATTATCAGTAATGGCTAAATAGTTTAATAGTCTTCATCAAATGACTGAGTACTTTATCCAGCAGTGAGACTTGCTGGCTCCTGTGTGCTAATGCAGCCAGCACTTAAAACTGGAACCAATGTATTTTTGAGTATAGATTGCACTAGTTGAGTTAAAAACCTATTTTTATCAGTTTGATGTGGCTTGTGAGGAAAGTTCATGCACAGTAAGCAACCCCTGACACTTGTGGCCAGAAAGTGGTAGTTTAAAATTTATCAAAGTTTATATAAAATTAATAGGGTCCTCATAAGAATAGTGTCAAATGCAATGTTATTTCCCACTATGAGTGCAGGAAGCTGTGGTGTTCTTAGTCAACAGCATTTTCCTGAGCTGGCAGATCAAAACTACAAATACACTGCTGGAAATTCACCAGTCGTGAATTAATGTTGATTTTATGGAATGGAGAAAAGAAGGCTTCAGAGTGACCTTATTCTGGCCTTCAAGTACCTGAATGGAGCCTACCAGAAGGCTGGAGAAAGACTTTTGACAAGGACATGTATGACAGGACAGGCAGTGGTTTTAAGCTGACAGAGGACAGGTTTAGATTAGATTTTAGGAAGAAATTCTTTACTCAGAGAGTGGTGGAGAGGCCCTGGCACAGGTTGCCCAGAGCAGCTGTGAATGCCTTATCCCTGGAAATGTTGAAGGTCAGGTTGGATGGGATTTGGAGCAACCTGGGACAGGGGAAGGTGTCCCTGCCCATCTCCAGGGGTGGAACTAAATGTTCTTTTTGGTCCCTTCCAACCCAAGCCATTCTATAACTCTGTAATATGATTCTCTGGCAATGATCCACATCTGTAAACCAACCATCCTGTTGTCTCGCAGACAAGTCTTCCCCCTTGCTTTAAGACTCATCCCACACAGCTTGATGTCTTCACATGACTGAGCCCTTCGTGTTACTGCCCAGCCTGGAACTCAAGTACTGCATCTTTCCTACTTTTTAAGCAAGGTCTGGACGCCCTTAAGAGAAATGTTGATGCTTTCAGGAAAACCTGGTCCTACCACTTATGAAAAAGCTCTCTGGAAGTTCCTGGTGGAAAATACCCCGAAGGTGCTGGTGTTCACCAAGATGAGCAGGAGCCAGCAGCAGGACCTTTACTCAGCACTCCCAAGGCCATACCTGGAGTGCTGTTTCCAATTCTGGGCTCCCCAGTACAAGGGACACGAGGACATAATGGTGAGGGTCCAGCAAAGGGCCACAAAGAGGAATAAGGGTCTGGAGCATCTCTCCCAGAGCTGGGACTGGTCAGTCTGGAGAAGGAAAGCTGAAGGGGAATCTTATTGATGCCCATAAAAATGGGAAGGGAGGGTGCAAAGATGGAGCCAGGCTTGTTCCAGTGGGTGCCCAGTGACAGGATCAGATGCAAAGGGCACAAACTGGAACACAAGAGGCTCTCTCTGACCAGCAACCCTCTCTACCTCAACCATTCCATGACTCTCTGATTCCAGGTGCCAATAAGTGGAGAAAACTGGGAACAGTGTTGCCCGGACAAGCCAAACATCCTCAAACAATGGGGTGATCAAGTCTGCAGCTTCTCACAAATTTCATTAGCAAGTAGGCAGTGAGTGACATGAATTTCCTTTACCAAATTCCCTTAGCCCTGTTTGGATTTTGTGCTTTGTATTTGGCTCCATGGATATCTGGGAGACCTACTGCTGCTTTTTAACGTGATTTGTGGATTTATTAAATGGATTTGGGAGTTAATTGTGTTGGGATGGTCCTGCCTGCCAACAGGAAACCAGGGCAGCATTTTCAATGCCCTTCAGTCCGCATAATCTAAATAAATTCATGAATGCACAAAAATTATTCTACCTTGTTCCTTTTGCCCAGCAAAATGTGTTGGCTCAAAGAGCTCAAATTTGCTGTAATCGCCTTTTCCTCTCCAGTAATTCCTTAGGAGTCAGCCATCTCCTTCAGAGAACTGCACAACTGCCACCAAATCTAATTATTTCAGATTTTGTTTCTTTTTATGAACTTTTTGTGATGTTTTGTAGTAGGTTGAGAGAGTAAGTAACTTGTGAGTGAGAGAACTGCAGGAACACAAATATTGGGAGGGCACACTCCTCAATGATATATCTGCTGAAGTCAGGACTGCTTTTTAATTCAGTCATTAGTTCTTAGTAGTTTAAGAAATTAATCTCTTAAACAGGTTTATCGAAGAAACGGGATTTTGGGGATCAAAAATAAAACTCTAAAGGGACAAACTTTAAGTTTTTAAAGGATGAGAACAGAGTCTTTTGTGTATTACCAAAATGTTCCTTTTTTTTCACTAAGAAAGATTGAAAACTATGTAAACTTAAATACCTTTATAATCCTACTATATACTGTGTTGTTCTTAAAAATGCATTTCCAGATAAGGTATTTTTACTGTACTAGATGTTCCATTACTTAAAAGTTATCTTTACACAACCCTGTTCTGTAAAGGCATCAGAGGTGAAAAAAAGAACATCTGTTCCATTACACACTAAAATAAAAGGTTGGTTTTACTGTCTGTTTAGTTCAGTTTTACAGGAACAAACCAAAGAGGGCTGAACTTTTTCTGTTAAGAGATAATTCCTTGCTCCTGCCTGATGAAGCATTTGGCATTTGTCCTCATATATTATCTGCTCTTTTTGTTTTATCGTTGCTATTCTGTCAGAGCAGTCAGCACAGGACTTCCTTCCCCTGTGGAAAAAGCTATGGATTTTGGTCTTGGAACATTAACGATTAATTTTGGTTAAACTTCTACCAAGATTTTATTTTTTTTTCCTTTATGTGTGACTAGGAAAACTCAGCATTACTTATTTGTTAGGAGTTTCATCAATACTTCTATAATTATTGTGAAAAAGAACACCAGTTTCTGGGTCCCTTCAGATTTAGTGAGATCTTAATGCTGTTTCTTGGAATGTAAGAGAATGGATTTATGCTTTGTTAATATCTTCTCTCCTGTTTCTGGGATCTCAAACAAACGTTTGTTTGCATGGTGGTTATCTGCATATCCTAAAATAATTGCAGCTGTGCAACACATGCATTCTGTAGGGCGTTTTATCTCCCCTACCTTTAGAAAATACATACGGAACTCTCCCTTTTCACACAAAGGCATCAGATTCCACTGGAACAGAGAGAGAACACAGGTTTTTACTCTCTCTAAGTTCCACTTTACTATTTAATTTTTAAAGGAGATAAATTAGAGAAAATAAAAATCAGAATCATAGAATAATAAAATGGTTTGGGTTATTGTAAGGAAGCTCAAAATCATCTCATTCCAGCTCCCTGGCAAGGGCAGGGACACCTTCCACTATCCCAGGTGTCTCCAAGCCCTGTCCAACCTGGCCTTGGAACTTCCAGGAATGGGGCAGCCACAGCTTCTCTGGGCAACTTTTTCCAGGGCCTCACCACCTTCACAGTGATGAATTTTATCCTAACATCTAATCTAAATCTCTCGTCTTTTACTTTAAAATATTTTCAAATATTCCTCTTCTTTAACATTTTATCAGAACTTCAAGATTAATGGTCATTTAGCATTTTTGTTTGCCATTCCTGATCACAAGAGCAGTTGTTTCTCCAGTACTACAGAGTGAGTCGAACATCACGCTGCAGTGAAATCCAAAGATAGCACATCTCCAGTGGAAAGAAAAAGGAAAATCACTCCAACAAAATGAACTGACATTTCTATATGTCAGTTGAAAGTTTTGTTTTTCGATACAGACCAGATCATGCCTGGGATATGACAATCCCCTATTCTTTGTGAATCACCTATCATTACTAATAGTACATCCTGTCATGGATACTCAGACAAAATATATAGTGCATTATATAGGAAGCAGAGTAGAATCCATCTCATTTTCCTCACAGTGATAGTTTAGAGAAACAAAGCTTATTTTTACCAGCACAGTGCAGAGACACTCAGAGAAATGATGCCACTTCTTCTTCCCTCATCCAGGGACTTGGCTGATCCAAGGGTGAGGCAGTGATGAGGGGTGTTCATCAGGCCTTTATCAATTAAGCCGTTTCCAGCTGGGATACACAAACGATTGTGGCATTGCACAGGGGATGGCAGGATTTCCCTCTGGAATACAGCTCATACTTATGGTTAAGAAACATAGACTCACACTGGGAAGATGGAGCAGAGGGAGAAGCAGTTACTGGTTAGTGAATCACAGACCCTCAGAATTACTAGGGCTGTAAAATACCTCCAAGATCATTAAGTCCAATTGTCAACCAAATACCACCGTGCCCACTAAACCATATCACGAAATTTCTCATCTGCTTGTTTTTAGAACACCTCCAGGGGTGGTGACTCCACCACTTCACTGGAGAGTCTGTTCCAACGTCTGACCATATAATTCTTCCTAATATTGCTCTTCTGACACAACTTGAGGCCACTTCCCCTTGTCCTGTTGCTTGTCAGCTGGGAGAAGGGACCAACCCTACCTTGCTACAGCCTCCTTTCATGGAGTTGTAGAGTGATAAGGTCCCTTCAGAGCCTCCTTTTCTCCAGGCTGAGCCCCCCATCTCCCTCAGTTGCTCCTCACCAGCCTCGTGCTCCAACCCCTGTCCCAGCTCTGTTCCCTTCTCTGGACATGCTCCAGCCCCTCAATGTCTCTCTTGTGAGGAGCCCAAAATTGACCCAAGAATGTGAAGTGTGGCCTCCCCAGTGCCCAGCACAGAGGGACAATCCCCACCCTGGTCCTGCTGGCCACACTGGTGCTGACACACAATGCCAGGAGGCCACTGGTCCCCTTGCCCATCTGGGCACACCCCAGCTCACGTTCAGCCCCTGTCAGCACCCCCAGGGCCTTTCCTGCTGGGATCTTTCCAGCCACTCTGCCCCCAGCCTGGAGGGCGGAATGGGATTGCTGTGACAACAAGGTGGAGATCTTGTCTCACAAAAGGTGAATAATGAGGTTGTACTGATCAGCAGAGCTCTAGAGAAACCCCAGCCAGCTCAGCGTGGCCATGAGCAGGGCTGTATTTCATTCCTGGGCTGGGGCACTTGATCCTTTTTAGAGGTAGTGTAGGTCACTTACAATGGTTTCCCAATTTACTGTGTGTTCTCCTTCAGTACTTCCATGTTCCTGTGTGCAATGAAATGTGACAGAGCCCACAAAGGGCTTGTGTTGCTTCTTTTTTGCAAAAGGCAGTCTGAGAGTGAATGCAACTACTTGCTATAAATCCATCAGGAAGATCTAGCTAAGAAGGATTTGCAGATTCAGGTTATAACAATGTGAATAAATTGATGCACTGTCGCAAAAGCAAATTCTCTTTTGTATATAACTTTTCCTCATTTCCCTTTCATGTGCTTGCTACAGATCAGGAGAGAGTCCAGGCGTCTGTGTTTTGTTGCTTTTTGGCTTTTTTTTTTTCTGCTTTTCAGTCCTGTTTCAAAAATGCTGAATGAGACTAGCAAAGGGTTAAACAATCTTGTAGTGGGCAGTGAGACACACACAGATTAGGAAGGATTAAATCTCTAAATGTCAAAGGGAGAGAAAGGAAGACTCTGTCCTGCAATCTTGACTGAGCATCCCATCATTCCCCGACTCTAATGCTGGGGAAACAGAGATTAGAAAATCTGCTACACAGCTAAATGCAGACTGCAGCTCATAGATAAGTGAAGCAGAATATCTACTCAGGGCTCATTTGTTCAACTTCACTCATCCAGAACCCTTCTGATGGGGAAACACAGATCTCAATACAAAATTCAGAGCTTGTTCAGCTCTGCTGTCACTTCCCAAACCTCTCTCACTGTCACTTTCCAAACCATTCCCACAGGTGAAGATCTATCCTCTGCCCTGCAGAAGGCTCCCAGGGGTGGTTTCTTAGGTTCAGGCACTCAGCTGGGTTTACACCAGGGATTTACTCAGTGGTGCCTCAAGCTAAATCTTGGGTTTTTTGTTCCTTGCTGCTGTTGGCCAGAAAGCCTTGAGAAGAATGGATGGAATAGTGTTGGTTTATAATCAAAATACAGTCTCCTTCCTTCTTAATCAACGTGAAATGAATATGCTCAGGAGAAACCTGTGTTGCAGATTCAGTTGTCAAACTGTTGGTGATTAAGAGATTCCAGCAGATTTTCCCAGTAATAAAATTTGAGGACAGATCATTCTTTTTTTTTTTTTTTTCATTTAGAACTTACAAAAATTTTCATTTAACTTCTGTGATATGATCCAATCCCCTGAGTGACAGAAAATCTACAGATAAGTCAAATCTGCCTGATAAATTGAAGAGTAAACAGTATAAAAAATACCTGAGACACCTTCTTATATGGGGAGATGACTGGAGATGAAGTTAAAGGAGAACAAATATGACACAGATAGTATAATATTATCCTTTATTCCTCTATTCCACTGGGAAGGGGGTGGTTTTTTTTAGCAATCAGCATAGTGGCATTCTGGATAGAGTGTGACAGTGATGATTAATTGATAGCCTTGGGTTTTAAAACACTGAGAAAACACCTCAGGCCATGAAGTACCAACTCCTTTCCCATCCGGGTCTGGTTTAGAGATTGCTTTGGAGAAGCTTTGAGGTTGAGATGATTTTGGCACAGAATCGAGTAATTCATTTGAAAGAGTAACATAAGGGGTAATTTAATTCATTTCTTAGTATTTTTCAATGTCATCCAAGGTATTTTTGTGTTTTCTAGCATAAGAAGGTGAGGATTCCTTGTACCTTCAGCACACTGGTTTCAAGGGTGATAAGAGACAAGGAAAAACAATTTAGGAGTTGGTGTAAAAGTGAAACAGCAATCAACCATCAGGAAACCAAAACCCTTGTGTTTCAAGGATGATTAAAAAAAAAAAGTTTCCAGGCCTTAGGAAATGCAATTTGCTAATAGACTGTCGTGTAACGATTAAGGGGAAGCGATTGTAATTGTAAATTACCCTGTGCCACGTGGAAGGCACTAATACACTTAAAATACAATAGTGCATACATCTATGACTGGTAATGAAGGTGATAATCACCTTATATTCACAAAGGAAATGATGTAATAAATCCTATATAATGCAGTTTACAGGTTACCTTGGCAAGGGCACTTGAATCGACAAGCAGAGAACAGGCCCTCCACGAGCTGCAGTATATATTATAATTAGGGGCATAAAATCCTAATGAAATGTTGTCCTAAGTGATATTGATTCCAATTTGGCAGGCTAGGAGCTTGGTGATGTCATGATATTCAGGCTGGTTGGTTCACCAAGGAATTCAAGGTACACCCATACTACCCCTGATTGGGCCCTTTCCAGCTTTTCCCTCAATAAAACTTGCTTTCTGACTCCAAAATAAAAAGGAGAGAAAAGATCCTGCAAACAATCAATTGCAGCAGAAGCCATTTTTCAGCTTTAATTAACATAAGTTAAACATTCCATGCAGAAAGATGGGGCTGCAGAGTGTACAAGCTGAACAAACCCTCCCCAAAGTGTTCTTAATTTCACATTAATCTCACTTAGTATGGGGGGCTGGCAATGTTTGTAAGGAGAGTTTCATTGTTCAGTGGCCCTGTAAGGCGAGGTAGAGATCCACAGTGTGGGGAATTGTGGAAGTGAATCAAGGGCAGCTTTTTGGGATCAAGATGGAAGTCTGGATAAAAAAGAGCAAGACAGACAGGGTTATACGTTCATAACCCTGCAACAGTGCTGGGAGATTGACACAGGTGCCAACAGGAGCAGCACAATGTCAAATATAGGCTTACTTTTATTATAACCCTCATAAAAGTGGAAAAAAATAATAAGGGAGACAGCAAGGAGAGACTGGAGGAGTTAAACCTTCTCTTCCTGGAGAAGGGAAGGCTCTTTATGGTACTCTGGTACTTAAAGGGTGTCTAGGAAGGGGACAGAGGGTCTCTCATCACAAGGAGATATATGGACAAGGCAAGGTTTTATCTTGAGAGAGGAGACACATTTTTTACAATCATTCTTTTGCCTTGAGAGGCTCCCTAGAAACAGAGATTAGACAGGAGTAAGGGAATAAAGGTCAGTATTTATTCAAAAGGCCTTCAAAGGTGCACCCTGGGGAGCCAAGGGCTCCAAGCTGCACCCAAAGAGGGACCCCCAGATGGACAAGGAGTCACGAGTTCCCCACACCTTTATAGGTTTGGTCCATTTGCATATCAGCATAAATTTGCCAATTAAAACTTTCGAATTTCCCCCAGTTTGCCCCTCTTTAGAGGCTTTGGGCCTGGACAGTCTGGGTGTCCTCGAAGAGCAGGCCCGGAGAGGCCCGGAGAGGCCTGGAGGTTTTGTTATGTCCATTTCAGCATGAGAGAACAGCAGCTCACAGGCTACAAGGCACCTCAGAGTTACACATCAGGCAATACAGGATTCGGAAAATATAAGAGTTAAAACCTAAGACATCATTCCCCCGAGTCTCTTGGACAACCTGCCCAGGGATGCGGCAGAGCCCCTGTTCCTGGAAGATTTCAATCTGTGGCTGGACAGAGTCCTAGATGGTCTCACCAAGTCTCCCTTTCCCTTTCCCAGATGATGCTTTGAGGCTCCTTCTAACCTGGGCTGTTCTATGATCCAGTGATTCCAGTGACACATGAAAAGGATTTCTAGTTGTTGATTTAGACCTGTAACAAAAATATTGATTTTGAGGCATTATAGTTACTACAGACTTCCAAATAATTTCGTATAAATGACTTTTATACCAGCTTTTTCTGAGTATTGCTGATCCCAAGGTAAAAATCATATGATGTTCATGTTTTCAAACAGCAACTGAGCACAACTGCAAACACAACAAACTCTGAAAATCCATCGTGTACTTTTCCATTTCCAAAACAGTCCCATAGATCTAATAAATTTATTAAAATAGCAGAGAGCTGGAGGTGCAGGTAATTATCATGTGTTTGTTGTCAAATAGAGTTCAGAAGTCCTACTCAAGTCTGAATTTTTCTTCATACATGCATTACACAAATAACTTGTTTATGATATGTCGAGAAGTAAAAGCCTCTTCAGAAAGCTTGAGCCCAGTTCCTCTGAAGTTGATGGTTGCCTTTGAAAATGAAGATTCCCTTTATTTTCAATCAGAGAAAATGTCTTACATAGGAAACAGCAAGATACATTGGTGTCTTTTTAGCCAGGCACACAAATCACCCAGATTTTGAATAACCAGGAAGAAAACAATATATATTTTTTGCCCTTTATTTATAATACTGTACCTTCAGTAGAAAAATAACAGCCCTGTACTCATAAAAACTCAAATTAAAACATTTTGGAAGTCAAAGCAGATGTTTTTTAGGAATGAAAGAATGCAGAGCTTAATTCTCAGTGACTTCCCTTTCAAACGATGAGTCTTACATTGATTGCCACTGTGCCCTATTGAAATTCTTGTTATTCTATCCCTGATAACACTGAGGCAAAGGGAATATCTCACTGACCCAGTCATTCCCCATAACTCAGCTTGTTAGCCTTCCGAAGAGGCTCCTGCCCAGCAGAAAAATAAACTCAGCTTGATGTTATAAAACCCGTCAGATGTTTTAGGGCAAGATTGGGATGAGCAAAACAATGTATTTTTCAGATAGCTGGGTGTGCAGTGTAAGCAGAATGGACTGCAGAACTGGAGATCATATCCTTGGAGATTTACTGGAAATGCATCCCTGCCTGTTTATCTGGTTTTGTATCAGGACAAGTTTGCAATTCCATATGCTATTCGTTATCTGGGGTTTTGTCAGAGCCTCCTCGCTCTTTTTCTGTCTGTGTCTGTTCTCCTTTTGTGAGTCTTTCTCAGCCTGGCTGGTGTAATTTCAGTGCTGCAAACTTTAAATGACAATCCAGCAGGATAATGTCTCAAAGGAATCTTCAGCAGTGCTGGGTAAGTGAAGCACAGCAAAAAAAAAAGGGTTTTTAAAAAACTGAGCAGAGGGTGAGGTGCAGAGAATCAAAGCCCAGAACACACAGGCAAGAACAATTGGTCAGCACAGGGTACTTTGATTCCCACATTGTCCTGCACCAAAAAAATGCTTCCACACATTTAAAGAAGTTGTCACAATGGAAGAGATAAGGTTGATAACTAAAAGTGAGAAAAAGATCAGAAACAAAAGAGATCAGAAACAAGGTGATTAATTTTCATGGTGGAGGAAATTATGAACAGGAGCCTTGGCTGGGCTGTGCATAAAGCTCTTTAAAGAAGTGAGGTAATGATCTGGTAAAAGTACTGCTGACAGAGTGTTATTCAGATTATTTAGAGCTAAAGGCTCTTCAAATGATCTCAATGACTGCACAAAAGAATAAAATTCACTGTTGACAAAAACAAAAATGGGTGCATAGGAAAAAAATACGAAAACCGTGTGTAATTATTGTCAGAACTCAGATTACCTATTGCAGCTTGGGGGAGTAATCATAAAGTCATCACCTGCAAAAAGCAGCCCAGAGCTCAGTGGCAGCCAGAAGGGCAATTATAATGATAGGAATTATTTGAAAACAGTTTGAGAGCAAACCAGAAAACATCATTAGGATGGCCTGTAAAAATTCACAGGATGCACTGATACAGAAGCTGCGTGCCAGACTAATTGCTCTGCCTCTGGAAGTTATAGAAACATGGAACAAAATATAGGGGAAGGCAATGATGCTGATCACAGATATGGAGTGATTCCCATGAAAAAGCTTTTGATAGTGAAGCTGCTTTCTCAAATTCAGGCCTGGGAACAGCTGCTCTCCACAGGCACCACCTGGAATACAACACACAGGTGTGATGTGCAGAGGCATCCAGGGAAATGAGAGGGTGGCTCGGACACTGTAGCATGTGCTGGAGTGAAATAGCAGGATCTGGAAGTAGAATTAACTGCAGGATGGGTTGGTTTCTTGATTCTGTTTATTGCTGCACTTCTTTTTTTTTTTATCCTTCTTCAAGTAAAACAGAAAGGGACAAAATAGGAATGTCCCTGTTAGTTCAGGAAAACTGCCAGTGCTCAGATCCTTGCTGGGAAAAATGCCAGCACTCCACTCATGCAATATCTTTCTCACTTTAAGCACACTCTTTAGGAATTGGGGGAAGAGTGCAAACCAATGACTGCTCAATACAGGATGTGTATCTTCTTTATGCATAGGGAGAAAAAAAAAGGACCTAAAATCATGAATTCTCAGTTTTCTAAGTGGTACTGGGGAACTCTTTTATTTCTCCAGGATTATGGCTTTTGCAAGTGCTCTCTTCGCAGAACTTTGTAGCTCTCCATCTTTGGTTATTGCTGCTGTGCTACCTGTAAAGCTGCTTCAATTCAGAAATACCCCAGGTAGCACCAGAGGGAATGGAAATTTGGAAGGGTATTGCAGCCCAAAAGGTGTTGGGGTTCAGGAGGGATTTCACCATTTTTTCCCCTCTCAGTCTGAAGCTGATGCATTTGCCTCAATGCTGTTTGAGATATGTTGGTGGTCTCAAATTATCACCTGGATGTCAAAAACAGAAGACAGCTTCTATTTTAGTATAAAAATAAAGTATTTATTAATTAAGAAATTAATTAAAATTAATTAATTAAAATTTGATAGCAAAAAAATTAAAAATCCGGGATCCGGATTAAAGGAAAGAAAAGAAAACCGGGAATGCAGGGATAGGAGACTCTTTTAGCC
>VZRO01005365.1:89643-106968 GCA_013397915.1 Daphoenositta chrysoptera | reverse complement strand
AAAATATTCAACAAATAATCTCAGAAAACAGTACATACCAATAAAACATTACTTAACAACATTATAGATGCTTGACAAAAATAATAAAACTCGGGAATAACAATGCTACACAGTGAATAATCTAAAATCATAAAACATCCAACAAATAACTTTATAAACACTTAATGAACATACAGCAACTTCAATAACATCATAAACATCTGGTAAAGATGACAGAACTGGGGAATAACAACGTTTAACAGGGGCACAACAGGGGTATTTTAAGAAAAGATGGCTTTTAATCTAGATTAACCTGTTTTCAACTGGGGCACATATAACAACTTTAAAGTAGGTAACCTTCAAACACTTAATTAACTGGACAATAAAATAATCAATCATCAATGAGCTTGACTAAAACTACCTAATATGCAAGGACAAATAAATAATTGTGCATAACACTGGAGGTCCAGTTATTTTGGCAGATGCACAAACATGGGCTTGAGCAGCCAGGTGGATTTTTTCTGAGTTTTAGTGTTTATTTGGATAAAGGACCTGCACAGAATGAGTCAGCAGGAAGATAATTTTTTTAATGGAGAAAAAACTTTAAAGGTCCAAATCAAGTATAAAATGTTATAACTCATTGCTTTCCAGTGAGAAGGAGACTGTGCTTTTGTACCTTTGAAAATCTTATTCCTAACACCTAATGCCACCATCGTTGCCATCAGATGATCCTCGTTTTGCTTGGAAACAATTAGGGTTTGGAGTATCTGTGGGGGCAAGATAAGCCTCTCACCTCTGTCTGAAATCCTTCATGTCTCAGCTGAGGGCTACCCACAGAACGGTTAGAAGATGGTTTTATTGCTATTACCTGTACTAGATTATCTCATATGTAAAAAAAAAAAAAAAAAAAAAGGAAAAAAAAAAAAACAAAAAAAACCCCACACCAACAAAACCAAAAAAAAAAAAAAAAAAAAAAACCAAAAAAAAACCCCCAGACCAAGCAAACCAAAACAAAAGCAAAACAACAAAACCAAAAAAAAAAAATTCCCACTGGAAATCAAACCAAACTTGTCTAACATTTTGGGACCTAAAGTTTAGGAGAAGACATTAATGAGGACTTCCTACAAATGCCTTATTTTAGGACACCATAGCTTTTTCCAGTGTCAGAGCATGGATCAGATATCAGACCTGCCTGGTCTCCAGTTCAGGTCCGGTGACCGTGGAAATAAATGGCAAAACCCGAGTTAATTCAGTGGGAAAGGGAAGACCGAGTTATAAAAATTGTAGGGAAAAGTCTAAGGCAGGATTCTGCAGAGAAAAGGTGTCAGCTTTTTTAATTATGTTGTGAAGATAGCTTGTAGGACATCTGGAGTAGCCTGGGAGGTGTCAAGAGGAATTCAGTAGGAAATACTTTTTTAAATTATTCCAAATAACTTTGGAGCTGACACATCAAACTGCAGAATTGCACTTGGGCACAGGAGAAAATACATCTGTCTGCACCTATTTCACTGAGTGCAGAAATAAGGGATAGAGATTATGGCTAAAAACTGTTGTGGTGCAGGGAATTTAAAACTGAGGATCACTCACAGGTCAGTTTGTAGGACTGATCCCCAGAAAACATCCACTAGAGTCGTATCAAGTTTTTGAACTTCAGTCTATAACAGGGAATCCTGTTTATATCTGGTTTCAAAGGGCTGAAATTGTGGGTTTAGCATCTGTAGGAATCTCTCCCTCAAACAGATCATGGTGATGAAACTTAACAAGAAGTATTTTTCATAATTTAAATCCTTAGTTTACTCAAGCTCATCAGAGAAGTTTTTTTTTCTTCTGGTATGGGATCGTACTGATCCCATTGTTTAATAGTATTTTTATTTTTATCAATTTTTATTCCAACATTTAAGAAAATCCTGGGCATTTGTAATGCCAAATAGATATAAAAAACAAGAAATGAAAAAAAAAGAACAAGCCCAAACAAAGTTTAAATTTAAAAAAAGCTGTTAGAAGACTACAAAAATAGTTAAGACTTGAACTCAAACTGAATTCTTCAGTTCCAGTTACTTTTAATTTCTTCTATTTCTTAACTTTGAAATTTTAAATGGAAATAAAGTTGTTTGACTTTTGATTTCCCTCTTTTTTTCTTTTGAAAGTATTTAAGCATAGATTTTATCCTCCTGCTTCTTTTATTTGTTTTGATTATTTTAGGCAAAACCCCAATGCTTTCTTTTGCTGTTTTTTAATAGACCTTGATTTTTTTTTTTTTTTTTAAATCCACAAACTCAGAAGGAAAACACATTTCAAGCCCAATGATAACCTCTAGGTCTTCTTCTTGATTCTGTACATCCTTCAAATAGAAGGACACAAGCATTTTCTCTTGGCAGGTACTTCTGCAGCCACAAGGGAAGGGATAAGAAAAAATAAAACTCTGTTACCTGTAAAACTTAATATAATAACATTTCATATTTAATGGCTAAAAAATCAGGTAGATTTATGAGCGCTTCAGAGAAGAACTGAAGAGAAAGAGAATTGCTATCTAAAAAACCCAAAGCCATGGCCATGTAGATAATATTTAGTGAAGTTCACCAGCCAAACATCTTGGTGGTGGAGTCTCCATCCTTGGAAGTGTCAAAAACATGGATATGGCACTTGAGGACATTGTTTAATGGTGATCATGGTGGTGGTGCTGGGTTGACAGTTGGATTGGATGATCTTAAAGGTCTTTTCCAGCTTTAATGATTCTGTGATTCTGTGATTCTCTGATTCTACTCCATGAACTTGATTGATCCTGCAGATGAACTGCAATGGTTTTGTTCCCAGTTCTGTCTGCAGACAACAGGATGAAAATTTGACACTTCAACTCTCATCGTATATCTGCTTGTTTAAAAGTGCACTCATTTATACAATAGATTATTCAGCTCTTCCCTCTTCTCCAGTCTCTCAAAAGAAGACAAAACACGATAGGATCTTAGCTGGGACATCAGGAGAGCTGTAATGGGAGGCAGAACTATGAGGTCAGTTAAGATTACAAGTTGCCGTACTAAATAAATTGAAGTACTACATTCTAAAAGGCTTCTATAAACTCCCCCTGGATAAATCAGAAGGCAAGCAAGAACAAGAAGAATCAAAAGTTAGTTTTGTCTTTATTACTTTGGGTTCACATTTGTGCCCACAAACACCTCACGCTGTGGTGTGGAGGTGCAGTATTGATTTAATGGGGAGCTGTGGTAGGACCCTTCACCCAGCACATGGGAGGAGTGGGGAAAATCCTCCTGCTGCTTTCCTCTGCAGCACCATGTCCCAAGGGATTGGCTGTGCTGCACCCACCCTCCTGCAGCCCCCACGACTACTGCAATCCACAGCCTCCAAAATACCATCCCTGAGCTCAGTGGGAGCACCTAAAATCACCCCAGTCTCCTTTCCATGGACACAGAGTAGGCTGAAGTGATGGGCTGTGAGAAGTGCTACATGGAAAGGAACGGGAAATGAAAACCAGGGAGGAAGGACATCTTCCCAGGCTGAGATAAAAGTTTTGTTCCAGACCCCTGTTCAATGTATGAATGGTGCATCTTATTTCACATCCTCAGTCA
This sequence comes from Daphoenositta chrysoptera, assembly GCA_013397915.1. Lineage (NCBI taxonomy): Eukaryota > Metazoa > Chordata > Aves > Passeriformes > Daphoenositta > Daphoenositta chrysoptera. The sequence continues at coordinate 103,405 of VZRO01005365.1, read as the reverse complement.
CATCCTCCCCATTTCACATCCTGAATTTGAACTGCTAATTTATATAGTTCGGGTAAAATTTCTTATGCATGTAAATATATATTTAAGTGCACATATTTCCTCTCTGAGGAAGAAAGTGTTATCAAAGCTCAAGAAATTCACAAGTGATTAAGTTCTCACCGAGAGTCACACAAGTTTCCATGCTGTCCCTCAAAGTCACTAAAACCTTTGAGAGGCACAAAGAATGTATCCCCTGGCACCTCTCTAGACAATATCAGCAGCACAGCCACAATCATTGGCACCTTTAACCATCAGGGCCTCCCAGGAATGGGGATGAGGCCGCTGACTTGCTTTGGAGAGGCTGCAAAGTGACTGCCACCAAATTGAACCTTCCAGCATTGGGAAGCTGATACCACTTTCATCTCAATCGCTGCAGCGAGGCTCCTGTTGAGCATCTTTAGAAAAAAAGTGCTGCTAAGTTTCTCCTAACCTGCTTCCCTGGCAGGAGACAGATAAAAGAAGCTTCTCTTTATGTGAAGACACCTTTGAAGGCTGTCGTTAGCCGGTGGGACCTTCCGTCGGTGTCAGGATCTCGACTGCTGTGCTCCCAAACTCTGCTGCAATGGATTCACTTTTATAGGGATTTTCTCACAGTTCATCCTGGCTTGGGTTGTTCTTTTTGTGAGAGCTGTAATGGATGAGACAGTCTGAGAGCAGAGTCTGTGTGGTCCTTTCCCTGCTGGCTTGATCCTCGGCAGTGCTCCCTTGAAAATGCTGGTAGGTCCAATTCTAGAGAGTGAAACAATCACAGAATGGTTTGGGGTTGAATGGAATCTCAAAGATCATCCAGTTCCAACCCCAGCCATGGGCAGGGACACCTTCCACTAGACCAGGCTGCCCAGAGCCCCATCCAGCCTGGCCTCAAACACTTTCCACTTCTTGCGCTCTGTCAGGTTGGTGCTGTGACCACTGCCCTGGGGAGCCTGTTCCAGTGCCCAACAACCCTCTGGGTGATATTTTCCTAATATCCAACCTAAACCTCCCTTGACACAACTTTAGGACAATCCTTCAGGTCCTGTCACTGATCACCAGAGAGAAGAGATCAGTGAGAAAGCTGCAGACCACAGCTGGGCAGCATCAGTCTCAAACAACCTAAAGACACCAATCTTAAGTAACACCTGGACCACGATAATCTATGAAAAGAGGAAGGAAGCCCCTTTTGCTCTGGTTCTCAATCAATGACACTGTGAGCAGCTACTCCACAATGGTTCTGTTTGATTTACAGTAAAACCCCACAAATACAGAAGTTGTAAAGTAGGTATGCTTTTTATTACGGCACCGGGCAACAAGGAGGTAACCCTGCAAAGATGTGCGTACCCAACACGGAATTTAGTTTGGAATATATCTGGTTACATGTTACATATGCATCAGGTTACACAATAACCTATCCATATTCATAACCTATCCCTGCTTTGTATGCTAATGAGCTCAATGTTCATTAGCATGTGCTGTGTGCATGTGCGGTGCCTCCTGGTGCCCATGGGCAGGGGTCTCAGGATGAAGTAAATGAGTCTTCCTCAGGATTGAACTCTTCACCTTGCCTCCTTGCACATGCCCCCGGGTCTCTTGGTCTTAGTCCAAATTTCGAGGCTGGTTTTGGTTGGTTTAGGGGTCCAAGAGTAGGAACAAGGTTACGGTTGGTTCCTTTTCCTCAGTGATTTAGCATCCTATCCTGATCCTCCCATACATCCTTCCCCTTTTCCTGGCCAGCATAGCAAATGTTGAGCAAGCACATACATTCTTTAGTAAGTAGTTGCAAAGTTTTGCAATACTAGAAATCAACCCGAAAATCTATCAGCAATTAACCCTAAAATCTAAGTCCTTTGTGTTGTCCCTTCTCTGGGACGAGAGTTCAGAGCACTGACAGGGAAGCACCAGGACAACGAGTCCTGCATCAAGGAATTAAACCCAATGAAATGTGAAGGGTGATATTGAAACCACAGGGAGCCTCCTGCAGACACCAAAAGAAAGTTGCCACGAATGTGAAAGGCACCTCAGCCTCTCCACACAGAGAGAGGGACTGGTTTATTTTTAAAGCAGCCTTGACAAAACGAATGTGTTGGAATCTCTAACCTCCAATGGCAACTGACTCCTCCAACAGGGAGTGTAAGAACCCCCTAAAGGCACATCCCATCGAGTTATATCTGACACCCAGGGAGAGGCAATGAGCCTTCAGCAGTCAGGCTGCAAAGCGAGATGAGCCTCATAAAAGAGGAACAGCCAGCTGTGGATTTAGGGCTAATCCTAATTGGAACCTAACAGGAGAGGAATTCTTTGGCATTTGGATTGAAATAGGCTGTCCCCAAAAATGTGTGGTATGGTGTAAAGCACCTAAGAAAAGGCAAAGAGAGCTGTCATGTCTGAATGAAGGATTTTGCATTCAGTGCTTGGCTTTCAGTGCGGTCTGGTGGTGCTTTAAAATGAAACAATACTTGCCACGTTGGAATTACCACTTTTCCACATATATTCAACTTAAATTGAATCTGTTAAGAAAAAATAATCACGTGATTCAGTAACAAAGAAGGAGTGTGTTTCATGTGAAATGAGTATAAATTATATATGCAAAGATCTAGATCTTTAAAAGGACTATAATGCCTACAAACTAAACTATTTAATGGTTGGAAAACGTAAAAATTTATATTGCTTACATAATTTATTTCAGCTGTCTTTTGTATATATTCTGGTATGATATAAACACCACTCATCTAAGGAAGATGACATTAGGCTCAGGAAGGTGAGTGGTCAGTGAACAATCGTTTCTCCTTCTCATCTTTACCATGTGGTCACAGATCTAATTTTCTGCACACAACTCAAACCGAGAACCCAAATTTAATCTCTTCTTTGGGAGCATTCATGCCTCACTTAACCATCGCATATAAGTACTTATCTCCCAAACACCCCTTTTTATGTAGGATCACCCTTTTTTGATCAGATTTTATGAATGAGGACCTGAAGTGCAGAGATGTTTTTGTCAAAAGTGATTGGTGGCATTTGGATGCTGAATTATTCAAGCCTACGGCCTGTTTTATTCAGAGAGCTGAGCCAGATGACAGCCTGCAGGTTCACAGCAGATCTCAGCAGCAGATGTGCATTCCCAGCAGCTTTTCAGATACCCAAAGATTTGGATGGTTGTTTCCCTGTGAGTGAAAGTCAAGGCAAGCATGGGAGAGGCATTTCCTTGCCTGCACTTCCTGAGAGCTTGTGGCATGAAGACAGGAGCAACTGGATGGGTCGTGCAGGTGACACTTCCAAAGAATTTTAAATTCCTGAAGAATTTAGAAATGGACATCCTTATGCTTATAGTAAACATAGGCAAATCCAGCCCTGCATCTATTTTTCAGATGAATGACAAAAGCAATATTCTGGGTGCCACTGCCAGTATCAGTCCCCTGTTTGAAAAACAGCTACATTAGAATTTCTCATGAAGGCATCTGAAGAATATTTTAGGGCTGTGGATAAAAAAAGAGCAAAGTTTAATCATTTTACCGAGTTTGCATCGCTATATGAGGTGATCTGTGGTAATCAGCAGGCAAAGAATGACCCTCGTTGAAAGGGAGGCAGAGATGCACAGGATGTTTCAAGCATTTCTGGCAGCGAGTCATTCTGGGTAAGCTCATTTAAATGGTTATGTGCCCCCTTATGGCCTCATCAATGAGGCTATTAAAGCTTAGGTTATTTCCAGTGATGGATACACTTGCACATTACAAACTTGGGAAAAGAAGAGAATAATTTAAAAAAAAAAAAAAAAAAAAAGTAAGCAAAACGGAAAAAAAAAGAAGTATAAAAAAAAAAAAAAAAGAAAGCCCGGATTTTGACAAAGCCAATTCATTCTCACTGCTGTTCAGAGATAACCAGTGATGGAACATCCACGATAAACTGTGTGACAATGGAGATAAATCCTTAGGGAGCGGAAATTAAAGCTTGAAATAAATGTAGGCAACTTCAGCATAAAAAGGTGGGAGCACTGTGCTGTCTAATTATAGGATAAATACATGCAAAACAAATGGTACTAAAGCACATGGGTCACTGTCTTCAACAGCTGTTGCGGTAGAATTTTGAGCTTTATATTATCCACTTCCGTGATAAAAAGCTAATTCTGTCATCTGCTCGTCATGCAGCTCTTGGTGAGCCATTTGAACTCCTTGTGGCTCAAAATGCCTGTAAGGAGTCTGAAACTCTGTTTTACATTCGCCATCTGATACCCAGAACACAGTAAAACTCCTCTGGGACGAAAACTTGAGTATGTCATTCCCTAACTCAAGCAGAGTTTTATTAACAGCTCGCTGTACCTGGAATGAGACATTGGTCATGGGAGCAGGAGTGTGGCAGAGCCCCTCTGGCCTCTGTTGAAACAGAGGTTATTGTTTCTAGGTTTAAGAATTTTGCCTTTTCAAACTCCTTCCACTGTGAAAATAGTTTATTTTGTAGCTTTTCCTGGTGCTGTGACTCCCATTCTGGGTTGAGAACCGTTTTTATGTAATTTCTGACTTGCTCAGGCCTGCGTTAAATTTTGTGAGAGCAAGGTATAAGGGCAAATGCAGAAAAAAATTCCTTTAAAATAAGAATATATACAAACTTCGGGAGAATTGAAGGTGGAAAATTATCTCTAAGGCCATTGTGCTGCCACAGTACAGTTGGGATGCTGTGGAGAGAGGCTCCTGTCTGGCTGAGGTGCTGTGGTGAAGTAATTTGTCTGGTTTTGTTATAAATGGATCTCACTTCAGGATTTTCACCTCTCCCCTCTTCCTAGAACGTTATTGATTTACTTCTATTCTTACTCTTCAGCCCATAACCTCCTTGGCTTGAGTTAGACTGGAATCACGGGAGAGGAGCATCCCTGAGCTCTGGTGCAGATATTCAGAATAAAATGCAGATTACTTTAAATACAAGATGAAAATACTTCCTCCTGCACCTTGACCAAACTATAAATTCATACTAATTGCTGATTCCCAAAGTTGGGGCTTAAAACTAGTAACAGTGAAGGTGTGATATCGTCTTTACTTTCTTTTAATGTTTTGGGATGAAGTTTGACAGCATTATTATCCACAGGTCTAAGAACTGCTCTACTAAAACCTGAAATGCATCACAGGGCAGTGGGTTTCACAGTCCAGATGTGAGTTTATGTGTGGGATTTGTCAGTCATTTGGAATACAGCTTTTCAATTTATTCCTACTCTATAATTCTATATAATTCTGGATTAATTCTGAGTTATAAATTGACTTTGGTAAAATGTGATTATTTTACATGCTTTTAACTACATTACCATGTCATTGCATTTGCATAATAAACCTCCCAATCTTTTCCTCTTGTTTGGGAGAATATTTTCCTCTTACCAGTCATTCCATCATCACCATCTCCTTACCTCATTCTGGTTTGAGCTCTAAATGTTTGACCTGCCTCCTCTAATTTTACATTTGCCATTATTGCAAATTCTCACCATGTTCCAAAATCACTAAGGAAAATTAAATACATTAAATTTTAATGTTTTTCCCATGAGTCAGTCCCTCAGTTTTGTTTCAGTATTTGTTGTCCTTGCTTTGACTTTTGTGCATCTACCTTTTTGTAAAGAAGAAAAAGTGATGTGAACTTTTAAATATATTCCTTGGGCTGGATGGTCATTGTAGGAACGTTCCTACTGAACGTAGGAACGTTCCTTTCCTTTCCTTTCCTTTCCTTTCCTTTCCTTTCCTTTCCTTTCCTTTCCTTTCCTTTCCTTTCCTTTCCTTTCCTTTCCTCTGTTCCATTCCATTCCATTCCATTCCATTCCATTCCATTCCATTCCATTCCATTCCATTCCATTTTTCAGTATGTCATTACCTTTCCAAGTGAAATTGCTGTCTCAGTCTTGGATTGGCCTCACAAATAAAAATTTGTCTGAGGTTTTACCAACGTGGAGCTGTAAAGCCATCATGGAATAGCTGATTTGCTTTTTTAATTCTTAACAGACAAAAGGAATTTCTCCTCCTTAGACTCACCTGTGTGTCCTGGCTTCAAGAACCAATAGCACAGGTCCTTCCTTCCCTCTTAACCTTTTGTGATGCTCCAATGCCTCCAGTGGTGAGCACCACAACTTCAGCTGATTTGTAGTGTTCTGGAGTAATTTGTGGCCATTTGTCATTTCTGGACAGCTTTTCAAGTGAGTAAAATATTCAAAAGCAATCCTGCAGCTCTCACATCTTTGAGAAGTTTGCACAGGTCTGCACTTGGTGCTTTAGGTGCCAAAGTACCTCAGAAAACTTTACCTTTAGCAGGTAAAGTTTTCTGCTGAAAATTGATGTGTTGGCTGGTACATAACCCCCTGGCTGAGTGCTCACAGCATATCAAGACAACTTCAAAAGCCCCAGCTCTGAAAAAAAAAAAAAACCTAACTGAAAGCAATTAGATGAAAGGAATTTCATAACTTTTCTATGACAACAACCTTTGGTATTCTTAGTACATTTTTATTTTGAGCAGTGAGTCACACAAATGCAGCGAGAAACAACAAAGAGGACGTCAAGTTCCATTACTGTAGCACGATGGTGGATGACAAGGGCATCTGGTTGATAGAACAGAACAGAAAATTGCACTTTGTCTGGCAATTAGGGGAACAAAACGGAAAAAATTGTCACTGTCTTTTTTCTGTTTAACTTCAAAAAGTACATATGATTTCTGCCTGGGGAAGTTCTGTAGGTGGCTGCCTGCCTTGTAGTCCTGCTGAAGCATCAATTTGTGTTCAAAGTGGAGAAGTAAACTGGGTGTTGAAATATTCATCTGACTAAATTTCTGTCTTTTTTTTGTTGTTGTTTTGCAGTTCTTAAAAAAAAGAAAAAGGGGAAAAAAAAATGCCCCATTGCTGACTGGCTTCAGCTTAGGTGTTGATGTAACCACTCATGATAGGATATTGTTTTTTAATGAACTTTGCAGCTGGTTGGTGTTTGCTGCCAGAAGGACTGAGTGATGCTGCAGACAGAGAAAACCAAACTCCATTTTTTTTTTTCAGAGCTGAAATCAAAAGCTGAATGTGTATGCATCTTCTAAAAGACCTAAAACAACCCAGAGATCCCTGTCCTGTGCTCCACTAAGGCTGATCAGAGTACCTGCAGCTACCAGAATAGGGATAAAAAAGATATTAGTTTTGTAAGACACTTTTCTCATCTTTACAAGATCACTGGCTCAATAGTCAAAAGGGAATTTGAATGAGTTATCCCAAAAAATTTCATTTCAAGCTGTAAATAACGTTTCTGTTCTCTCTTTTTTCATCGTGTGGGTTTTTTTTGTCATTTTAAAAAATGTGACTTTCTTCTCTGAACACAAACCAAATCCAGCCCATTACCAACTGGATTTAATATTAAAATGCAAGGAGTTTTTATTTATTCTCACAAATTGAGTGGAATTCAAAGTAAGTCTTGCTCACTCTGTGCCAAAGTAGAGGTCACAGAGACCACGCAGTCTGCTGTGATGAAGGTACACAGAGCAGTAGCAGCAGCAGAACTGGGTGAACTGGGACCCAAATTACTTAGATTATACATTTCCTGTACTTTCTCAAGTTTCTAATTCCATTATTAAAATGTTCAGCATTATCACTTAATTGTTGCTAATGACTTCATATATAACCAGCCGCTGTTAAAACAGAAAATTAGACGGTCTGCTCTCTCTGCCTTTCAAATATTTTATGAAAATTTGTTTGCATTTATTCATAACCTTTAAGGAAACCCAGGCAGTCAAACCACATCCTCATCCAGCAGGATGTGAAGGTGTTCCATCAGGATAAGATACATTTTCAGGTTCTTCTCTGACAGAGAATCTGTCAGAGTGGCTCAGCAGGAAAGCGGTCCTGGCACCAAATCTGTCACAGCTCAGGGAAAGTGTGGACAGTGCTTTTAGCCAGATGGTTTAGTTTTAGCATGGGTCCCTTCCAACTTGAGATATTCCATGATCCTAAATTAATTTTGGGGTCAGTACCTCTTTGCAGAACATCACCAAGGCTTTTTGATCATTCAAAGTGCTCAAGTGTAAAATACCTAAGTAAGACCTGGACTTTCCAGATCATCACTCCAGGTTCCATGAGGTCCTTCTGTGTTTGGTTGCCCATCCCATCCCTAAAACAAGAGTAGCAGATAGGGGGTTCTATTCCTCACAGATAAGGCAAGAGCCCAACTTCCCAGTGAGTTTTCATTTATGTTCAGACATAGCTTGTATAATTTGTAGAACATATGGTTTCAAACAGAAAGAGAGTAGGTTTGGATTAGATAGTGAAAAAATAGAAAAAATATCGATAGTGAAAAACAGAAAAAATTCTTCCCTGTGAGGGTGGTGAGGCCCTGGCACAGGGTGCCCAGAGAAGCTGTGGCTGCCCCATCCCTGGAAGTGTCCAAGGCCAGGTTGGATGAGGCTTGGAGAAACATGGGATAGTGGAAGGTGTCCCTGCCCATGGCAGGGGCAGGAACTGGACGGTCTTTAAGGTCCCTTCCAACCAAACCTGATTCTATTATTCTGTGAACACAGTTCAAATTTAGAGTCCGTGGGCTAAGAAATGCAGGGGTGTCAAGGCCTCAGGCACAGCGTGTGCAGGGCTAGAAAGCAAGAGAAAGTAGCAAAACCAGAACTATCAACATCAAATGAAGTGTCAGCTCACAAAGTCACCCCTAGCATGTGACACCAGGGCCCGTGAGAGATGTTTCCCTTTCAAGCCATCTCTTCTGAGGTCTCTTCTCCAAATATGATATGAAGGCAATGGCGTAGAAGACTTTCAAATGCAAATGGGAGAAGGGAAATGGCACGTGGCAGAAGGAGATGGATGTGATGGTGATGGAATGTTTAGCTTTTCTTTTCTAGAAACTTTTATCGTTATGTTGGAGTGTGATGTTCTGCTGCTGTTGTGGTTTTGAATTCTTCAAGGGATAATTTGCTTCAGCAAACTGTCCTTTTTTCTCTCTTCCTTTACCATAAGAAGTGGGATTTTATAGGGTTTGGAAATCCCTCTATTCACTTTAGAAACAGATTCTACATAGTAAATGGAGTTCTTCCACTGGCAGTGCTTTAAAACAAAACAAGCAAACAAAAAAACCAAGACTCTAAAGAGAAAAACATTAAGCAAAAAGATTGGCATTAATAGGAATTTCTGTCCTCCTGATTGCAAAGTTTAGAAAATGAGAATCCACAAAGTTATGCAAACACGTTTTGCATTTCCAGAGCTAATTAGTGCATACTGGAGGGGAGAAAATTACACCAACTTCTAAACAGAAATGTTAATTGTCAGCCTTTGTGTTTCAAGGCAGTAAGTGCACCTTGGCATTTCTGCCTTCTCGATCCCTGGATAGGGAAAGAAAAGAAAATTTATTTCCCCTTACTCATTCAAGTCCTTTATTAAACATCCTCTGTAATGACTACCCGAAAAATTAGCCTGATCTAAAAATTATATTTATCTGTATTTTGATTTCAAACTGTGAGTGGTGAATCAGACTTCCTTGAGTTTCCAAAAGACCTACTCCAGTTTTATGTTAAAATATTATATTAAAGCCTTTGCATGGTTTTCTGGACTAAACTTTGGAGTATTTTGGAGGTGATATTTTGAATTTGATCTTTTCTTCACTGGATTTGGGATTGCTATGTGTCCTTTTTTAATTACCTGGAAGAAACCTCAAGCCTGGAAAATGTAATTTTGTCACGGAGGTTTGCAGAGGTTCCCATGAGAGATATTTTCTCATACTTTCAGTTATCCCAAATTGATAGTCCATGTAAAAAATGTTTCTTCAACAGGATTTTTATACCATAGAGAGACCAACCTTGAATATCTATAAAATGTCAAAGTAATAAGAATACTTAGGTTTATGTAAGGATCAGAAACCTCCTTTGCCATGTCGTTTGAATATTGCTCTGTCTTAGATGGTTTTCAGGACACTGAAGTTTGAGCACCATTTCCAAGAAATATTCTGAATACCTTAATGAAATCATAGAAAGATAGAATCATTAAGGTTGGAAAAAACCTCAAAGATCATCAGATCCAGCCTCTGACTGAATCCCATCGTGCCCAGTAAACCATATCACATGTGCCCCATCTTCTAAACACTCCCAGGGATGGTGACACCACCACTTCCCTGGGCAGCCTGATCCAGCGTTTAACCACTCTTTCAGGGAAGAAATTTTTCCAAATATCCAACCTGAATCTCCCCTGGCACAACTCAAGGCCCTTTCCCCTTGTCTCATCAATTATTAAGGTTTTTCTCCTGCCTTTTGCCTTCAAATAATGTATGGCAGTAAATATGCTTTAAAGTATTTTTTGTTTTATTTTGGTCCATATAAAAAGGATCATTTTTAATAAGAAAATGCAAAAAACATCTGCATGGATTTCAACTGCTTTTTTGTAGTCATACAGATTTTTCCCTTCTAAAAAGAACAGTCTCAGTGCATTTGTATTCTTGGATTTCTGTGATATTTCTCTCCAGCCTCATAGAAATATAACACCACTGCAAAATACAGCTCTGAGAGTACCTCAGAGATCTGAATATTTGCTAAAATATAACAGAAATGATGAAATATCAGAAATTTGCGAATTCTTTTTTAATGCTTTCCTTTGGGCACCAACCAATTTTGGATAGAGAAAGACAAATACCACCATAATAATAAACAAAATCCCTACATAAGCAGAAACAGGAAGCTTCATAACAAACAATCAGATGGTTCCCAAGTTATTAAAAAGGTTATTACATTTAAAGGCAAAGGAAATCTCTGTTTCTGTTTTCCCAAAGCATTTCTTTCATGCAAGGGCAAATGTTTTCTGTCAGCATTTTGAAACTTATTCATGAGACACTATTTGCGTTTATCATTGTTATCCTTGCATCATTTTATTTACTCACAGAAGAAATGTGAAATGAGGCTCATGAAAACTTTTACTTTTGAATAAAGTGTTGCCAATTTTAAATGACTGAGAGACATGGATTTAGAGAAAGTACTGTATCCACATCTACATTTAAAAGGCCAAATTAATCCTACTTGTAATTAAATCAAGGCTTAGACTCTGCATCAAATGTTGCAGTGTATTTCTCTTGGATGGATGGATAGATGGATGGATGGATGTGACCCAAGATTTTTTTATTTATAATGTCTCTGTGCTGACTTTTAAACATTGCTATAAAACAACAGAAGTAATTTCAAACACTGTAGAAAGCAAATATTAGACTCCCTAGGCCTAATTCTCATTAACTTTAACGCCAATTTACACCACTCTTGCAGTGCATTGGGGCCATAAACTGAATTACATTAAGCATAAAATGTTTCTAATGTGAGAACCAGACCCGGTGTATTTGCAGCATTTTTACAACCAACTTCCCAAGGATGGTGCAACGCCTTCCAGTTTCCAAACAGAGGGCTCATCACAGCTGTTTTCTCACTTTCAGGTTGGAAGAGCTGCTTCCTTTCACTTTGAACAGTTTTGGATTAGCTAGAAAAAATCCATTAAATGAATCCCCCACCCCTCAAAAAAAAAAAAAAAAAAAAAAAAAAAAAAACTTTCACAAACAAAANNNAAAAAAAAAAAGGCATTTCCAAAGCAGAAAAAAGCAGATGCATTGCTGAATCTCTGTTATTGACTGCATAAACCCCATGCTGGACTTAGAATATCCTACCCCTGTGTACAGCTGATCCATGAAAATTTCTTCTCAATTATCGAGTAAAACCTCACCAAAGGAGGCCTGGCCATGTAGGAAAAAAGTAAAAAATAAAAAAAAACCTAAATATATAAACCAGGTAGTTCCAGTCAAAATCTCCAGTGTGTTAAATAAAAGAAAATTTTAATGTAAGAATTAATGATGTTCTAAGATTATAATTTGATACCATGGCTGGCATGACCTGCTAGGCCCATCAAAAGGCTGTGACAGCCACAAGCAGATCTAATTTTCCCACACAGACCTTCAAATCTGACACAGATCTACAGACAGTTTGGGAAATACAATTTGAAATACACATAAACATTTAAACACATTTCTGTTTATTATTTCTTGGAGTTAAAATTCAATAGAATCCAATAGGAAATCTGTGCTTTGTTGGAAACATCCAGTTTTGCCTTTTTAAAATACTGAACTATTGCAGAGAGTGATGAATAGTAATGAAAATAAAAACTCTGCATTAATTATAATTTTCTTCATAAGGAATTCAGATGGAGGATTAAAATAACAAGAGAGTTTCTCAATAAAGTAATTAATGCTCTGAGAACACAATCACAGAACATTGTTTTTTATGGTTTACCAATGGACACTGGAAGATAGAACAAATAGAGAAAAATAATTTTTTAAGTAAATATTTAATATGTTTTATGGATTTTGATTTTCTATAGAACAAGGTAACACACAGAGTGTTCTATCAAGAGCACGCATTAAATACCTTGCATGTTGCATATTTTTGCAGAAGGAAATCTGAGCTGCTGCAGGTGCTTAACCCTGGGAGGGGCAGTCCCAGAAGTGGTGCAGGAATGTCAGCAGACAGAATTATCTGCAGTGCCACGCTGAAGGATGCAGCCACTCTGCATCAGAGCTCCCTGGAACCAGGTCCCTGTCAATCCCCAGAGGGTAAAAGTTTGCCACCAAGTTGCCACAGGCCTTTTGGGACAAGCTAAACTCACCCTCTGAAGTGGGAAACAAGTGCATGTGATGAAAGGAATGGTATTTATGGAAATACTGGAAAGGAAAGATAGGAAGGTGTGACAGGCATCACACAGCATTTTGGGTGAGGCAACAAAGCTATGAAATGGCAGCCATCCAAACAGATTTGGGAAACATTAAAACATGTAGCAATCACAATGTAAATGGAATAATATTCCTTTACCCCTATGGTCCCTCTGGCTGATAGTCTTATTTTTTGAATGCAATTGCTGTAATTAAAGCCACAGTCACACCAGATCACACGGAATCACAGGATGGGTCAGGCTGGCAGGGACCTCAGTGGGCTCACCTGGTGTCACCTCCCTGCTCCAGCAGGGCCATCCCAGAGCACAGGCACAGGATTGTGTCCAGGCAGTTCTGGAATATCTCCAGTGAGGGAGACTCCACACCCTCCCTGGACAATCTGTTCAGTGCACACTAAAGAAGTTCTTCCCCATGTCCAGGTGGAACTTCCTGGGCATCAGTTCCTGCCCGTTCCTCCTGTGCCATTGCTGGGCCCCCGGAGCAGAGCCTGGTCCCTGCTCTGAGCCCTCCCTGCAGACAGGGACAGACAGGGATGGGGTCCCCTCTCAGTCTCTCCTTGAGGCCAAGCAGCCCCAGCTCTTCCTTGTAAGAGAAATGCTCCAGTCCCTTTGTCACCTTCCCAGTCCTTCCCTGGACCCGCTCCAGGAGCTCCGTGTCTCCCTTGTCCTGAGGACCCCAGAACTGGACACAGCACTCCAGGCGGAGTCTCATGAGGGCAGAGTAGANCTCCAGATGTGCCTCACCAGGGCTGCGTGGAGGGGCAGGATCACCTCCCTCAGTCTGCTGGCAATGCTCTTCCTGATGCATCCCAGGATCCCAGGATCCCCTTCTCGGCCACAAGATCAGGACCTAACTGAAAATTAAACATTTCAATAAATGAGGTATTTTCAAATAGGCCTCTCATTTCTGACTCTTTTATTGGATTCTCGTTACCCTGTTGCCTCTGCAACACACTCTGCACTGACTTTCCCTTCTCAGATCTTCTAGTCTTTTTTTTATACAGCCCAAACTTGTCGAGACTGTAATATGCAGAGGCACAGGTCCATCAAAAAAAAAAAAAAAAA
>VZRO01005365.1:76585-89605 GCA_013397915.1 Daphoenositta chrysoptera | reverse complement strand
AAAAAAAAAAAATTATAAAAGCTTGAATCCTATTCCTAATCTCATGCAAGTATTTGTTGGGCCAGCAGACTGAAATCAGCAGTGGTATTTCTGCTGCAAGGACAATGCCTCACACGGTAAATCTGCTGTGAAATGGTTTGTGATGGGCGAGTCTGAGTCCAAGGGGCTGGAAACAACAGAAGCTCCTTCTAGGAAAGAAACAAGACCTCAAGCTGTTTTAAGCAGAAGTGGAAGAGTTCAATAAGAATTCATCCTTTGAACTTTGTCTTTTTTTCTTGATTCTCTTTCCTTACATTTTCTTTCATTCTGCCCTCTGCTCCAACCCCAGTAGCTTGCACCCATCTGTTAAAATATAAAAAGGGCTCCCTCTGCTAGTGCCTATTAAAGTGCCATATGGCTGAGGTATAGCCTGAGGTGCTGAGCATCACAGAGTGCTGCTCTGCAGAATAAAGATTCCTGCACTTGAGGTTTAATTAGGTAAGTGCTTTTTAAGTAGCATCGCAGCTTCCCCTTAAAATATTTATTATTCCTCACCAAAGAACAAATATGAAGCCGGTCTAAAGCACAGCCTGACACACGTATCAACGAGTGTTCCCATCCTTTCCTCCCATTCTCTTCTCCTTCATCCTCAGAGTTGGGGATAACAGGCAAGGTGGTCTCCAAGTGAGCGTGGTCCCTCCTACTGAGGAGGAATCTTTCCAACTCCATCGCTGCTGCTGCAGACAAGGGCGAGCTCTGGGCTCCATCTGCTGCAGAGGAGCAGGGAGTTCTTTATTTCCAGATGCAGCTGCACTGCAGCTCTGTCGAGGGGGGAATAGAGAGAGGAATTGTGTGCTTTGAGGTGTCACTTCGAGTGAGGGACTGGGGTGTGGTGCAGCAGGAATCTGCCACCTCCAAAGAAAGAATACCAAACTAGGAATCCAGGGCAGTGAAGGCAAAATATATCTATTGGCAAGGTATACTTTGAGTTTATTCTGATTCTTCCAACTACTGTGAAGTGCAGGTGAGGAACAATAAATATTATGGATTTTTTTTTTTTCTTTGGTTGTTTGCTTTGTTTTTCAGTGCTGCTTTCGTTCCTGTTAAGAGGAAATTTCAGTATCTGAGGGGAGAGGATCTCCACTTGTTTGGTGCATGTGAGGACGTGTAGGCTTCTGTTCAGTCCCACTAAATATGATGTCCAGTAAAAACACTCTGGAAAAGTCCATGGCCAGTGCCAAAATTCATTGCTAAATGCCATTGTCCTGGAGATCTTGGTTGTGCTGGACAGAGAAGGCTGTGCATCAACTACCAAAATTATTCTGCTTTTCAAACAACTACAGAGACATAAAGAAAACTCAAAAATCTCTTTCCATTCCATGGATTCGCAGTAACTCCCTGGAGTTTCCTATCTT
Organism: Daphoenositta chrysoptera; assembly: GCA_013397915.1. NCBI lineage: Eukaryota > Metazoa > Chordata > Aves > Passeriformes > Daphoenositta > Daphoenositta chrysoptera. The sequence continues at coordinate 88,211 of VZRO01005365.1, read as the reverse complement.
GTATTTTGTCTACTATAGTTTTTCACTTTTATGTTAAGCATGTCGAACACCTCAGTCACTGTAGTATCCAAGATCTGTTATAAATACCTAAACAGAAATCCCTTTCTTCTTCTTCTGCCTGTTGTTTAATAGACTTGAGCTGTAAAAAGGCTTCTTTGATATCCAAAAGTTTTCTCTGTGTCTCCTGGAGCCCTTAAATACTTCATCCCCCCTCTTTTGTCTCTTAATCCCTTATAGCACTACATGTTAAGGAGTAAGTAAAATCTTAATCATTTCTGTTCACAGAAATGAAACCAGAGGCACAATGCAGAATATATAATGCACAACTGGCTCTTCAGTGACTACTCATGATTATCTTCCCTCCCCAACAAACTCCTGTTTCTTTTCAAAAGAAAATTGAGACATTTCTGGAACTCTACCTAATCCCTTCAGTTCTGCTCTTCCCAGCAGTGATAATAAACAGGGAGGAGTGAAATGGATGCAGCACCCCAAAAAACCTGACACAGCTGATTTGGGGAATGCGAGGACACCCAGCCTGGCCAGCACCAAAGAATGTTTCACCCATTCACTGTCTCCAGCAGCTCCCATGAACAGGCACACAAGGAAGAGTAGTAACAGATGATGTACATAAAATATTCTCTCTGGCACTGTCCAAGCTTCTGATTATTTCCTGCTCAGGAAATTCTGACATTGTTTCTTGCTTAGTAGTTCGGAGTTCCTTATTTGAAATATTTTTCTATTCTTCCCTTCAGTCTGTGGGTTTTATTTTATCCATTTTTGGTGAGGATGGCAGGAGAACATACATATTAGAGGAGAGGATTGCTTTTCTGTGTATAAAGAATATTATGGGGAAAACAAGATGGGAGTTGTATCCATGCAGTAACTAAAGAATTTATTAGGCTTTCACTAGATGGGTCTCAGTAGGATCTAGCATGAGAGTTGATACTTATGCTTATTTCCCCTAATACTGCCCAAAAAAATTAAGATAATCTGGATTCCATATAAAAACGGGAACAATTTGTGTGTACATTAAAAAAAAAAATAGAGGGAAGGAAGGAAGGAAGGAAGGAAGGAAGGAAGGAAGGAAGGAAGGAAGGCAGGAAGGAAGGAAGGAAGGAAGGAAGGGCACGGCACATTATTAAATTCCAGGGCACATTATGAATAAAGGCTTCTTTCTGATACCTGTGGTTGCAACACTCAGCTATCTGGTCACTGAAAATTATTTATAGAAAAAAATATGCAAGGCAAATCTTAAAAACCTGTGAACAGAATAAGGTAGTACAGAAATATTTGTTTCAGAATTAGAATATAAAAAAAAAAGAAAGATGAGATTAATGTCACTGAAGTTTAGACAACCAAACCTGAACTTGTCACATACATAGAGTTTGGTTTTTTTAGCTATTGAATAGATTTGTTAAAGATGAGCCAGACTGTCCTCTCTCCTCTCTAAAGAGAAATGAGGGTGATTTGTGTTGATTTGGAGCATTTGAATTTGAATAAAAAGAATCTCATCCATAATATTCCGTATTGACTAATCTGGAGCAGTAGAAAAGGGAATAAACACCCACTAGGCAGGATATTTCACCCACCTACACTGGAAGGATGGTGGAAGAGATCAAAAGGAAAGTCAACTCAGCTATTTTTACCCTTATTTGTGAACAGCCCACTAAGGTCCAAATGAGGAGGTGTCCAAAAGATTTATCAAGGTTATCTACAAATATCAGAGTGAAATCCCTGACATATGTGCATTTTCCTGCCATAAGCAGGGATCAACTGCATTAGTCTCCCTGTTGTCTACCAAAATATCTCCTTTCTGATGGGATTAGGGTTTGCATTAATCCAGCACTTGCTGTTAGAGTGTAAGCAAAGCAAACATGGGAAGCATCCTTCCATCCTCTGCCTCAGCCCTGGCACCATCTGTAGGAATAACACCAACATATGTGTGTGAAACCAGCATCACCCAGAGTTAACAACAGCTAGAGCCCAGATGGATGAAAAAAATGCATTATATTTACATCTATAGAATTTATTAGTTCTTTTTTAATTAGCTCTCTATGCAGCAATTTATTTCCAGTGCTGTTACTAATGAAAACGTTGTAAGTTGCAGTTCTATTTCCAGTGTTAGGAGTTTTATCCGTTCCATCTCTGTCCTCGTTGACTAAAACCAGTTTTGTTTCCTTCATAGTTAAATAGTCTTTTAAAAAATTATCTGAGGAAGGTACTTCTTGAGCTTAAATATGCATTGCTGCTGCTCTGAAACACCCATCAGTGAGACAGCAACACTTACTATGTCAGTGTGTTTTTCTTTCCTGATAGGGAACCTTTTCAGCTCTCATTTTCTCCAGTTCTGCACAAACCACGTTTTTCTTGCACCAGCTCCCTTTAAGCAGAACTGGAGCATACAGTTCCTGCTCCCTTAGCTGGAATAGTTTAATGCCAACCATTTTGTGTGTCTTCTGTGGGCTTTTTTAAGGTTTATTTCCAGTAACACGTGAATGAGAATTTAAGGGTTTCTGTCACCTTTTACAGCTCTGATTTGCTTGCTCTGTAGTTAAAAGCAGCTGCAAGGTGAAAGCCTGGTATTTCCCCATGGCAGGTTCTCAGGGAGGGTGAAATAGTAACGAGGCACTGGATGGGCACTGAGAGATTTGCATCCTTGGCAGCCTTGGCTGTGTACTCCAGTGCTAAAACATCCATCTCCTTGACTTGTCCTGCAACCAGACACTTTTTAGCATAAGTCAGCATTTTTCTTCCTGATCCTTAATCCAAGATGAAAGCCAAATGCCAGTAATTCTGCCTGTTCCCAAAAAAACCCCACAAGGTTTGCCACATTGGTGCAAATGGGTGACTTGCCAGGTCTGCTATCTAATATCTCTTAGTGTCTTGGCTGGTCAGTGTTTTATGTGTCTCATTTTTACATTATCCTGAGTGCTTCCCAGAATAATTCCACATATTCATGAAGCTGCTTTTGTCTCTCCTTCCTCCCTCCACACTACAGGAGTTGCCAAATGTGGGTCAGGGAGCCCTGTCCTGCTAGAGAAAGGCAGCGGCTGCTCAGACCAGAAGAGATGTGGCCTCTTTCACAGAACCCTCTTGTAGCTGGGCAAAGTTGCTGCAGCTGAAGGTGCAAAGTGAACCCGTGGATGGAGAACAACCAACGGTGTTTTCTTGGCCATTCAGTCACTGAGATTTAGATCACGCATTGCTGGAAATTTTAACCTTTTTGTCAAGGCAACAAAAGGAAGTCGTAGCCCTTCTCTGCACCTTGAGCATCACTCTTCTGCATTTCAGTCCTCAGGAAGAGATGATTCCAGATAAATTTATTTGTTTTGTTGTTGGAATGTTGTGAAGAAAATCCCAAATGACAGGGGATTTTTTTGAGAAGTAGAATCATAGAATTGTTAAGGTTCCAAAAGACCTCTAAGGTCATTGAGTTCAGCTGTCCTCCTACCACCACCACCAAGTTCACCACTAAACCAAGTCCTCACGTGCCCATCCACACATTTTTTGAACACTTCCAGGGATGGTGATTCCACCACTTTCCTGGGCAGCCTGACCCAATGCTTTACAACCCATTCCATGACAGAAATTCTCTTAATATTTATTTACTCTAAATCTTCCCTGGCATAACTTGGGACCATTTCCTCTTGTCCTGTCATTTGTTACCTGGGAGAAGAGAAGGAAACTCACCTCACCCTAAATTCCCTTTCAGGTAGGTGTAGACAGCAATAAGGTCACCCCTCAGCCTCCCTTTTCTCCAGGCTAAACAGGGTGACAATGCTTCTACAAGAAAAGTAATATTAAGAGAAAATGAGTACACATCCTCAGGGAGGAAGCATCTTCTGTGACTTGTGACCTTAACAAGCAAGGCCTTATTATAAAATGAGTCTGATTCTTTCTCTCTCCTGACTTGCTCTAGTGCAGGCATGAAGTTTGGGCTTCAGCTAGCTGCTGGGGTTTCCTGTCAGAACTTTCTGGGAGAACTTCTTAGAACCCAAATTTTAAACCTCACACAACCTCGAAAAATGCGTTCAGGGCTTATATTAACTGCATCACTCAAAAAAAAAAAAAAGTTGCTGGAGGTTGAAAAGGAACTTTTTCTTGGATTAAACATTGTCATGTTAAAGAACTATGCAATGACTTTTCAATCATACCCAACTCTGCCACGCACAGCGGGCTATGAGAGAAAAAATGAGGTCAGCTCACTCATAAATAGATTTTCCCCTTGTTTTAATGTGATAAGACAATGCTGCTGAGATTCGCTCTTCACTTGCCATTTAATCAGAGCTGAGTTTGCAATGTCATTACCCGATGTTTCACATATTCAACATCAGGTAATTTAAAAATCTTTATGCAGATGGTCCTGCTACTTCTATAACAGCATTTATTTTTAACAGGTTGGGCAAAATTACTCTAATTCATTACATGTCACCTCCCAGGCGCTGGGCATTCCACCTTTGTGAAATGAATTTTCTCATGATCCCTGAAGTTCAGCGAGCAATATTCACTTCTGAAATGTGATATCACCTATTATATCTCTTGCCATTATTATGCCATGTTCTGCAGCTTTGCCTCCCAGGTGCAAATTCTGAACTGCTGCAGATGTTTTTCACAGGTTTATATGAGTACCAGTTGCACGTTTCTTAAAAACTTTGCCATGCACTGTGCTCTGCTAAAACAAACTTTTAGGATCCAGACAGAAATGCACAGGGGTAAATTCCTACTGGGCACCAGACTAACTTCAAGCACGAAGATGGAAAAAATTTGGGATTTATTTGAGTGTAGTGGATCCCAAGGAGCTGACTTAGACAGACCACACCTTCCTTGGACCCCCAAACAGTGCCTGAACTATGGGCTTGAGATTTGCTGCTGGGCTTTTTTTGTTTTATTTTGTTCCCAATGTTATCTAATTACTTGATTTAGTTTTGCTTTAGGATTAGCCTGTACTCTCCACAAAGCACACCTGTGCTCTTGTGGTGGTCCCTAAACGATGCCCATGCACTTGCATTAATATCTTTATCTAAAACTCCCATTTTAACAATGATCTGCAGCTGCCAAATTTGAAGAATTTCATATCAGGGCCAAAAATCCTCTATACTTCCAAAGGACCTGGATTTCTACTGGGCCATCTTTCTAAACAGAAAAAAGAAATTATTTCAGTGAAGTTGAATCAAAGGTGGCTGCTGGGAACCATTGATGCCCTTAAGAGAATGCACAGGGGAAATAAATGTGTAAGTGAATATTAGGCAATATTGCACGGGGTATATCATCACTGCCATCTCATTTTTTTTCTGACTGAAGACTCTTGGGTTATTAGGTCTGTCCTATTTTAAGAAGCTGCTGTTAAAACTCCAGTATAAGCAGAAATTACCAGTGTGGCTGAATAAGAGCAGCAGCTTTCCTGCTGTGGGCAGTTGTGCACTAAAGAAATCCTGTAATGAAAAGTGGACTTCATTTGCTTCCCTAGAAAATTAGTGGGAAGGATTCTTTAAAAAGATGAACTTTAACTGATGAAACAACAGTCTTTACTGAAGGCAAAATCTCATCATCATGTACCACACTTGAAAAAAGGCCCAGCTAAAGGAAGCTGGAAGGTTTACAATGTCAGTAATATAATTCTCAGATTAATCTGCTATCTGATTAACTTCAGCTTCAAAGAAGCAGGAAACACCACAGGTTTTCTTAGTATTGTGACCTTTTTCTTCCTTTCCTTGTCCTTTTTTTTTTTCTTTTCCACCCTGAAAACGCATCATTAAAATTTATGTATATAATAAAGCCATTATATCAGGCCCATGTTGAAACCTTCATCCAAGTGATCAGAAGGGGTTTTCAGAGGCCATTCCCCACCACCACAGATGGAAGAGATTAATTTCAAATTAATTAAGTCATGAATTGCACCCCAACTGCAGAGGAAGGTTATCTGACTTAGGGTAAATTTGATGTTGATGTCCAAAGCTGGTGATCTGTTGAATCCTGAACACAGAAACAAATTATATTTAGCATATTGTCAGGAAATGAAATTCAGAATATTAGCAACAACAGGGGACTGCAGTCAGAAAAATGTAAACAACCAGAGATTTCCTACTTTCCCTTTAATACTCTCTTAGGGGGTTCAGAAATAGAAAATTTAGATCCTCATGTTGCAAGATGCTCTCTCCACCATCAGCCTCACAGATTAATTTAGGTTCTACATTCATATCGTGAATGAGATGGTGTCACAGGATTTCAGCTCTGTGATACTTGGAAGCTACTTTGCAATTTACATCTGAAACTCTATAGAATATGCTACAGTTTCAGAGGAAAGTAGATACATAAAATATATTGTGATGTGGGTTTAATTAGTGTAAATTTGCATAGGGGAAGGTTTCAGTTTGAAAAGATCAAAAGACAGCAGTGCCTTGGAATGGGGTCCCTTTGAAAAAAAAAAAAATTATTGAAATTTTAAAAAATATTATTGAATATTATTGAAAAAAATAAAAATAAAACAAACTGAATTAAACAAAAAATCGCAAAATTGAGTCAAGGACTTTAAATTTCCTTTCTGTGGGCTGCAACTCAGGATACCTGTGCTGAGGGTCCAGCTCTGGCACGTGTTTACTCCCTGCCTGAGTGTGACATGTTGAGAAGGAGCCTTTAAATAATTCTGAAGAGCTGTTTTCATGTCCATGTTTTCAGTGCTCACCACCAAAATCCATCTGTTCATTCTGTCCTATATTCTCCATCCTTTGGGCTATCCATCAGTCTTCCCTCAACAGTGTGGGTTTACAGACCATGGCTTTGCAGAGCAGCTGCAAGAATTCTCATATGGGCCTGGTACAAGGCTGGATAAATTCAGTGAGAGTGTTTGCGTGGACTTTAATGAGTTTTTAATCATCTCTCCTCTCTCACTGATGCAGATTTCCACTTGATAATTTCGTGGGCCACCTCTGATCATATCAGTCAGCTTTTAATGATTGTCACTGTTTCACACTTTCAAAGAACCATTCAACTGGCCAAAAAGCTCTGCATATAGAGAGTTCATCTACAATTAATAATGGGTTATGATTTACCTGGATGAGCCTTCTCCAACAGAGAAGTTCATTAAGATTCGTCTATGAGAAAGCCTTAAATCCATATAAATTTGCAAAAGTCAGAGGTTGCATTACCACAGCTTATTTGCACAGTGTGATACATGTCCTCATATCTGCCCAGACAGAGATCTCACTTGATTTGAAACAACAGCAGGTAGGGACAAATCAGTTTATTACTCTGGATAATTTATCTTCCCATGAGACCACCTCTTTAATTCACAGGCAGAAGAGCCCAGACTAAATAAACGAGCAGAGTCTGCTCTGCAAACCTCAAAGAAGGGAGAGATGATTCTCTGGAGCCAAGGAGGGCTGGAGGGTGGATCCATGCTCAGGTTCCTGTGGCACCTTAGAGCTACCACATGGCTGGAGCAGCTCTTTACGGTCTGTTTTTACAGTTCTCAGTAAAGAGATCTGTCAGCTTGCACATAAACATAATTTTAGCACCCTGATAGCAGCAGGGTCCTTTTCTTTATTTGCCCTCTCTTTATGCATGAAGAAAAAAAAAATCAAGATAAATAAATCTGTTTCCTTTTAATGACTATGAAAATAATAGAAATGACTCACAGAAATATAGACAGACAAAGCCTAAAGTCAGACAGGTTTCTACTGGTAAAGTTCCCCAGATATTAAAAAAAAAACCTGAGATAAATTCTAACAATTTTAATTTCTTTTTTTCTAAAAATTGTTATTTAGTTCTCCATTTGCATAACAACTAAGACAAGACTGTATAGTTCATGAGTAGAGCTTCTAAATTCAGCGTAATTATTACTACAGCAAAAAGTAAAAAAAATCTTTAATCAAAACCCAAGAGTATGACAGAATTCAAACGCTGTCTCAGTAACTCTAACTCATTTCTATCCTCAAGAAAACCTGAAACAGATGAAGTCTGTTGGGATGTTGGCCCAGAATATCTCTTAGCCACCTTGTGTCTGGAGAATCTCTCTTGCTGCACTCCAGGTCTGTAGATTACCTATTTCTAATTCAGATAGCTTTTTCAATGTTAAATATTTTTCCTGCCTGCAGATCAAAATTCAGAATCCCCAGCAGCTGCAGGGCCTGCTAAGAGCAATGGCCTGTGCTGGTCCCAGGGTTTGATTTCATGTCCAGCCCATGGTGCCCTTCACCCCAGTCCTTGGAGGAGAATCCTGCCCAAGGGCCCAGGATCTGTTTTTTCTCTCCTGTACAGGGGCATGTGGGTGCCTACAGATGAGGAGAAGCTGAGGGAGCTGGGACTGCAGCCTGGGCAAGGGCAGGCTCAGGAGGACCTTTCCCATCTATAAATACCTGAGGCAAGGGGATAAAGAAGGTAGAACCAGGCTCTTCTCAGTGGTTTCTACTGACAGGTCAAAAGACAATGGGCACAACCTGAAATATATGAAAATTTGTTTGAACTTTTTTTTTTTTCCCACTATAAGAGTGTTCAAAGAGGAAAACAGGTTGCTGAGAGTCATGCAGCCTCCAGATTTGGAGCTATTCAAAATCCAACTGTCCACAGCCCTGGTCACCCTGCTTCACCTCCAGAATCACCATTCTGTGGTTCTGTGACCTGCATGGCAGTGAATGTTGGTGATTGGCACCTGCAGAAATATCACAGGATTGTGTAACACCATAAAATGATTTGGGTTGGAAGGGGCTTTCAAGGCTCACCTTACAGCCTTGCCTGTTTAAAAAGTGCTGTGAAATATTAAATGAACAGAAAAGTGAGATTAGTTCCCAAGTGGAAGGAAAGGTTAAATGATTACTGGTGTCCATCCCCTTTCCAGAGCTTTTCCACTTATGCGAGTGACTTGAGCAACTCCTTTTGTGACACTGAAAAGACTTTGCCTCCTGAATTTGAGCAGCTAAATTTAGATGTCAACAGTGAACCTTTCTGCATCTGAGAAAGTCATCCTGAAGATCCCTTTGCAGTTAATGCGAGTCAATACCAGCCAGTGAAATTTAGGTCAATATGGAGTTGATTGCTTTATTCAAATGATCCCCACCCTAAAAATCTTTGGCTGTATTGATTAGATCTGTAATTAATGTAATAGGAGCCTGAAGCCTGGGATGATTATACTCAGATGGAGCTACTTACACCCTGAATTAGCTGGGATGAATGTCATCTTCAGAAGGGTACCCTTCCCATTAGAGCAGAGTGTTTCTATTGTCCCTTCGAGGTGTTTATGTGAATACAAGGCAGGAACACTCATCTGTGCTTTGTATCTGCAGCACAGCACACAATGGACATCTGGTTTCAAAATATTATCTGAACAGTCTTATTCTGAGCAGTTAAAAAATTAACACAAATAGAAATATGTATGTGTCTGTATTTGGCTGCTTTGTGCCTGATCACAGCCTGTTCTAACACCTTGCTGGTTTGCAGTAAAGCATAATTAAAACAGTGTTTCTGAGGCTTTTACCTGTATTAAAAATATTATTTAAAAAGAAAAAAAAGTTGTTATCAGTTATATCTCCAGTAATAATAATAACAAACCAGTTTTTCGTTCCTTTCCTCACCCTGGATAACAAGTTTAACTAGATTTTCTTACACTGCATGTGCACACAAAAAATAGTCACTAAGGAAGTAGAGGTAAAATAAACACAAACACTACAAAAGCCTGCTGGTGTATTTCATAGTGATGTTTCCTACAAAGACCCAGGGCTGTTTCATGGGGTGGTGAGTGCAAAAATACAATCTGTGTAACCTCAGAAGTCTGTAGTGCTGATCTTGGATGTGCTACCCTGCTGCTGATGTCTTTCTTAAGAAGTTTCTTTTACAGTAAAGGGAGACAAACAGGCTCTTTCATTAAAAAATGCCCCTTTTTTATTCCATTAACTGTCTATGTTAATAGTGTAAACATCTTATGGTTTAGATCTCCATGGTTTTGATCTCTAATTAGAGACCTACAAGTTATAATGACTTGTTCTTAGTCAGAGGAAGTGTCTAAGGTTTACATTGCTTGGCAAAATGGGAAACAGTACAATTTCTTAGAAATACTCTGTCCTGCCAAGTGCACCAGCGTCACAGTCTGTCTTCTATTCTTTGTCCATTTTGCAGAAAAATTTATTTTTGAAACTAAATGCATTTTTCTCCGGGTAAGAGAACTGCTGGCATTGAAGAGAACACAAACTCTGCTCTTTTCCTTGCTAGAGCAGGCTGTGCTGTATTTTCTTGATGAATTTGTTTTGTCTGTACTCTCAGTCACTGAACCACAGAACCGTGAAAAGGTTTGGGTTGGAAGGGACCTTAAAGATCATCGTGTTCCAACCTCTCTGCCATGGGCAGGGAATCTTTCACTAGACCAGGTTACTCAGAGCCCCTTCCAACCTGGTTTTGAACAACTCCAGGGATGGGAGTCCACATCTTCTGTGGGTCATCTGTCCCAGTCTCCTCATCCTTTCCACTTCCACAATTACCTCAGACTGGAATTAGTGAAAATACACTTTCCTGAGCTTAATCTGATTTGTTGTTGACTGTGCCTTTATTTGGGGAGCAGCCACCGTTCCATCAGTGACAACTTTGCATCAGAAATTCTCCGGGGATCCTGTGAATTCTCACCAGCTGTTCTTGGTTTTGCAGAGCCCGTGATCACCCTGGGAAGTGGAATGGATTCTCAAGGCTTTGCACATTCAGGCCCTACGTCCATGTCTGCGTTTCTGATCACGTCATGTTAAACCTGCTGTAACCAAGCACTAATTGTATGAAAGAAAAGCTAAGTTTTATACTGTGTGTTGGTATCATTGTGAATATTTTTCCCTATTTTTTCCCCCTTCATTGTAGGAATGTTTTACCTTATGTTGCAGATTTTAATTATGCCCCCTGTGTCTGGGGAATGCTATTTCTTTGCCTCTGGATTTGCTATACAATGTGCTTTAAGATAAGTAGCTGTTAATTCATATCTATTGTTTGTGTTTTTAACATGCTCCTGATCTCCAATTCTGCTCATTTAAAGCCATGAAAGTCAAGATGTTTTGTCTGGTTCTTTTTTTTTGTTTGTTTGTTACTGTTTTTGTACGTTTAAAAATTAATTTAGCTCAGCTTCCCCTACTGTGCACTGCTGCTTTAGAGTTTGCTCTGCTGGATCTGAGCTAAGCACTTCCACAATTACATGTGCCATTTACAACACATCAGCTAGATGCTTATTTGATCCCACTGTATGCACAGAACACCACATTTATTCATGAGAAACACCACTGAAAGAGCAGGACAAATAAACAAAATATACTCTTACAGTTTTTTTAAGGCCTTTAAAAAAACCCAAGCAAGATAAAATGCCAAATCTTGCTTTAGATTTCATTTCATAGGTTTCAATGCAACCAACATTTGTAATTTTGTTCCATTTCCATCCACAATGTTTCCTCCTGACAACATGATTGAAAATGCCATTTAAATTCATCTTTAAATGTGTTGTGTATTATAAATGCAGCTTTCCTCCAGTAAATAAAGCATTTCAAAAATGGTTTTAATTAAAATGCCATAGGAATTATTGAAGAGAATTTAGCAAAATTATATATTTTTTACTCTTTGGGAAAAGTAAAATCTTTTGACAAAAGTATTTCTCACCAAAAAAAAAAAA
>VZRO01005365.1:32479-76560 GCA_013397915.1 Daphoenositta chrysoptera | reverse complement strand
AAAAAAAAAAAAAAAGTTACCTCTATATGTTTATGGGGTTTTGGGTACCGTGAAGTTTTAGAAAAGAATAACAAATATTAAACTGGATTCTCACCTGCACGGATTTCAGTTACATGCTCCCTTTCCAAAGACCTGACACAGTCTTTCATCGGTAGAGGTTGAGCACAGAAAATGCTCAGAGAAATCTTGCAGGTGCTTAAGCTCATTGAGGGTCAAAACTGTGAAACTCCTTAAATCAACGCAGTCAGGTTTGGTGAAGAAACACAAGCCACAGTTTCTGGTGGGTTTTCTTTAGATCTACAAAATCTACCTAACTGGACTGGTACATGTTATATTAAATATTCATTAATTGCTATTAAGAAAAGCTAATTAATAGAGTGATACTCTTCTTCTTTTTCTCCAGCCAAGCTTCGTGCTGGCATGAAATTAGAAATTATGACACCTACGGCTTTACCTTACTACAGAGAGTTTATTTCTGAAATAGAACTCCCCTCTTCTATCCACCACAAACTGCAGACAGCCTCCATCAGCACATTTGGCAAATCCTGCCGAGATGAAAATAATTTTCATCTAGTTAGTGAGAGCTGAAATGAACCCAGCTTGTAGCTGATTGCAAGCAAATATTTTGAGAGCTTCGAGCTGCATTTGAACAAGGGATCCAGGACAAACAATCCTTGCCCAGTCGCTAATCCCATTCATTAGGAGCTCAGTGATTACCTCATTAGTATGATTGAGCTTTCCCTGGGCCAGTTCACACAGCAGAGATCATTTGGCACCGATGACCCAGGTAAAGAATTTCTCTGCTGAAACTACAGAGATTACCTGGCTTCGAGCAAGGAGGAAATCGTGTGGCAACAAAGACAGGCTGTTGTGTATTATAGACTTGGTTAAAATGGCAAATGTCATTTAAAAACCCCAAACAATTCATGAGGTCATTGTAAAACATTATATTCCTGCTAAATCATAGAATTAGAAAACGGTTTGGTTTGGCAGGGACCTTCAAGGATTGTGTAGTCCAAGTCCCTGCCACAGGCAGGGACACCTTCCTTTAGACCAAATTGCTCCAAGCCCTGTCCCAACCTGGCCTTGGACACTTCCAGGGATGGGGCAGCCACAGCTTCTCTGGGCAGCCTGTGCCAGGGCCTCCCCACCCTCACTATAAACAATTTATTCCTTATGTCTAAGCTATATCTACCCTCTCACAGTTTAAAACCATTGCCTCTTGTCCTGTCACTACACTCCCCGGTGTAAAGAATCTCTGTCTTTCTTGTAAGATCCCTTCATGTACTGAAGTGGTGCAATAAAGCCTGTGCAGAGCCTTCTCCTCTCCGGGCTGAAGAGTGGAACAGCAGCGTCAGTCAGAGGAGAGGAGTGACCACAGGTGAGAGGGACAACTCTGCAGGCACCCAGGTCAGTGAGGGAGGAGGAGGAGGAGCAGGAGCTGCTCCAGGAGCATTCCCCTGCAGCCCCGGGTGCAGCCCATGGTGAGGCTGTTGTGCCCCTGCAGCTCGTGGGGGTCCACAGGCTCCTGGCAGGACCTGTGACCCTGTGGACAGAGGAGCCCACGCTGGAGCAGGTTGGATTGTCCCCACAAGCACCCCAGAAGGGCTCAACCTGTTCCTGAAGGACTTTCCCCCGTGGAAGGGACCACACTGGAGCAGTTTGTGGAGAACTGCAACCCATGGGAAGGAGTCACACTGGAGGAGTTCCTGGAAGACTGTCTCACACCGGAGCAGGGGAGGAATGTGAGGAGTCCTCCCCCTGAGGAGGAAGGATCGGCAAAGATGTGGGATGAAGTGACTGCAAGCCCCATTCCCTGTCCCTCTGCCCCACTGAGGGGGAGGAGGTAGAGGACTGAGGAGTGAAGTCAAACCCAGGGAGAAGAGAGGAGCGGGGGGAAGGTGTTTAAAGGTTTGGGTTTATTTCTCATCATTTTACTCTGATTTCACTGGTATCAAATTAAACTGATTTCCCCAAGTTGAGTGTTTTGCCCATGACAGTGACTGCTGAGTGCTGTCACCTGATGGGGGGCAGGACCTTGCTCTTGGCCTTGTTTAGCTTCACACATTTCCCACACCTGCCAAAGCCCCCTGCCCAGCACCCTTTCCTTTTCATGCATCAGCTTCACCACTCACTTTGTGTCATTCACAGACCTGCAGAAAGGTGCACCCAGTCCTGTTGCCTGTGTCATTTATAAAGATATTAAACCCTGCTGGCTCCAGTGTGGACTCAACTTGTTACCAATCTCCATTTGGACAGTGAGACATTGACCGCAAGCTTTGTTGCAACTTGTGTTTTGGATTCGTTTTCTATTCGTTTTCTATTTCTTTAGTCACTTCATGGGTACATTTTCCTTTGCCCTCCTCATGGAAAATATATCTAACACTGCCATTAAGCAGCTGTTTTTGTTACTGATGCGTTGGAAGAAAATACATGCACAGTTTCTTCTTTACAATATCTCTGGCAGGGAGATTGAGCTCAAAGATTTCCAGCAGCAGGCAGTTCAGTTTGGCAGATCCTGCAAACCACCATGGTGTAGAGGGTTAATTGGTAACAAAGAGGTGAGAATGGGATATGACAAGGGGAAATGCTAATAAAACCTCTTTGCAAAGGCATTATGAGGAGTGAGACCATGCTGGCAACAGCGGAAGAGAAGTTAGAAAGATCCTGACAAAATCAATTAAAAAGAGGCACATCAGAGGCATAGTGAGCTAAGTACCCAGTTCAATTATTAAGTTGTCAGGTCCTCTTAGTCTGGAGTGCAATAGGAAACAGTTTTTTCTCTGGTGCCCTAAGGACAAATGTGAACATGAGAAAACAAACCTGTCTGGATGTCTGGTGCTGCTCCTGACAAGCAGGAGTCAGGGAAATTTCTCGGCTCTGAGACCTTTAAAAATGACTGCCAAATCTGGGTCCACAAAAGGAGATAGATCTCAAAACTCATAGTGTTGCACACCCCCTCAACTCTTCAACCGTTTCTTGACCTTTTCTCCCCTTTTATGACACATGTGAAAAATTTTCCTGTATATACAGTTCCAGGAGTTGGACTTTGATGATCCTTGTAGGTCCCTTCCAACTCAGGATATTCTGTGGTTCTACAAAATCTCCTGTGCTGGGTAAGCAGCTGCTTGAGCTAAGCAGGAGGAAGCCTTGAGGAGCCTTCTGTGCCTTCATCAGCACAAGGCAGGACATGAGGACAATTCTACTGCCTCAGCTCAGTGCTCCAAATTACTTGGTATTCTGTCTCCAGCACTGGCAAAAAACAAGTAAATAGGAGACATAAAAAGTACCTGTGATCTTTTCTACCTGAAAAATCTCACAGTCTTCAATCCTAATTTTTCCATTAAGGAGATTTCCTGGTCATGGTGTGGTGTGAAAACAAGTTTCAAGGATCTACTACTAACGGGGGAAAAAAATTAAGACAAAACTCCAAGGGTTTGTTTTTGTTGTTTATTTTTTGTCATTGAATTTGGCTCCTACTACTACAATTTTATATCCATTTTTTCCTTCCATTGAAGAAAGTGGTTGACAATCTCAATGCACCCTTTCCATATAATCATAATTTCATAGCCTGTAAACAGAGGATATAAACCCCAAAGAGAGAAGATTTAGATGAGGTATTAGGAAGAATTTATTTATTATAAGGATGGTGAGGCACTGGCACAGGTTTCCCAGAGAATCTGTGACTGCCCCATCCCTGGAAGTGTCCAAGGCCAGGTTGGAATAACCTGGTCTAGTGGAAGATGTCCCTGCCCATGGGAGGGGGTTGGAACTGGATGACCTTGAAGGTCCCTTCCAACCCAAACCACTCTCTGATTCTGTGATATGCCTGACTTTTGGACAGCCCCACCCATCTGAAAGGAGTTCAGTCTTCATCCTAAGCTGGTTTGTGCTAGCAGGGGACCTGTTATCTCCTGTGCATGGTGCGTTTTCATCCAAAGTCAGCTGAAGTTACCAGACATGCCAGGTGTTTTATTTTGCTGTTTTGATCATTCCTTAGGCAAAAACCAGAGAAAGCCACAAAATTAAAATGCAGTGATTGACACATTTCTACACTCTGGCATTTCACGCCTCTAAGAGCGGATGGAGTGAAAGCGAAGAACGACAGAGCAGGTCAACAGATCACTCTCCAACAACTTATTAATCTGCAGCTCTGCCAGTCCAGGGGGACTTGCAACCCTGGAAGTGGCTGTGATTCATCCGTTCAGTTTGAGTGTGTTAACCCACATAATGAGGTGCAGTCTCTTCCAAGGCAGCAGCCCAGAGCATATTAATGATCCCTCACACGGAGCCTGGGCTGTGCTTCTCATGTGCTCGCTCGTTACAGGCTTCCACACTGTGGAACTGAGTTGAACCTAATTAGACCACAAAGAAAGATGGTTGTAATTGGTCTGGGGCAGCTCAGTAATACGTAATAAGGAAGTTTAATTGCCTTCTTCTTTGTTTTACTGGGTGTAGAATTTATCGTTTGCTTTGGACATTTGGCCGAATTCACCTCACCTTTCCGTGGAAAGCAGACGAATAAAAATGTGAGGATGTTTAGTAATTCGATTGTTGATTATACACAGAAATGGCAGAAATTGCTGAATTTCACAATAAAAACCAGGGATTCCTGATCCTTGGATGCTGTCATTAAATAGAATGTCAGGTTTAAGAGTATCAGACAGCATTTAGAAAATGAGATACGTCATTGCTGCTTTGCAACCTATGTTACAGTGGAATGGAGTTATGACCAATGCCAAAATCTCTAACCATCATTGCTAGAAATTATAGACATACGTAGAAATTAAATTAGAACCTACCACCAAGGTGAACAAGATTTTTGGTTTATATAAAGAGAGCAAGAAGGCTCATGTGGTGAGGTTTTGGGAAAGTATGTAGGAAAATGAATATTTAAAAGATTAATTCTAATAATTCCAATAGAATTATCTTCCTTCCCTCTTTCCTTCTTTCTTTCCTTCCTTCCTTCCTTCCTTCCTTCCTTCCCTCCTCCCTTCGTCTTAAGAATATCATCCCTAGTCCTATCTCTCCAACTCTCTTGGATCTCCTTTAGATATTGGAAGAGGCTCCAAGGTCTCATTCCAACAGGTCCATGTTTTTCTTGTGTCAGGGGCCTGAGATTTGGCCACGGGAGGTGTCTCACAAGAGTAGAGTAGAGTTTGCTGAGAAGAGACCCCAGGAGTTATTGCTGCAATCCTCTGTCTGACTGTGGCCCTGACTTTGTAGAATCCAGCTCACTGCCACACCAGATAAAGAAAGAAAACAAAGCAGGAAAGGACTCCAGGCAGAATGTTGACACACCAGAACAGCTCCTCCAATTCCTGGCCACCAGGCAGTTGGCAAAAGGCAGAAGTTTGGGATGAGTGACGGTGCTGACAGCAGCAGGTAGGAAGACATCAGGCAGGCGTGTGATGTCCTTTGCCTTTTGTTTCCTGGCTTTACGATTCCACTGGGTGTTCCTGACGTGCTCAGCAGCAATGCTAAGTGCTGGAAAGCCTCTGCCAGGATCCTCCAGTCCTGCTCATTCTGAGCACAGACTCAGCAATTCTTCAATCTACAGGACGGGTTTAGAGCTCGTTTTCTTTACAGGTAAGTTGGATTCACTGCTGAGCCCAGATTTACCTTATCTTACTTTAAGCATTTAAAAATGGGCACAGCCACTTTCAGCTCCTATTACAGTCAGTGGAAAAAGATCTTGGGATAGACTGTACTACCCTCTGGAGATTCTTATGTTTCCCAAGGGCTGCTGTGTTCAAAATTTAGAGCCTCAGTTAGGTGGGGTGAGTCTAGACTGATTTTCCCTTCACAAAGCTCCAATATAAAAACACTCTCTGGTGGGCTATAAAGTTCCATCAAGGCTGCTTCTTCCCACTTTTCCAAATCCCATATTGATCTTTCCTGTGCTTTTAAGTGTTACTAACCTTCTGAGCCTGCATCTTCATTTGACATAAGACCAAATAAAATACTCCACAGAGGTAGGCAGGCAAGGCAGAAGAAGTCAACCTTTATAAATGCCCTGAAATATTTAAGGTCCCCAAAGGACAAAATGCAAGCACAGTGCAAAGACTGAAAAAAGTCACTCTCCCTTCCTTAAAATCATTAGAGGATTCATCAATGGCTTCATATATTACTAAAATCAGAAAACTTTGTTGTGAAGGACTTCACTGTAGATGACACCTGAGAAATTATATCCATGGGTTATGGCCACAAAACTCTGGTACTGGATAGTGTGAAAGGATTTACTGGGATAACTCAGGGAAGGAAGATACATCCATGGGGAGGAAACTGACCAGCTGAAGAGAATTCAGATAATATGAATATATAGTAAAGACAAAACAGCTTTTTCATGTTTGAGCCAAGATAGACAGGAGTGGAAACTGTTGCTAATTCTTCAGTTTATGTGTTTTGATCCCCCAAGTCAAGTGGATTCCAGGTATGACCATTCCCCTGTTGGATCCATATCAATAGAATTCAGTTTCTGATCTTTGATCTTACCGAAAAATGGCATCAAATAGTCTGTGCCTTAAAATATAAACAGAATGTATTATGTTATCTCAGCAGTCAGCCACCCCCCTTCCATGACCAACAACATCCATGAAGTGTCCGTGGGCTAAAAATCATCAATATTTCTCTTGTATGAGAAGCTGAAGAACAACCAGGAAAGGAAGGATCACTTCGCTTTTGTCAGCTTCTTATACAAGGTGAATATTTCTGCCTTTCTCCAGCTACTCATTTCATTGAGGTTTGCCCTCTTCTGAAGGGCAGCAGCAGTTTCCAAAGACTAAAGCACAGAAGAGAAGCACTGAGAAGATAAATTACACCCCAAGTGACCCTAGCATGTTGTTATTCCTCACAATTGGTTAATCACTGGCTATACATGGTCTTGATTTTTCCTGCTTTACTGCTGAGCAGTGTACGTGGGGTTTTTGCTTCCTTTCGCCTGGTGCGGGGAAATGGAAGTTTGTAATTGAATCAGAAAGTTCATTGTCCTGTCAGCTGTGGAAAAAAAATAGCTATGAAGTGGCCCCAAAAGGCAGAACACTTGCCTGGCACTTCTGGGATCCTCACTCTCATTTCCAGCCCTTAAGGCATCACATGTGTGATGGAATTCCAGGGAAGAATGTGAAGATGAAGCCAGACCTCTGAGAAATATAGGTTAAAAAAAACCAGAGGGAGGAAAAAGGGAGGTGATGAGTTGGGAAGACAATCCAGTGAGGTCTGGAGTGGTGAAGAGGTTTGGAAAGCTTCAAAAAGTCATTTTTTCCCCTTCCACCACTCTGTCCAAAGCGCTGAAACCTTTTCCCTCTTCACAGTCTCCCATGGATTTCTCCCAAACTCATGACAGCATAAATAGGGGTTTGATCTGTGCAAGCAAGAACACAGATGCTCATTTTGGAGCAGAGCTTTCTCCTTACACGAGGCCAAGAGAGGCAATCCTGGCACTGCCTTCTGAGTCATTAATTCCCTACTTGATCAGGAGTAAAGGCTTGCTGCTGGTATTTATGAGCATTGTTTGGTTTGGACTCAGACTATGTTGATAGTAAAGGATTTAAGGATTGTATCTAATCTCCCAGTAAAACACTTTACAACTAAAGGGACAAAATATTTTAGAGAAGTATGGAGAAATACACTGCTCTCCTGCTATCAGCAGTCCCTCCTACCTATTATTAAACATAGTTTTCACAAAAAAAGCTGTGATATTTTTACATTTTTGCCCCGTACACTAAGCTGTGGCATTATAAGATATCGTTTGCCTCCCAGGACCCAAAGCCCCTGCAGCTGATATTATTGTTCCTCTCAGTTTTAGCAGCCTTTGATTCATATCCTGATTTGTTGCTCACTTGACCACGCTCCCTTTCCGTACTTTGTGCCACATGGAAACTTCCACATTCTTCTCCAGAAAATTACTTCTGTCTCTGCAAAACCCCTTGAGATATGGCAGGCACTAAAAGCAAGAACTGGAGCTAAGAATAGAAAAGCAAGACGGTAATCACGACAATAAAATCTCCCAGATCACCAGTCAGAGCAAACATTTCCATACGCCTTTGGAGAGTTAATGTTCCCCAACCACAACTCAATTATCAGTTACATGGAGGCAGGAGGTTGGGAGAGGGAGAACGGCCCCTTGCTGGTTTCCAGCACAGCCAAGAAGTGGAATATAAAAACATATGAGCCAGGGGAACTGGCCGGGCCATGCCAGAAGGTCCAAAAGGATGATTGCAGGTGAGGAAAAACCCCTGGAGTGGAACAGGAGAGCAGGAGAGAGAAAGGTAATTTGGAGGGTAAGCCACAAAAGTCTCAGCAGTGTTGGTGAAAGCCTTTTGGTGTTTATTCCACGATCACACAACCACTGCTCGTGTGTAATGAAGAGATAATTTGTCTTATGAACTCCACTGCTGGTTTCACCTCGCTGTTTTTGCATTATATGTAACCAAAGCTAAGTAAAGTTTTATAAAATAAAGTTTTTGAAAGAATACTTCTCGTCCTCTTAGTAATTTTTCCCCCCTTGATTATAATGGACAGTTATAAAATCCCTGAGATCTACCACCAAAGTGAGCACAACTGTTAAAGCCCCTGCTGCCTAAAATCCCTTGACATCTGAGCTACAGAGAGGGAAAATCTGGAAAGAGAGATTTTATAAAGTTCAGATGGTGGAGGCAGAGCTCCACAGGATGAAATGACCCCCAGAGAGAAAGGATCAGAAATTTGTGGAAGGAATTATGCGAGTGGGAAGTGAAATGCGATAGGAGGGCACTAAAAATACAGTTCACAAGAAAAACGTGATGTGTGCCACTGTGAAAATGTGTCTCTTCTCCTTTGCTTTCCCTTTTTAATCTGTTTGCTGGCACAGGGAATGCATTCAGTGAAAATCCAGTTGCAGGGTCCCAAAATGACACACCCCCTCCACTGTGTCAGGTTTGTTGTGACTTCCAGTTTCTGCGAATTTGGAAACTTTAAGACAGACTGTGCTCATTTTTTAATGCTTTTTCAGGGTCTGACGAGAGGTGTGCTGCTACTCAGGAGGCTGTGTCCTCACCACTGCTAATCTGGATTTTTTAACTCTTTGAAAGTGGCTAATCCTACATGGTAAATTGTTTCAGAGGATAAATTTCTTCACTTAATAAAACACCCAAACAAACTCAACCCCACTGAAAGTTTCCCTGCTTCCACTCGCCAGAACTACTAAATCTGTTGACAGTTTCCTGTCACACTTCTTTCCCCAAAAATGGAGCCCAGCTTTCCTAGGGGTGTGTGAACACCTGCCTGCCCATGGGAAGCAGGGAATGAATTCCTTGTTTTGCTTTGCTGTTGTGTGCAGCTTTTACCTATTAAAATATTTTTATCTCCAGCCATGAGTTTTCTCACTTTTACCCTTCTGATTCCCTCTCCCATCTCAGCAAGGGGAACTGAGCAAGTGGTTTTGTGGGGCTGAGGTCCCAACTGGGCTTGAACCACAAGAGAATTGTATCAGTAAAATCACGATGCTCTGTTCAAGATAAAAACCATCTTTTATTTTGACACCAAGAAACCGGCCATCAGACAGAAAATGACTTGTCTGGGTTAATTAAAGTAGGTGTGATATACAGTCTTCATACAATATAATGATATTACATCACATAGTATGACAATACAGTCTGAAAGCTAAGGGAAAAAATAGCAATATTACTGGAAATTCTGTGAAATATTACCGTAATTCTGTCTCTGAAATCCATTAGAATTTGTCTCTTTGCATGTGTTTTTTTTTTTCCCTGCTAAAACATTTCGTTGACATTAAAGAACATCTTTGGCCTTCAGATCCTTTGTCTGTGACTGTCCAAAGGACAGTTTTAGAAAGAGCTGTGAATTTTGTAACATGACCTTCCAGGTATTGTTCCACCTATCAGGTGGTCCTCTAGTTCAAGAAATGGAAAAGCAAAAAAAAACTGGAACAAAGAAACAAGAGAAGGGGGAAAATGTTCCTTTTTGAGCCTGGGAAAAGCAGTGATATAAAAACATATTTCTGCTTTTCTCTACCAGTGAGACGAAGTGGATTTACCTGCAAAGAACACAGCTATGGGTTTCAGCTGCCTTTATATAAACTCTCTCTCAATAGAAACACCATATTTGTCCCATAGATCAAAATATCAACAACAGAGAGTCATTTATCTTCAGCCCTCCCAGGACTGGGATGGTTATTGTTTTCCTCATTAAGAAAGTTGTTAAATCCCAGGGGAGTCTGGGGTTTACAGTTTCCACTGATACTCATTTGTCATATTTCTATTGCTGGTTAGAGCCACATAAATTTAGGTAAAGAATAATAATTGCTGCCTGAGGTGAGTCTCATGCCTCCCTTAAGAAAACTAGAGGTTTATGAAGAAAAAAAAAAGCCTCCCTTTAGGGAGAAAAAATATGAAGACCAAGATTATTTTTAAAACCTGGGCACTCCTAAGGTGTTGGATTATTGTTTGAATCAAAAAGGGTGGAATTGTCATTCTGGGCTAGACATCTTCTACATCACCTGGGCTGAGGAGAGAACACCTGAGTCTGCACAGTTGTGGAAAACTGCCATGGGAGAACAAAAACGGTCCCGTTCTCATAAAAGAGACGTTCAGTGACTACTGATACATAAATATGTTGATGTAATTTTGATGTTTTGAACTCTTTTGTGGCTGATAAAAGAAGAAAGAAGAGTAAAGCTGCACTTTTCACAAAGTCTGAATGGCCAGCACAGAAAGGGCAGGGTGAGGTCAAACTGTCACCAAGACCATTGTGACAAGATATTCAAAAGCAACAGAAGAAGCTCCAAAATGAGAAACCCCGGAATGATTCCTCAGGGATATTGTGCAATATTTCAGGTAACAGCCCCAAGGTGACCTGGGTGGGTGTGGAGTCTGAGTCTGGTGGTTCTGATCTCAGCATTCACTGGTATTTTCAAAATGCGCTGTGGGGGCAAACAGATGAACACTGAAACAACAGATCACAACTTCAATAAACATTAATATAGCGCCCAGAGAAGCTGTGGCTGCTTCATCCCTAAAAATTGCCCAAGGCCAGGCTGGATGGGGCTCTGAGCAACCTGGTCTGGTGGGAGGTGTCCCTGCCCATGTCAGGGGTTGGAATGAGATGATCTTTAATGTCCCTTCCAACCTAAACCATTCTATGATTATATATATATATTTATTTAATTCTGCGTGGATCTCTCACCAGGACAACTGGAGTGACTCCCCACCAGCAGTTTACGGAGCAAAGTCTAAATCAGGGATAAGCCAAAACACACAGCTCCTGCTGGCAGCTCGAAGATATTTCTGTAAATTTTTTGGTGCTTTACCTCTCCTGCCCCCATTCTTCGACATACAGCACAGTTCTTATTCTGATGAACCAACACCTGGTGAGGAGCCTGCACATCTGGAGCCCCTTGGTTTGTCCAGTGCCTTGGGGATGTTTTCACAGGTGTGTAGTTAAACAGATCCTCTGGGGCTGTCACCCTGAAGTATTTCATCTCTGTTGCATTAGATTGTAAGAAACAACAAAAGATGAGTTAATAAACCCACAAACATTTTAAGATTCTATTCAATTCTGTGGTTTTTTTCTAGGCAAGGGAGAACAAAAATCTTGTTGCTTGGCAAAGGTCATTTTTTTCAAGTATCACATATGTTCACTGGTTAAGTATTTCATTACAGTGCAGATAAAAGCCCCAGATGTCTCCAGTGGTTAGTGATGCTATGTTTTATTTATTACCTTTTGTAACTTTATTCATCATAAAGGACACCTACGTGTCCTTTTCTTAAACTCCAGTTGAGTTTAATTCTGAATGGCAGTTCAATGCAATGAAAAAAAACCCAACCAAAGAACCAAACCAAACCAAAAACACATGTATCCTTAAAACATTTGAAAATCTGCCACTAAATGATTTATTTAATTTGATTTCTGCAAAGAAAATTATGAATATGTGGGTTTCTTATAGGAAAAGGTCTGAATAGCCTGATACATATCACCAAATAAAAGTGAGTCACTTATTGCACTGGTATTCCTAGGTTCCAACATTATCTCTAAAGAGATAAATAAAGAGATAATATTTATCTTTTGCTTCTTGGATTCTTGGCCTGCATTTATAAAAAACTAAGATAACCCAATTTTTTTTTTTTTTTCGCAGAAAAAAAAAAAAAGAGAATCCAAGCTTGGGCAGACTGCAGCTTCCTGCTATCCTAAAGATGAAAAATTCAGCTTCAAAGGTAGAGAGATAGTGACAACAAAGACTTTTATAAATACTCAAAGATTATTTAAGGAAGAATTACTAAAACCGCCCAGGTCTGTAGAAAGTTTGATATTATATTCTATTCCCAAAACTAATATCCATGTATCCATATCCTCCCATCGTCTCCACTTCCTTTGGACAAGGAGGCAGTGGCTTCAACAACCCTCAGGGCAGAGGGGCTATAAATATTTCCCTGGTGGTGAGGATTGCTCCAAGTTGGAAATGTTCTCTCTATCTTCAATGTATGTGATACACCAGCGTAAAAAAGATTAAATCCTGACTTATTTCCAGTTTTTCTCACTGGGCAGACAGCTCCTGTCTCAGCTGGATGAAGTCAGGGCTCCCATCTGAGTCCCAAAAAGACTCAAGAGAATCAGAAGCACTGGTGGGCAGTGACTTGTTTGAAACCCAAGTACTAAAGCAAATGATAAGATGAAAAAGCCAGGCAATTATCACATAATTTTCCCCCTCCACTCTGTGTTCTGACATGGCAAATTAAGGTGTGAGAAATGGTTTTAAGAAAGCAGAAGTTGTGTCAGGAAGGATGGATATAACCCCGTCGGGATTGCAGAGTTTCACAGATAAGCTCTGTGTGCTCAGCAGTGTGAAAATTAAAAGTCTTTTAAGAAGTAAAAATTCAGTAATAGTCTGGGCTGTGTAATTAATCAAAGATAATCAAACAATCTTCAAATTTGCTGAAGATACCATGGAGAAAAAGAGAATAAACTGGTCTGTTTTCAACATAGGTAGTAAGCAACACACACACTTCCCAGGAGGGAATGTTCAGGTAGTTTTACGTCAGAATTTTGATAAAAGGGATAGCGAGGCTTGGGAAGGGATGAGCTCCCCTCAGGAGTGTAAAAGCAAACCCCATTCTTGAGTGATTTCAAGAACATGGATAAAAACCTCCCAGATATTTCAGGGACTGACCAAATGACCCTCTGGATCCTTGTAAAATTTATTCTCTTCCCTTGCAGTCCTCTGACACTCACCAAAACCAACCACAACTCTTTGGGCTTCACAGTATCCCACAGAAAGGGAGAAAAGGCATTTCCTTCCTCTCCCTCCAGCTGTTGCACTAAATGTGGCTCCAGGACTGATCCCCTGAGAAGAGTGGGACTGACAGATTTGTCAGAAAGATTTTAACCGAGAGACAAAGAAGCAGAAAACAGAACTGGAAAGTGTGTGTAACAGAAACACGCATTTATAGGGATTTCCAGGGCTGCTTTCAGCAGTTTAATGTCATATGGGGGGAAATTCACAGTTTAAGAAATAGTCCTGAGCAAGGCTTTCTTCCTGGGAGCCTGAGGGAGGTTTCAGTAAATCAGTGGTGCTGTCCAAGAGAGATAGGTGGGAAGATTATTTGAATTCAGCACATTTCCCAGAGGAGCTGTGGCTGCCCCATCCCTGGAAGTGTTTTAGGCTGGCTGGATGGGGCTTGGAACAACCTGGGATAGTGGGAGGTGTCCCTGCTGATAGCAGAGACCTTGAAACGAGTTGATCTTTAAGGTTCCTTTCAACCCAGGCAATTCCATGATTCTATGATTTTATGATTTAATGACTCTCACTTCAATTATACCTCAATTTAAAATTGGTGGTGTCAGCTGGGTGAGTTCACTGAAGATACCTGTGCTACACAAACACTCTAACCTGTATCTTTCCAGCCAGCTGATGGAAATCATTAATTTTCAGTGGAACTCTTAGAGGGACCCCCAAGATATGATCTACTCCCACATCTCACTATGCATCTCCAGGGTGCTGAGAGCTTTTGTGGGTTTTTTTATAATATCCAATCTAAAGCTTCCCTGAAGGGAAGAAGCAACTACTTAATCCAGACACTGGCTAAACAAATCTGTGTGCACATCCAGTAGTTCTGTGTGAGCACAGGTCAAGGAATCCATGCACAGCTCAAGCAAAAAGAGGGGAAAATACCATCTCTTCACAAATATTACTCTTCTTTCCCCCAACGCTTCTACCATTATTAATGAAATTCTATTAACCTGCTTTGCCCCCATCTTTTCTACAGAGACTTCTGCAGTTATCTATCTCTCTCCATCACATAGACTGAAAACTTTGATAAATTGCTCAGACTAATTTGTACATCACTTGAGGCAGATGAGATAAACCATTTAAAAAGCATCTAGTGTCTTACAATAAAATCTCTCCAAACTTGTAAAGAGGGTGTATGCACTTTGAGCAGTCTGGTCCAGTGGAAGGTGTCCCTGCCCGTGGCAGTAGAGTTGAATGTGGGTGAACTTTTAGGTCCTTTCTTACCCAAACTATTCTATGATTCAAAGATCCATCTGTCAATATTTCCATGGCTGACTAAACTTGACAGCCTGAGGGTATGTTTGCAGCTTGAGGCCGTGGTTCAGTGTCTTTGCCCAAAATTTCTGGGTGAGCTTGGACAATTCACTGTGTGGTCACCCAGATCATGGACTCAGATTTTATCTTTCCTTGTCTTATCTGGCAAATTTTTTGTCTCTATGACCAAGCACTGGGGTTGGAAGGTGTGGGGGTACACAGCACTGGCATGGGACTGAAATCAGTTCTGCTATTCCAAGATTCATTGCGTGGGTAAGAGGAGACTGAAAGATCATCCAGTTCCAACCCCTTGCCATGGGCAGGGACACTTTCATCAGACCAGGTTGCTCCAAGCCCCATCCAACCTGGCCTTGGACATTTCCAGGGATGGAGCAGCCACAGCTTCTCTGGGCAACCTGTGCCAGGGCCTCACCACCCTCACAGTAAACATCTAATCTAAATTACTCTCTTTCAATTGGAACCCATTCCTCCTTGTCCTGTCACTACATGCTCTTGCAAATAATCTTTCCAGGCTGGATTGAATCAGACTGGATTCCCAGTTCTATCCCAAATTAATAAAATGCAAAGTCAACAAAATTTCTAGTGGTTTAAGGAACCTGCAGTCACACAGAGTATCTCTGACTGGAAGTATTTGAGATTTGGTGCAGCCCTCTTGGTTATCTACCAGCATCAACCATATGAGTATCTGCTGCTATCAGCAATGATTGGAAAAACCAGGATCTGCAGAACTCCCTCCAGGATCAGCTCATTTGCTTTCTCATTTTTTGGCTTGGCATTATGTATGAACACTAACGCGTATTTAAAGGGTACAATTCCCTGAATGTACCAAACAAAGCAGCAGCCTCTAATTTTGAATTTCCCTGGAGCTGGGGAGAAAAAAAGGGTTTGTCAGAACTAATAACGGGTGAATCCCAAAATGGGCTGTGAAGAGAAATTGTCTAATCCTAGTCATTTCCCTTGGTAGCCAGCTCCACTTTTGCTGGGAGATTCTGCCTGGAAAAATTGTACTCAATAACATGTTTTGTCTATAAGGACCTATTTCAGCACAGTTCCACTCTTGGAGACCCATCTGAAGAATTGCAGCCCCACATGTCAACCATTACATAGGCAAGTAAGCAAATGTTAATTTTGGCTGTGATATGTTCTCTATTTTACTTTAATTGGAGGAAATCCCCAAATCGATCAGTTAGGAAGCATTTTTTTTGCAGTGGAGGCTGGAAGTTTTTAACAGAAGGGCTTTAGTTACAAATAATAAATTATCACAATAATAAAGAACTGAATAGCAACATCAGGGAACAAGGAATTATGCAGCGAGTCTTCCCAAAGCAGATCGCTTCTCATCGCCGTGCAAGATGCATTAGCATCTTTAACATAATGTTAGGAAACAGTTTATTTCTTTTAGGCAGAAGACCTAATTCATCAGAGCAAACATCTGTCTTCCCCACATGATTTAGTTCTGCGGGTCACGATTTAGTTCATCTGGGTCTCCCCGGTGTAACACACCACTGAGGTAACAATTAATGACTTAGTTCCACCCTGCTAAGAGCTATTCCTGCCTGCTCTGTATTCCCACCGTGCCTTCCCTTTCCTGAAAGGTACAGACAGCCACTGCTGTTCAGGGAGTGCCTGTGCAGAATCCTTAGGGTTTAGACAGAAACTCTCTTTGGGACAGAGAAAATATCTCCGTAATTGGGTAGCTGGGACTGCCTGGGTGCTGCAGTAATTAACTCTCAGACTGCAAGGCTGGCTGGACCTTTCCAAAACTGTGTTTACAGACTCACAGAATCATAAAGGCATACAATTATTTAGGTTGGAAAAGGCTTTTAAGATCATGTACGCAACCGTTCCCATTAAAATATGTCCCAAAGTGCCACATTTTTAAAATGTTTTTAAATCCATCCAAACATGGTGACTCCACCACTCCCTGATTCCCTCATCCACATCACTTGCAAAGATACTAAACAGGGCTGGCCCCAATTCTGAACCCTAGGGAACACCACTGGTGCCTGGTCCCAGCTGGATTTAACTCCATTCCCCACCACTCTCCCAGCCTTGGCCGTTCAGCTTGGTTTTTACCAATGAACAGAGCACTCACCCAAGCCCTGAGCAACCAGTTTATCCATGGCAATGTTGTGAAAAACAGTGTCAGAAGCTTGACTAAAGCCCACATAGACATCTCCAGCCTGTCCCTCATGCCTGAAGAGGGTCACCTTGCCACAGAATGGGGCCAGGTTGGCCAAGCAGGACCTGCCTTTCACAGCCCCGTGTCCCCTGGTCCCCGGGATGTTCTGCACAAGCCACAGGATGGAGTTCCAGGTGGTTTGCTCCATAACAGGCCCCAACACTGAGGTCAGACTCACAGGCTGTAAAACAACTCCTGTGAGGCAAAATAGTCCACATCCGAGCATTTTGCCCTCAGNTCCCAGGGTGCACCTTTGAAGGCCTTTCAAATAAATACTGACCTTTATTCCCTTATTCTTATCTAGTCTTTGTTTCTGGGTAGCCACTCAAGGCATCACTAATGCCATAATTATGTGAAAACCACACTGTATTCCAATGGATGAATTTTTATTCACAGAGCAAACAATTTTATTTACTTATTTATTTATTTATTTCACTTGAATGAAAAAAATCCCCCAACATTGTTTTTTATCTATTGTATATTAAGTAATGTGGTTAAGGCACGTGGCTTGCATAAAGTCTGGGTAAGGATACTTCCTCATAAAATGTAAAGTTATGCAGTATAAAAACTGAAAGAGTCAGCTTTCTTGTGATATTTACTGAATTTTGCATGCACTGAATATGATATCTGTGCTCTAGTTTCTAAAATCTATTCTGTAGTTTCTAAAATATATACATTAGATTTGTGCCCATTAAAATAACATTATATATAGATAAGGTGGTTCAACTAGACAGTAAAATCCAGTCCCAA
The DNA here is from genome assembly GCA_013397915.1 of Daphoenositta chrysoptera. Lineage (NCBI taxonomy): Eukaryota > Metazoa > Chordata > Aves > Passeriformes > Daphoenositta > Daphoenositta chrysoptera. Next base: position 59,068 of record VZRO01005365.1, on the reverse strand, counting down.
CCTGAAGGTTAGATTTGCAATTCAAACAGAAGGTGAGAATCACAGAGAGTTGAAATAATTCCTTCATGTCATGAAATCTCTTGCATTTGCTTTGGCTTAATTCCCCTTTCTTTAAGAGTAAGACCATTCATTTACCTTACTGCAAACTGTAGAGGATGAATATATGGAAGGCCAGTAAATAGTCAAATAATGGGCAAAAAATTTTGTTCTGAAGTGACAAATATTTGGTAGCTACAAAGATAGCCCTGGTTAATAATTGCTTCTGAAATAATTTCATCTTTTTAAACAGTCACATGGAGTATTAAAAGCTGTTTTCAAAAAGAATGTACTTTCATAGGGTAAAATATGGTAGGTTATGAAATTATTAATCACTATATAAGTTCATTAAGGAGAACAAGACTTTAGCTGTTCTTATCTCATCCTCTCTGAAGCATAGTAGAAGCAAGACGAAGGGCACGTCAGAATTTTTTTCCAGATAAAACACTTTTTTCTTTATCTATGACACCAATTTTGTTAATGTACAGTTTTATTTTTAGGACCTTTTACTGAATATTAAATTTTTATTAACTATCATGCTTGTTTCTTGTATATTTTATTTAACATTAAAAGGTAGCATTTTGTATTCATAAACACTGTACTGTGAAATATTGGTTTAAAATACCTGAAAGCATACCTTGACTTCTCTTGGTTTTTCTTCATTTGGGGCTTTTTCCCCCTTTTGATCTCTGCTGTTTGATCTGTAATGACTTTACCACATACAGCAACAAGCAGTCCTGTTGTTTCTTTCCTACAGAAAACCACTCTGGATTATCCTCTTCATTGGGATTTCCTTTCTGAACTCTTTCTGATCTCTTTGTCAAACACAGGCACTTCAAACAATGATGATGTGAGAGATATTTTATGTGTTTCAAGAGCCTGATCTGATCCATAAACATATTTTCCTGCCAAGCATGCTGACTTTGCTACTCCCCAAACACTGGGATGCTGAACATTTGACTTCTTTATGTGTTGGCAATTGTTTCTCCCTTTATGTGCCAAGGCTGGATGGCTAAAAATAATAATTGGAAATATGGTGTGGCTGTGCATCTTCCCCTTTCCCAATTTTTGCTCCATTTCTGCTGCTGAGTCTGCAAAATCAAAGTATTGCAAACAGGTCACTCTGCTGAAGGCAGTTGGAATATTTCAGGAGATATCAGTGGCAAAAAAAAGCTGAAAACACTTCCACTTTCTGATTTGGGGTCTCTGCAAGATATGGGACAAAACAAACTCCTTTTCTTACATATCTCTTCTCCTCTGCACCCCCCACCTGCCACTCCCCCAGAGAAAGCTAAAGGGCTTAAAGCTGTCAGCTATCAAGAGACCTGAGAATCTGGGGTGGGAGGGAAATTTCTAAAAGAGGAACCTGAAATCCCTGAGTTTCTCCAGAAAATCAAACAAACCAGCTGAACTCATACAATTAAGCCACTGAAGCTCGTATGGATGGAAATATCAAGGTCTTCTGCAGAGTAGAGTTGGGTCCCTCATACACGAACTAAAAATGGGTTTTTCTGCTTTCTGTTGGAAGTGCACAGTCCGTCCATCTCCGTATGAACTGGGGGTTTAGGTTCTCACAGTCAGCAGGCTGCAGACTGTAGCCAGTGGATCAATGGAAATAAGGATGGTGCTCATCCCAACAAACACCAGCATCTTGTTCCAGGCTGAGTTCCACCCACTGCTGTCGGGACTGTGTGTGCCAGGAGTCCAGACAGACTCGCACATTTCAGCTGGGACAAACCTACACTGCAGGCACCCACCTTAAAATGCAACCCTGAGGATTTTCCTGCCTTGAATGGGTGCAGATTTTACCTGCCTGGGGCTTAATGAATTCCCTCTTGTCTCTTGCTATGGCTTGCCATTCATCTGCATCGCTCCTGACACTCTTAAAACAATGCTAAAACCAGAAAATGCGCAGAGATGTGAAGATTTATTTGTCTGCACGCAGAGTTTGACAGCAACAAACTCAGGTTTGATTCTCCATGAAAACAAGCTGCGGATTATGCCAAATTCACCTGTCCTCCCATAACCAGTTTTTCATCCATCCTTCCTTGCTGTATTTTCACAGGACAGTCCTCGGGGCTGAAGTTGCCTTTAGGAAGTGCATCTGCAACCTGTGGCTGGCCAGGGCTCTGGTGTCAGGGCAGAGTGCCAGCTGCTGCCATCGAAACAGCAAAAAGCTGTCGAGGCAAACGGGGGAGCTCTTCTGTGTCTGCTGCCAGGAATAGGAAAAGAGAGTGAAATAAGCAGGGACAGATGGTGGGAACAACAGACAGCGTAGGTAGCATTAATCTAATACACTCCAACAGTATAAAAATTGGGTTTCTAACTTAAGCAAGTTCTTCAATGCACAATTGAAACACACTGGAGCCTCCAGAAGGTGAATCCTTTCACTTTAATACAGATATAAAAATTGTATGGATTACACGAACTACAGTAACAATTTATCTATAATGCAGCCTCTAATCTGAGCCCCCTCAAGTGCATCTTGGTGCCTTTTGCAAATGGAAGGGCTAAAAGCTGCCAGGCTTTAGAGTGTTTGACAGGACAGCTGTGAACCTCAAAAGTTTAATCTAAAATAAAGAATGCTTTTGAATACAGGAGGTTTCTAATATGATATGCTGGCATGTTAGCCAACATGATTATTTTATTAGATACAAACTTGTTAATAATCCATGGGGGATTTTTTTTTTTCTTTAAGAGAAATGTGGTATTTCCCTACTGCTCATTTAAGAAAAGCTTTTAAAATTTTCATTATGAAAAACCTCCAAAAATTAGCGCTGATTTTCCCCCTTCTCTGCCTTTATACTGCTTGTAAATCAGATGTGATAATAACTTCTGTGGAGCGGGAAAGAGCATATTTATCTCCCTGGGAAAGTTATGAAGATGACAGCTCAGTGCTTCAGCAGTGTCAGAGCTGTTACATTTCCATTCATTAACTTTCCCTTTTTCTATATAAAACCACATAATTGGGACTTCCCTTAGTGGAAACATTTAGTGCATCTTTAATGGGCGACTCAGGATCACAGCACTTTATGCCTGAATCTGAGAGTTATTGAGAGCTTCCTGAGAGCTGCCAAATGTTACATGTTCCCACAGACTCAGCATCTTTCAGGATTAGGCTCTCATCATATTTTTAGTGTTAATAATGTCAAATCCCCTGTAGTACTTTTCTAATCTATTTACAAAAATGTCTCATGCTGAGCTTCTCCAGAATTATCTATTCTTTTTTTTCAAGTGTGTTTTCTCCAAGCCTGAAGTTATAATAATAATGTAATTTTTCCCCTTCTTTCAGATGAATTTTCTGGTTAAAATGAATGAGAGAAATAAGTGATAATTCCAGTTTCTTGTGGGGAGGTTAAGAGTGAAAACAGTAATCTGGAACAGAGAAAGAAAAACATCATAGTGGTCTTGATCAACCAGCATCCACGTAGTAAACACTTTGCTAAGGAATTCTGGATTTGTGAGATTTACAGTTTCACACTTGTGAGATCATTTGTTAATTTAAGGTTCACCTGGCCATCAGCCTTCAGGAGAGGAGAATGGATCAGAGTTAGAACATAACTCAGTGGAACTCTGAGATTTTGGGAGTCGTTCTGCCATGGGCTTGATGCACAACTCAGAGTTCAGTACCCACAAGATGAAGAACACACAAGGAATAAAATGAGAAACATATAAGGAATAGGTATCTTGGAAGAAGTTACTTATTAATCATATTCTATGATTATGGAATCATAGAATATCCTAAGTTCATGTAATGGCAGAATCACAGAATAAGTGCCAAGTGACCCACAGGGATCATCGAGTCCAACTCCTTGACTTGACCACAAATTAACTAAAACCTTTCCAGAAAAAAAAAAAACAAAAAAAAAAACCCCAAAAAACCCAAAACAAAAAAAAATCCCAGTAAAACACAATTTATCTAAGAGAGAAAGCCACTGTCAGATTTCCCATGGTTGCTTTTCTAATAAACTTTACCTCCCTCAAAGGCTGCAGTGAATCCCAGTGAATCTTCCTCTTCACATGATCCTGCTGCATCCCCAGAGCAAGCTGGGAATTTTTCACATAGTAAAATCAGATATCATGAGGACTGAGAAATACTGCTCTGTGTGCTTGACACTTCAGCCTCAAAACTATTACTTAAATTTCCTTCTCTTGCAATAAATCAGGTAGAACTGAAACAAATCCCTCAACATGCCTTTTACTAAAAACTGCCATTGCAGTGTAATTTTTCCTTGAAAAAATTGCTTCTTTGCAATTATACTCGAGACCACTGCATGAGCACTGAGAAAGCAGACCTGAAAATACATCTGTTTTCTGTTTCTAAAAGCAATTAACCAAATTCCAAACTCAGACACTTCAATATGAAATTTCCCTTTATTTATGTGTTCCACAGCTCAGGGCATTCAGACACATCTCACATCCCCGGATGTGAGATATCATTGCTGTGATAAACCACCACGTGGGGCTCCGAGTAACCTGGTTGAGAAGAAGGTGTTTTTTGACCTTTAAAGACCCTTAAAGATCTTTAAGGTCTCTTCCCACCCAAACCACTCTGGCATTCCATGTTTTTGTATAACAGGCCAACACAAGAGTATTAAAAAAAGGGCTGTCACCATGGACAGCTCAAATTCCTTTAGTCTGAGCTTAGGAAAACCTCATCATCAGGGCATTTGGTACATCTTTAACCACTTATATACCACAAAAAATAATGGAGACAGAGGAAGCCCCTTGCTGTGCCTGTAGGAAGTACAAATCCATGTTTTTCTTTTAAGTCCCCCTCTCTCACTATATACAGCAGTGACCACAAGTGGATGTCTTCATGAAAGTCATGGGATTTTTAAAGTTTTCTGTTGTACTATTCAACACGTCCCAGAGGCTGACACACTGAACTTGGTGCTTGTTTTGCACTTTGGTTTGTTTATGGAGCGCTTGAAAAGGGGATTAGAAACATCCGATCACATCGTCCCTGGGATCTTCAAAGGATCAGGAATCTGCTCATGCAAAGAAGTCAAGGAACAGTAAATCCAGAAGCAAGGACTCCGTGTCGGGATTGCTTGTCAGGAGGGATCTTGCTGTTCTCTGCTCGTGTGACATTTAGTCCATGTTAATTCTGGGGTAGTTTCTCATCAGAGGCATGGAAGAAAAAGACCTGACTGCCTTGAGAGAAAGTGAAAAGTTGTCAACAGGGTCCTATGAGGCAGTTGTCTGCAATAATTGGGTCTGGATTTGATGACAGTGACAATTTCTCCAGCCTTATGCTCCTAATTTATGTCAGGTCTCGTGAAGGACATATGATGAAGGCAGGAAATGTTTCATATGAGAAAGCAATCGTAGTTGTTTGGGCTGGATTCCACATTTTGGTGATGCTGGAGAGAAAAATTTCTCAGCATTGATGACATTTGAAATGTTCAGGGGAAAGAAAAGGATATATGGTTATTAATAGCTGTTTTTTCAGTCTTTCTTAAGTCCACATATACCAGGAAGCAGTGCTATTTTTGAAATCATGTGTTCTTCACAGACCAGATGTTTTCTGTTGTATTGGTGCTTGAAATTTAACTTTGTTTCTCTTTAAAGATCAGTCTTTCTTTATAATGGAAAGACCTCAATGGGAGCCAGCTGGGTCATCAGCATCTTCTCCCAGAAAACCAGAAATAGGAAGAGAAAAAACAGCCTCAAGTTGCACCAGTAGAGGTTTAGATCAGACATTACTAAAAAAAGTTTTCACAGAAAGGTTTGTAAAACATTGGATCAGGGCAGGTGACAACGACAGTGACAATGCAGTCACCATTCCTAGATGTGTTCAAAAAATGTGTGGATGTGGCATTTGAGGACACGGTTTAGTGGTGAAAATGTGGTGGTGCTGGGTTAAAGCTTGGACTTGATCTTAAAGGTCTTTTCCAATCTAAATGATTCTGTGGCTCTATGATTATGGTGGCTCTTTTAGTCACTTTATTTAAGTTTGTTGTTCCATATTGTCCAGTAAGAAATGCTCATGCAAGAAGGTAACATAAAACATATTAAAATATTTATGAAATATGTGAATTATTAGGTCATTTTAATAACCACTTATATGCATTAAATCAAACAAAACTCTTTAAGAAAGCAAATTAATTAGTGTAAGTATCAGAACACGAAATCTTCCTTTAGTGGGTGTCTGAGCTATTGCTACCTACCTTATTCTAAAACTACACAGTTATATTTGACTTTGGGCTTGGTTTGGGTATTTTTCTGCAAATCAGAGATTTTCCTTGGGCTGTGAAGGTAATTCTGCCAACTGTCCACATAGCTGAGCTGATCATGAGTCTTTATTAAAGGCAGGGAGCCTAAAGATTACAGCTCCAGATCTTCACTTTTCACCTGTGACCATAATGTGTGGCTTCTTCTGGCTCGCTGTTTTTGTGGTGCAATATTTCTCAATAGATCAAGACCGAAGAATACAGTATTTATTTGATATTCCAAAGAGAATTTAGGCAGGGCATGTTGTGATAAGAAAAGACACAGAGTCCTCAGACAGGTGCAAAAGGGAGCTCTTTTATTCCAAAAATCAGGCCTTTTAAAGCAATTAGGCTTCTATCAGCTGCATGCTTTTAAAATACAACAAATGTAATTTAACCAACCACCATAAAATACGATGTGAACACGTGATGGTTATATAACTTGTTTTCTACAGTTAAGTAACTTGTTTTCCACCTCTATTCCAGCTGAGTCATTCCCAGAATCCTTCTCCACTTAGCCGAAGTAACAGGAGTAGGCCATGATTTTACAAAGGCAGCAAGGCCTCCGTTTTATAAGGTTTTACCTACGTGCAACAAGGGCAAACTGGAAATACCCATGTCTGGTCAGGAGACCAAATTCACTGATACTGTATTTGCAAGAGCAAATGAAATCTTTCTTTGCGTGAGGACAGAAAATAAACTAACTAAATAAATAAATAAATAAAATCCTATTTTCTTGTTTATGTCTCCTGTCCAGAACAATCTTGGGGGTGCAATTCCATGTTGCCCTCAGTGAGACACCTGACTCCAGTGGAAGGACTCCCTGGCCATGGCAGGGGGGTTGGAACGAGATCAACTTGAAGGTCCTTCCCAACCCAAACCATTCTACGATTCTATAATTTAATACAAATTGTAAAACTACCGTTTACTTTGGATCTGCCTACGAAGTTCCTCATCCAAACACAGCCCCACACAAGCACCCCTGGGTCTGCCAAGGTCACAACACATAAAAAAACTCCTCCTGAGTCCTAAGAAGCACTTTATCTTGTTCTGATTCATTCAGTCTACTTGACTGCATTAAAAGTCCCCCTGCTCTCTGCTGCCTGCACAGTGAGCCAGCGGGTTGGGAGGAAAACCAAAATTAATATGTAGCTGTTTCACGGGGTTATAATGGAAATTTCAGAGTAATCTGATCAGATCTGTTCCAATATACCCTCAAACCACTACTGCCATAAGCATGATGAGTGAACACGTTGAAATTTGAGCCCAAATTGGGGGACTAATTCTGAGTTTATTGAAATGAACAAGGACAAATGAGGTGCTACTTTCTCTCCCAGACGCACAATCAATTTTAGAAGGGCTGCAGCACCTTTATTGTGAGTTTCTAAGCTGTAAATCACATCAGAGATTCGACTTTTCACTTTGGCTATGGCTACAGTGACTTGACTCCTTGACTCCTTCTGTAGATAATAAAAAAGCAGAGATCATTTGCATTTAAACTTGGTCTGCTCCTAGTAAAAAACCACAAAAAACCCCAAAACAGAATCAGTCTGAAATTCTGGCAGAAGGACACTCTTTGGCACTTTTCTAGGTATGTTTCTTATATATATAATTTTTTTTTTTAGCATTAATCATATTCAGCATTTGCTTTTTATTTGCCTATTTCTGACCTCACTTAACCAGCTCAGCCAAAAAACCTGCTTGGAAATGCTTTGAATGGCAAGAACATTCTTTAGCCTGGAGGGCAAACCATCTTCTTAAGATGTTAGAGAGAGAGTTTTAAACACCTGAAGCCAAGGACATCCTAAAATTCCTGTCTCCTGCTTCCTGAATGAGTATTCAGCACACGGTGAGTTCTGGGTTATTATGGCCAACGTGTGCATTGCCATTTCCTTCTCAAGAGATTCAACCTTGCACCTGATAATTCTGATTTAATGAGGAGTTCAGGGTGGGCTCAACATATTCGGATATTATATTAGGTGAAAAAAATAGAAGAGGCTTCACTGGGAGGTTAGTGCAGTACTGGAACTGATCATCCAGAAATTAACGGGATCTCAGCCATGGAGAATTTTAGGATTTGATGAGGCAAAATGATAGCTGAGCTGACCTACTGCTCGACACATTGTTGTGATGTGCAGGAGGTTGGACTGCAGATCTCCTGAGGTCCAAGCAATATTTCTACTGTCACAGGATACATTTGGCTTGGGACTTGAGCAAGTGAGTCAGAGGGCATCCAGTCATAAATGAACGGGACAGGAAATGGGCACAGGGGTTCTAAAATCATGCTGAGAAGGATCTCCTAATTCTTGATGCTAATAGAAATGCCTTTTGATCAAAGACTGGATTGGGTTTGATTTTCAGAATAATTAATTTAGAAGAGGGGTTCCCAGATCTCCCAACCTATTTGGTAGAAGAAGATGAGTTCCCTTTTTAATTTTATTCCAATATTGCTCCTGCTGAACTCAAGGCCCTTTCAGACATTCTCAGCGTAGGTGATTGCAGGAGACAACTAAGAAGTTTTCCTCTAAATGTTGCTACATCTTCTAAAATATCTTAGACTATTACCAGTAAAGGATTCTATGGCAAATATGTGAATGAGTAAAATAACTACAGCAAATAGAGTTTTCATCTCTTTACTTTAATGTGTTATTGCTATTAGCATTACTGGACCATTAAGAAAATGCAGTTAGGGATAATTCCTGAATTTTGTTTTCTTCCTGAATGGCCGTCATGGCAGATTAAACAAAAATAAGATTTAAACGCAAATAAAGAAGCTGCTTTAGACAGGCTTTCACTGTGTTTCACTGAATCCCTCCCCGAAGATGTAGAACTCTGCCAAGGAGATGAGTTATCTTCTGCCAGACTGTTAAGAGAGACTGCAACTGCATTCTAGGATTTAAAAAAAAATAAAAAAGATGTTGGGAATAGTCTTTGGGAGCCTTTGAAAGCAGCAGTTAAGATGCTGTTACCTTTAATTCTCACAGAATACAGAGAAAAAGGACCCAGAACAGGATTCAAAAATGACCATCACAATGACAGAGTGGGGAAATGACAGTCATGGAAATGAGGCCAGATTTTATTTTATTTTTCAAGTTCTCCAACAGACCACTTGTAAGGAAAAATTAAAGGGAATACATTAAAATAGGGTGGATAGGTCTGATCTTTTTTCTATCTCCTGCTATGGAGCAGAACCTGCAAAACCAAGGGAGGAACTTAGAAATGGCCCAAAAGAAATGCAAGGATTGGGGACAAAATATGTGCTGAGCTCAAAAATGTCATGTTACAACCCCAGACACCACCGTATGGGTAGCACACAGGCCTCAGCTGTTGCTGCTTGCTCTTTATTTGGTTTCAGACAGAAAAATTCAATTTCCACACTTGTCAATCCAGTGTTGTGCACCAGCTTCTAACCACATACACACGAATGCTGTGTAATCGTTTTATGAAAGATGTTACATGTAAACCTGTCAGAAGGAGCTTTGATATCTCTGATTTTTAAGCACAGTTTGCATTTTTAAGGCAATAAATAAATAAATACAACAGAACTGATTGGTAAAAAAACCTGTAATCAAGAGAAAAGCTTCAACAGGACTTGATAAAAAGCATGAATATATAAAATACCTGGAAGTGTCTGTCATGTGTATAGAGCAGCTAAGTTCTTCCAGAATTAAAGAGAAGTTAACAGCTCCATTCTGAATTGCCAGCACACACACAACACTTTTGATATGAGACGTCCTTCTTAGTTGGAATGTCTGAGTGCACAAGAGATCCTCAAAATGGGTGGGAGTTTCCTTCAGTTATCTAAGCCTCTTCTCTGTGTATGAAACAAGGTGAGGAAAAAAAGTGCACTCTAAAATCTACTCTTACCTTCACCTTGCAGCAAAAGAGGCATCACATTTTAGAGAGTTACAATTCCAACAAAAGTGCAGTCAGAATTAAGGAAGTTAATTCAAACCTGAATTACTGTTCAAGACAACTGAACACTTTTTACTCTCAATAAATCCATGTGCATGCCTGAAATCCCACTATGATATTCTCACTTAATTGCAAAAATGTCAAACTTAATACTGAGGAGCTGCCCTGAGCTCTTTTCATCTGGCCAAAATGTCAGATGTCTTGATGGACGTGCTCACAGCTCTGACAAAGACAGTTTAGGAACACCTCTTTCCTTCCCAACCAAGATCTACAAGGAGAGCCTGATAGGAATAGCATCAATCTGCATGGAACAGCCACTAAAAGATGTTTATCACATTCACATGGACATGACACTGCTAGGTGTGGCTGGAAGTGACATCAAGTGCAACCATGGAAGTCCTTAAGTTCTTCTAGACCCAAAGCACTGAAGACTATTTCAGTTTAAATTACCTGCTTGTTCATTTTCTCCCTGATACGTCGGGATACACGGAGAAATCCCTGATGCAGTTTGGTAATCGCAGTTAGGTTTTCCACATTTCATGGTCTTCCTGAAAGTTGATACTGGATTGCACATGGAAGTTGTGCAGCACCTGCCTGGTGTCCCTGAGGTGTTCACCTTGAAGGTAATACGAGGTATTCATTAGAAGCAGGTTGTGCCAGGGTAATGAGAGTCCAGGGAGCACAAAATTCAATTATGGGAAGTGTGTAATGTATGTGTGTTTTCATGATTTGTATTGATCCATGTGCATGACAGATTGGTTATAAATTGGGGAATATATTGCCTGGTAAATGAAATACACTGGACTGCAGGAGCACATTAGGTGGTGCATTGAATTCTCGTGGCCACTGTGACATTTTATTTGTGGGCGTAAGAAAAGCTGTTCTGGTGTGTGTGTGTGTGTTTGTCTGGTGTAATTGTAATTTACAGGTGATACTTGGGTCATTTATGGAGATATTTTGGCACCACAATACATCAGGTTTCTGGGTGCCCTTGCCATGAGTGGGGGGAGAGGATGAGTCTGTCCCTTGGGGAGCCCAGAGTCTCCTGCCAAGCCCGTGGTCACACCTTGCACAGCCTTGTCAGCCTCAAAATGAAAACATCTGCTGCTGAACACCTTGACAGATCAAGTTTCCTTCAGGTCTGAATCTGGATCGTGTTCTTTTTCAATAGCATCAAAGCCACCACCATGAAAACAAGCTAACAAACAAACCAAAGAAACCCCCTAAAAACCAACCAAAAAACCCTGAAAAACTTTCTTATGTAGTCACTCGGTTCCCCTCAAGAGAGAATGCAAAAGAAAAATTCTAGCAAGGAACAATTCTCCACAAGAAAGTGGAGAATTTTGAAGGCACAAATGTGGAAAAATGTTGGTTTGTTCCTTTTGCAAAGGAATGAAATACAGAGAATAAGACATTTTATCTCTTTGTGCTGATGCTTTCAGCTGGCAAAAATGCAGAAGCAAATGCCAAAAAGTTTGTTTCTTCTGGAGTGGGAAGTGTAAAGAAGATTTATTTCACCTTATTATTTATATGACTTTTTATAGTTGCAAAAGTATTTCAATAATCTTTATAGACCTCAATTATACCACAGCCAATTGATACGAATGATTTCAGTGCTTTTTAATATGCTGTTTAAAACCTCCAGTGAAAAATTTTCTTAATGCATGGTATAAAATATATGGCAAACTCTTTTAATGTAACTAAGTCCTGGTTTTATTTTGTAGCTAAAATGCAGAAAGTAGAGAGATTGAGTTTGTATTAGTCTATAGAGATGTTCACCTCGTTCCAGTTCTGCCAGTATTTCCACTTCTAATTTGGTGAATAGGTCTTCCACTGATCTTGTTTATTTGTTTATTTCAGGGAATAATTATGTATTCTGTTCTTGATTTACACCTGTTCTTGGCTGTCTGGAATTCTGTGCTCTGTGCTAAAGTGGAGGTTTATGTTCATCAAAGTGCATCCTTTTAACTTTAGCTACACAGTTAGAGCAGTGTGTGTGGTAATTATAAATTAATTAATTATGGGGTGTGCTTGAGCTGGAGATCTACCACCTCTGAAATTCTCCATGGGACTCAAATCCTGGAGTCAGTATTTTACCTCCCTGATCCCTCCTTGGGCATCTCATCTTTTAGACAAACTCTCTGCAAGAACATGAGAGGGGGCAACACTTGTGCAAAATCTTTCTTGTACAAACCAGATGTGTTTGTGACTTTTTAAATGTGCGGTGAGGAACACTTTAAATTGTTGTCTTCATATAACAGTGTAAGATGATGGAGTATAATTTTTCCTCTGTGAAGGAAATACTGAGTCTAGGTCTCAAGACATGAAGCTTCCAAAAATGGAAGGCAAGTCTCCAAAAAACTGCAAGGCAGTGGTGAGGTAAGTCGTAAAGATATTTAAGTAAAATAGTGTGTCCATATTGAACTGGATAGTGCTTTGTAGAGGTGATAGTTTCCATAATTAGTCCAAGATTTATGATTAGCCCTGGTGACATGAATAACTCCCTTCTGGAGCTCTTGAACTCACATTACCCAGGTCCTCTCCACACCACAGCCTGAGGTGCTGATTGCATTATATTCATTCAGTATATAATTGTATTGTATTTATGTTCTGTTTCTGTTGTGTTTCTCTGTTGTATCAGTCTCCACCAGACTCTGTGGATACCAGTTCTCTAATGAGGAAGAAACTTTGACTTCTGTGGTTTTTCACACCTCCTGCCTTCAGTACTGTCCCTCCTCTGAGGTTTCCTCCACTCGTTTTATGGACCTGCAGAACACAACCCCTGAAAAAGACAACCTTGTCAGCACAGGATTGTGGTGGCAGCTTGTGTTTGTCTCTCCTCAGTCATCTGTTCAAAGGAAAGGAATATTCAGAATTAAATAGAAACCTGTAGCAGAGCTGTGTAACTTGACGAGCAGACACGAGTATGTTTAGCAACCTAATGCTCTCTGAAATTGGATTTCTTCAGACTAACAGTATTTTCCCGGACAAGCAGGAGGATGATGGGCAGCCTGATTCTTTGCAGCAAATTAAAAGCCAAGTAGTTTTTAAAGGAGAAATATTAATCTACATAAACATGGTGAAATGAAATGATCTTAGGTCTGTTATTTTCACGGAATCAGAGAGTCATTAAGGTTGGAAAAAACCTCCAAGATTGAGTCCAACCTTTGACCAACCACCACCTTTGTTAACTGGACCAGAGCACTGAGTGCCACGTCCAGTTGTTTCCTGAACACCTCCAGGGATGGGGACTCCACCACCTCCCTGAGCAGCCCCTCCCAATGCCTGACCACCCTTTCCATGAAGAAATTCCTCCTGATCTCCAACCTGAATCTCCCCAAGCACAGTCTGAGGCATTTCCTCCTGCCCTGTCACTAATTTCCTGGCAGAAGAGGCTGACTCCCACCTGGCTCCAATCACCTTTTGGGGAGTTGCAGAGAGTAATGAGGTCTTCCCTGAGCCTCCTTTTCTCCAGACTGACCCCCCCAGCTCCCTCAGTCACTCCTCATATGACTTATTCTCCAGATGCTTCACCAGATTCGTTGCCTTTCCCTGGAATGCCCTTCTCCTTTTCCTTTTCACACGCATTTCATGTGAGTAATAAAATATTCCCAAAGATTTTCCTGCCAGGCCACCAGGCATAAAAATAACAGGAAAAGTCACAAGGCATGAGGATGAAGATAGCATTGATCAGGTAAATATCCTTTTTTCAGTGAATGTGTAACTTCTGCACGACATCCCTGTTGAATTTTCGACCAGTGCATTTTTCTGGACCAGGAACGAGTGTCACCATCTCTTCCCTTGGCACCTGCCTTGCCTCCCTGATCTTCCTGCTCTGCATCTGATCAAGCTGAACTGTAGCATGGGATGTTCCACCTGACAACTCTTCTTTTCACTCATAGTTTTCACACTTCACTAAAGAGCTCTTTGATGTTTTTTCCACAACAAAAGTAGAGGTCCCACAGTTGCATGACTTTGCTGCCATCAGGAAGTTTCAGAGAAACTCAAAGGAATTCTGCTTTGTGGGAGGAATGAAAACACACCAATTCTCAGTCAACTGATTCACACAGGGTCGGGGTTTTGCCTCCCTTTCCACAGTACTTCTTCCAGGTAACAAGAAACAGGAGAAAAGGAGATGGCCCCAAGTTGCCCCAGGGAATGTTTAGATTGGATGTTAGGAAAAATTTCTTCACTGAAAGGATGGTCAAACGTTGGAACACACTACCAAAAAGTGATGAATTCACCACCCTGGAAGTGTTCAAAAAATGTGTGAATGCAGGGACATGGTTTAGTGGATGACCTGACAATGTTACATTAATGACTGGACTCGGAGGTCTTTTCCAGCCTCAATGATTCCATGATTCCATGATTCCATATTCGTGCCCTTCTGATTCTTTCTCTGCCCATGGTGAGAGGCGGAGTTGGAAGTTCATATCAGCTTGCATTTCATGCTGCTTCATGGAAAGCATATTCTTCCCAAATACTTTGGACTCTAATTGAGCTGAACTAAACAATGATGTGTTAACTTGGTTTGCTGCCTATGACTCAAGGATTTGCAAGAGATAACCCATTTAGGGCTCAAGGTGCCTGTGCTAATTGTTTTTCTGAACAATGCATTTTTCAATCACTTTTTCCATTATCCACATAGATTAACTCCATTGTCTTTGGAAGTAATTGACACTGCTTTTTATTCTTCTATCATCTCATAATAATGTCAGTGTAAACATAGCCAGAGGTAATTAAACAAGCAAAGGGGATAAATTCCGCATGCTGTGCAAACAAAAATGAAAAATCCAGGGAGATTTAGTCAATAGCACTGTGAGCCTAATAATCTCATAAGATACATTAATAGGAGTAATATCCAGCTTTGTTTGTAATTTATTTTCCTCCAGTTTGCAAGTGTGAACAATGGTTGCCCATGAGTATCAAACTATGGTAACTGATAAACCACGTCAGTTTATACCTAAACCTGGGCTTATTGTAGGCAATGGCTCATAAATGTTAATTTTGTAACAATGGGTAATCCATTCGACCACATTCTCAAATAAAGAAGTCAAACTACTTCTTTTCAAACCTTTTTTTTTTTTCCTGTATCATGAACTATCAAAGTGTTGTTTGAAGAAAAGAGCAGAAAAACCTTTCAGGATTTTCTTTGGTAGGCTTTGCCTAAAATGGGTTTGTAGATGGTAATTAAAGCTTAAACTACTTTGTCCATTATCTGCTTATCTACTTGCTTGGAAAGCACACAGAAAAAATATACTGTTTAATCAATCTGCCTCCTTTTTCAGGCATAATTTCTCTTTAGACTCTGAGTTATGGGTGCAGGAATTTTGTGTTACTTTGCACATTGTTGGGTACAAAATCTCAAACTGCAGATCAGGCTCTTGACACGTATTACAAAACAATAACTGATTGTTAAGAACATTGATTAAAAATAACAGCTAAAGTCATCTGCATCACATTCAGCTGAGAGCAATTATGAGTAGATGGGAATACTCCCAGGTTTTACTTGTTATAATCTGTTAATTATGTGCAAAACTGTGTTTTCCCAGCCAGTCACTGAAAGTTCTGTCAACTTTTTGGGGGACATAAAGTCACTCAGAATTTCTGAGACACAGAATGCTTTAAATAAAAACCTTTAAAGGGCTGACTCTGGAACTCAAGTTTCCTAAGAGATCCTCAGGTTTTACATTTTTGGCCTAAGTCCCTTTTCCAACATAAGAATGCAAGTCAGAAATTCAGCTAAATGTCTCAACAATGAACAGAGAAACACAGTTCCTAGCCAATAACACAGATTCCTGGGGGAATCAGGTTTAATAAGGTCCTTCCAAACATTTTCCAGAATGAAAATATATTACATTAAACAATTAAGTTAATAATTAAATATATAAAATTCAATAGAACTTAAATATAATAGTTGTACACAAATATTTTGAGTTTCAAGTCTCATCTCCATGAGGCCATAGAGTAAGTTCATGTGTCACAGAGGAAGAAGCTCTTCATTTTTAATTGGTAGAAAAGTAAAACATAAAGCAGTAATAGCCTATTAGACCATAAACTAATTACTAGAACTCAACAATAGAAGAGGACAACTATTTTTTTCTCATTAGCCTCACATTTAATCTTATGGATTCTCTTTTTGACAGTGAAGAAATTCCACAAGGATAAATATTTTTATTAAAAGCAGCACACATTTGTCTGCTAGATTGTCCTTTAACCATCTGTGGGTGGACAAAACTATAGTTCAAGGAACTGAAACTACTCGGAGTTGCATATTGTCCTTTTACTCCTACAGAGGCAGCAGAGAACGCCAGGTCTCTAAACATATCCAGGTCTCCCAGTGTGTCCCAATCCAACAATATTTTGTTGATCCAACAGACCCAGCAGACTGCAGAGGAGGAGCTGTTCTGGTACTGAGTACTCCTCTTTTTCTGCAGTGATTAATGGTTTTCTGTACTGTCACTGTGTCCTGAGATCAAAACTAACCTTTAACAATGTTCATTTCTTGCTCTTCTGTCTTTGCTGGCACAAGAAGATTGTTATGCGAAAACTGGCTCTTCTAAACCAGGAAAAAAAAACTTTTAGCATTAGAGTGAATTTGGCTTTAAGCAGGACTTTTCTCATGCTTCATTCTCATTCTAGGTAATTTCAAACAATGACAAAAATTACACGTTGTTTTGCCTGACATTCTGCTTGCAGTTATTTTAGTGACGTGGCTGAAAATGAACCTATTGATTTTTCCCATTTTAATTGAAACACCTAAATACAGATTTTTTTAGAAAAAAAGTCCTGCAAGCAACATATAGTGCAATGTCTTCTGAATTTATCATAGCCCTCAAAATTGCAGATCAACAGTTTCTTGTACATTTCTTTGGCTGATGACAGTTTAAACTCCTTCCAAATCTGATCACGTTTCTATACCTATTTTATCGACTGTGCAGCCAGGTTGCACAGCATATCATAAACTAACCCAGAATAAAACAACTCACCAAAACTATACTTACAGTATATATGAATATATATTTATTGAAAGGGAGAAGCTGAAGAAGGACTTTTCACAAGAGCATGGAGTGATAGGAAAAGGGGAAATGACCTTAAGAGGAAGGAGGGTAGAGTTAGATTAGAAATTAGGAAAAAACTCTCTACTGTGAGAGTGGTGAGGCACTGGCACACATTGTCCAGAGAATTTTTGGGTGCCTCATCCTTGGAAGTGTTCAAGCCCAGGCTAGATGGGGCTTGGAGCAGCCTGGTCTGGTGGAAGGTGATGATCTTTAAGGTCCTTTCCAATCCAAACCATCCTGATTATATGATTGAATGATTACCTGGCAGCTTAAATATTTCCTTAATCCAGTTCACCAAACTGTTGCCCATTGAGTCATTCCAGCACAATGCCTGCAGTTGTTGGAACAACCAGCTGGAAAATTGTGGGAAGGGAAGAGCGACTAAATTTGTCTAAGTTAGCTAAGGCAGCAGTACCACTGAATGTGCAAGCAAGGAAATAGTTTCATTTTGCTCTGAAAATGAACTTCTTTATATGGAAAATATATGCAAATCGACCAGATGTACTGAGAGGGGAAAACATAGAAGTCCTGATTTAGCAAAGTACTTAAGCACACTCTTAAAGTTAATCATGTGCTTAAGTCTATTCACTGAAGCACTTGACACATGTGTGTGCTTTTGCTGAGTTAATGTAATAAAGCAGAGACCATAATGATAGTCCCAGGATAAACAGACAGGCTGAGTTGTTAACAGCCAAGCATGTGTGAGCTTCTGCTTCCTATATCCCATCCTAAAATAGGTCTCTGGAGCAGAGATGCATCTCACACTGCAGGCACTTCTCCCCTTCCCTTGAAGGAACTCAACAATTACTTTAGATGAGACAGCAAATGCTCACAAAGCCCAGGTTCAGTGGCATGACCTGGCATTGTGGACTGAAAGCTTATTCTTGCTTATTCTCTTGGTCAGGACGGTTGCAAGTTTTCTGGGAGAAAAGTGCAACAAGACTGATATCTCACAAAAAGCTATGATCTCATCCCCTAAGGAGGTGGCAAAGCCTATGGAGTGCTCCTCCCAGTACCAAGTCCTTATTAAAAACTAATGAGCAATTGCTTCCTGCTTATTATCTGCTAAAAAACCCCAAACAAATGTGCAGAATCATGGAATCATTAAGACTGGGAAACACCTCTCAGACCTTCAAGTCCAACTGTTAACTCAACATCTCCATGTTCACCACTAAACTGTACCCTCAAGTGCCACATTTACACAAGTTCTGAAACCTCCAAGGGTGGTGATTCCACCACTGCCCTGGGCAGCCAGTGATGCCTTAGGTTTAAACTCTTATATTTTTTGAATCCTGTATTGCCTAATGTGTAACTCTGGAGTTTCTTGTAGCCTGCTGACTTCTGTTCTCTGGACATAACAAAGCCTCTCTGGGCCTGCTCTCCAAGGACACCCAGGCTGTCCTGGGCCTGAAAATGTGTAAACCAACATCTTGGAAGGGGGGTGAGCTCGGGGAAATTACATCATTAACTGAAGTTTTAATTGGAGAATTTATGCTGATATGCAAATGGACCAAACCTAAAAAGGTGTGGGGAACTCATGACTTCTTGTCCATCTTGGGGTCCATTTTTGGGGTCCAGCTTGGAGCCCTTGGCTCCCCAGGGTGCACCTTTGAAGGCCTTTCTAATAAATACCCACTTTTATTCCCTTATTCCTGTCTAATCCCTGTTTCTAGGGAGCCTCTCAAGGCATCAGCGGTTCCAATGCCTGACAACCCTTTCAATGACAAAATTTTACCTAATATGTAATCTAAAGATAACGCACAGGAGGATATTTTCAGGCCACAGCTGTTGTCCCTGGGATGAACCCAGACCCCTGAAATCAGGCAAGCCGAGGTGATTCAGAGGGACACAGTCACCACGAAAAGTAAACCTTGACAGAAAAACATTAACCCTTTTTCTCATTAATGAGCATATGGATCGTCCATGGTCATTAAGTACTAAGTGTGTGAGTGAGCCACAGGTGAAGACAGCTGTGAGGCTGGGGACTCCCCAGCCCTGGAGGTGTTCAAGACCAGGCTGGATGGGGCTCTGAGCAGCCTGGTCTAGTGGAGGATCCCCTGCCTGTCCCTGGCTCATGTCAGGGAGCTCAAACTAGAAGATCTTTACGGTCTCTTCCAACCCTCTCCATTCTGTGTTTCTATGATTCTAAATTTAGAACTTTGCTTACAGTTGTCTACAGGTGGAGGAGATGTCAGAGCTCCTGTGACACTCAGGAGAGATCTGGTCCATGGAGTTACAGGAGCCTAGAAACTGAAACAGCTTATCCTAAAAAAGACCGGCTGTTCCAGCTAAATTCTCTCTAGTTTTTGTCTATCACATGGAGCTAATCTTTCATGGTTACCATGGAATGCTCACATATGTGTACTTACATCTAAAGCTTTCACTGAATCCTATCCTGAGTGAGTTAAGTTGCTCAAGACACTCCTGCACAGTGGCACACAGAAAGTTCATTTAGTAAATACCTTGTTGTACCCTCCTTCTCTGGGAAGCTGGAACTGTTGAAGACAGGACAGTTGGTGTGGTCAACCTGGCAGGCAGCAAAACACTGCAGAGTTGTTCACTCACACCCCCTGCAGTGGGATGGGGCAGAGAATCAGAAAAAAGCTAAAATTTGTAGGTTGAGTTAAAACAATTTAATAGGACAGAAAAAGAAAGGAAAATTTTAATAAGGATAAAAGAACACGGAAAGAAGTGATGCACAATTGCTCTCCACCTTCTGACTGAGGCCGAGCCAGTTCCTGGGCAGAAGCTGCCACTCCCTGGTCAACTGCCCTGAGTTTTATTGTTCATCATGATGCCATAAGGTATGGAATTTCACTTGGGATCAAATGTCCTAGCTGTGTCCCCTCCCAGGCTTTTGTCTGCCCCCAGGCTCATCACTGGCAGGGCAGTATGAGTGAGCAGTCCCTGGCTTAGTGTAAGCACCAAACAAAAACTAAATCATCAGTGTTTTATCAACATTGTTCTCATCCTGAATCCAAAGCACAGCACTGTACCAGCTGCTACAAAGAAAATTGACTCTGTTCCAGGGCAATACTGAGCAAGGTGAATCCTCTTCTGACCAGCTCTGGCTTTTCTTACATCCTTACATTATGTTGTGCTGATACACAGTCATTGTTTACTTTGTCCGTATCCAGTTGTGGGACTTGAATCCTTTGCATTTCATTCTTTCATCAGAATTTCAGTTGTTCTCACAATATCTGCAGCAACCCATCACTTTTCTTCCCTCATTTTTCGCTTTATGCAGGATTTTACTCATTTGGCATATTCCCGTTTTTTACCCGTTTCTCATAGCTCTTATGAGCCTATTGTAGACTTGAAAACCCTTGCCAAGACATTCGGAGGGATTCTAGGATGTGAGCCAACTATCATTTCAAGCTTAGATGCAACTTAACATGTTTTCAATTATTTTTCCTTCTTTTCAACACTGTCTTTTGCAGGACTTAATATTCCACCTGCTGAGTAGTCATAGAATCATGGAATCATAGAATCATGGAATCATAGAATGGTTTGGGGTGGAAGGGGCATTAAAAATCATCTTGTTCCACCTCCTGCCATGGGCAGGGACACCTTCCACTATCCCAGGTTTCTCCAAGCCCTGTCCAACCTGGCCTTGGACACTTCCAGGGATGGGGCAGCCACAGCTTCTCTGGGCAACTTGTTCCATTCTTTCCACGCCTTCACAGTAGAGAATTTCTTCATAATTGATTTCTATCTAACAAAGGTACTGTACTCACTCATACCTCATTGCACAGATCAATTAATTTACCTATTAAATCCTGACAGCTGTTTTACCATAGTGAGTAAAGTCACATGTGCTTATCATCAATTACTGTCAGAAAAAAGAGAGAATATATCTTCTTCATTAATTCAAAGAAAGGCCAAAAGGAAATTTCTGTGTATTCATCAGAAAACCAAAAATATGGATCAAGTATACATCAGAGCAAGTTAATATTTCTTTTATGGAAAGGAGCTAAGTGAGGCAGGACAACTTTTGGAGTATCATTCATGGACTGAAATGGAACACGTTGCCTTTACTACTCCCATCTATCTCACATTCTTCAGAGGCACATTTTAATAACGTATGTGCAAGATGCGCATTAATGATTGTAGGCATTCAGTTGAAAAATTAATACATTAAATTAATTTCAAATAGAGGTGAAGTTGACAAAAATAGATTTTGTGTCTATAAATAATAACTAAATCACCATAAAGTGTTGCTGCCAAAAACTCTGTTGCAACAGGTGTAAATTTGCAGTATGGAGCAAACGTGAGTGGGTTTGATTCATCACTTGTGCCTAAGTTATGCAGTACCACCAAAACAGTCTATATAAATACAATTTTGTTCGCTTTTACCTGGACTTGACAGACTGCAGGACAGCATAAAATCAGATCCCTTTTATTCACTCCCTTATCAGTCTGTTTATATTCCCTTTTTGCAAGAAAAAAAGGACCTTGACTTTACAAAACATGATAGAAGTTTATTCTTGTACCTTCCATCTCCCTATAAATTTTACACTGTCGTGCCCCTATTGACTGAAGGGGAGTTAGGACTGACTTAATGACTGGTCAAGAAAAGGCCTTTTTTACACAGCTGCTTTACAAGGTAATCTTGATGTCTGCACTGGCCACAGGACACATTTGCTGAATAATAATGTCGGACATGGAGTTATTTTACTTGGTGCAGGCATAAATGGATGCAACTGCATTTACTTTTCCAACATGTATTTTACACACCAAATTTCCTCTGTCTATGAAATAATAATTACTCATTCATATCCTGTGCATGGGGGAGCTGCGAGCTCCTATCTGAAGCCTGGATGGGTTTTGTAACAGCTTACACTGGAAGAAAGAGCTCTAATGAGAAATCAGAGTGACTGTAAAATATACTAAATTAGGATTTTTCAGGAGTTGGTATCTACAGTGCACATCTGAGGAAATCACTCTGGGTTCCTGTCAAAGGTAATAGAGAGCTCGTTTGTGTAGTCAATGACTTCAGGATGTGATTCATCTCCTTAAATAGGCACCTGCATTCGGTTCAATATAAATTCTGTTGACCAGCTTTTCACTGACTATTTTAAGAGCCTGAAGAAGAATCTCTGAAGCAGACGCCCTGCTGTAGATATCTGGAGTTAGGTGAGGGGAATTCATCAGTGTTCTAAGTCTCTTGTCTGAGGATTCCAACCTGACTCGACTGCTGTGTGCAGGTTTGGCTCAAATTTGGGGTAACTAAAGAACCCTAAGAAAAATTACCACCTTTTATTACAGAAGATAAAGGCTGTTCAACACGTGAACCGTGGCAGATCAGCTTTTATTTCTTTAGTATTCAGAGAATCACAGAATCCTAAAGTTTGCAAAAGACCTGTGAGATTGTCAAGCCCAACCATCAATGAGGCAAACCCGCCACGCTCAGCACTAAACCGCGTCCCCAAGTGCCGTTGTCACACGTTTCTTGAACACTTCATGGAATGTGACTGTCAAACCAGGGCTGCCTCTGTTTCAAGACTTCTGTGCCTTTCTCCACCTCAAACTCTACTGTAGCCATATGGAGCTAAAAGGACAAAACATTTTAAGTTACACTCAGTCAGTCATGCTTTTGCAGGGGATTTTCAAATGATTTCTTGAGCCACAATGCCTCATTTTCTCATGCAGATAAAGACTGCACGATCTGTCTGGTTGTTTTTGAATCATCTGCATTCAAATATTATTACCTCCAGTCTATGAAAACCAGACCTTCAGCATAAACGAATCTCTGAAAATGCATCAAAACTGTTTTATGACTTTATCACTGCTTAGCTTGTCATATCATGGACTAGTGTGAAAGTGTTCCTGGTGAAAATCCACCCCACCACAAAAATTTCCCTTTTTAAAATGTCCAAGTATCACTTTGGTAAATCAATGGAAGAAAAATAACAGTTTTACATACCTTTCATATATTGGAGATCCCGGATCGTGCTCATTCAATAAACCTTCCGCAGTTCTTTTTTTAATTTAAATGAGAATCAGTATCTCTTCATCAATGCTGGCTTCATACTGCAGAAAAACCAGGAAGGTAAGTGAGATTTTGGATGATGAAAAGTTAAATATAAGTGGTATTAAAGAAGAATATCCTACCGTGGCTGCTTGACATTTAATGTCAGTTTTTTCTCAAATAAAGTAAGATATTAAAGGAGAAAGGTGTTTTTTGATCAACAGCTGAATATTGTGCTTGAAATACCAAACCAATGGGCAATTACAAAATAATAGAATAATTAGGGCTGGAAGGGACCTCTGGAGATCATCTAGTTCAACCCCCTGGCAAGGGAAGCTCTCCTAGAGCAGGTGATGCAGGAACACATCCAGGTCAGTTTTCACTTTCTCCAGGTGGGTTTATTGCCATGGAAAAAGTCCCAAGTAAATTATACAGTAAAGAAACATGGCAGTGTGGGAAAGTGAATTCCTTTAACCTAAACTGCAGTTCACCTTGTGTGGAACTGCTGAGCAAGACATCAAACACTGACAAAGCCCCAAAACACAGCTTAGTCTGACATTGCACAGGAAAGAAGCCATCAGGCAGGACTTTGGTGAAATTTAATCTGTCAGACATTCCAGCCTGAAAACAAGCAAGGATGGGTTTGGGCCACACTGCTTCTATTTCCTGGCTTAAAAATTCATACTAATTTTTCCAAGTCCTATCAATAGATTAGACATGAAATTACCTCTGTGATTCCAGATTATCATCAAACAGTTTGATACCACTGCTCAGTGTGTGTTAGAGGACAGTTTGCTTCCATCCCTTTCCTTTTCCAGCTTGTTTGCATATTATTGCTTGCACTCATTCCTTCATGCAGCTCCAAGCACGGTTTGCTGGCTGGGGACTCCAAATTGTCAGTGCTGCAGAACCACCAATAACCTCAATTTACTTGAATGACCACTGAATCAAACTCAGTATTTGCAATTACACCTGCGTGTGTGTGCTTGGGCCATGAAAGACAACTTTATTTCCTTGTAGATGAAAAGCCTCTCTGTATGTGAAGTATTATTATTATTCTTTCAAACCACAGTCCTTAATTTAGAGATCTGAAGTTATTACAACAACAAGACACATTTGTCATCTGCTGTGGGTATTACTTAAAAAATTTATGCTTTGCTGGTTTAAATATGCATTCAAAACACTAAAGGCTTTTTGTTCAAACATTAAGATTGGAGTATTACACTGAAAATCCTTAGTAATAATTAATTTTATGATTCCAGCAGTTAAGCTTCTTGAGCTGAGAACTGAGGGAGGTGTAGGAGATGCAGAATTTCACTGACAGTTGATTAATATTTTGTGGGTTTCTCTCCTTTTTTTGCCAGTTCTTTCAGGCACGTGTCAGACTTACAGCTTCAGA
Source organism: Daphoenositta chrysoptera (assembly GCA_013397915.1). Classification (NCBI taxonomy): domain Eukaryota; kingdom Metazoa; phylum Chordata; class Aves; order Passeriformes; genus Daphoenositta; species Daphoenositta chrysoptera. Next base: position 34,471 of record VZRO01005365.1, on the reverse strand, counting down.
GGGACCTGATCCACTTCCTAATGACCTGGATTGCCACAGTAAAAGGACAGAGGAGGTCAGACCCAAATGAAATGGATCTTTAAAGGTTCAGGTTTGATCCCCTCTTACTCTGAGTAATTGTTACTCCTTGTGTGGTGTGGATCTTGGCTTGTTTCCTGGTAGGAAAACCTTCTTATCACCCTGGTCATGCATTCTCTGCTTCGTGTGGTGAAGGAGTTGGGCTGACAGACTGGGCAGACTGGTGGCCACTGTGGGGAGGGAGGGGTGACACTGATGCTGCTGCCACCTCCGTATGTCCTGAGAAAACAACAGGAACTCCTTGATTTCAACATGCATGGATTTTTCATGAGCAACGCATTCAATGCAAGGGAAACAAAGAGACCAGAGGTGACTTTTGTGAGCTAAAACTCTGTTCTCACCTACTGGTGAAATATGATGGTGAAATGGGGGAATTATACAACAGCACCTCAGCTGGAGAGATGTATCCCCCACATTCTTAATCCACATAATTCTTTTAACATTTTTTTTTACTTTCAGAGGATTAAGAAATGACTGATTGTTGAGAAATAAACTTTTAAATCTTGCATGGTGCTTGGCTAACTAACCCAAAGCACTTTTAGTTCATCAGATAGAAAAGCAGCCACAGCTTTCTAAAACACTGATGTTCTGACCTATGAAATCAGGAATTTAGGGACTTTATTGTAACCTGCTTCCAGCAACACTCACCTTGTCTGCTACAATCACTTACTGAATATTCAACCAAGATTTCATATATGTAATTTCTGATGCATCACCTGGGGTAGAGTCAAGAGGAAAATGTCAGCAGAAAAACCCAACAATGACTCATCTATAAATCTTAGGACCTTTGCCTTCCAAATTTAACTACTTTACTTGTTTGTCACTGCTCACCTATTAAGGCAAATTTTGCTCGCAGGCCTGTCCTGAACTCTTACCTATATGGGCAAATATGATTAAGTACATGAACCACCTCATATGGCACAGAGGAATGCAATGAATGTTGCATGGCTGCAGAAAAATCATGGAATTTGGAGCATGAAAATCTCCACCACCCTATCCACAGCTCTTAGGAGGAGCCTGGTATTTGTCAATTAAACTCCTGGGCTTAGTGGTCATATCAGGAGTAATTTTAATATATAGGCTGATATTAATCATGTCATAGAACCATAGAATGGTTTGGGTTGGAAGAGACTTTAAAGATCATCCAGTTTCAACCACCTGCCATGGGTAGGGGAACCTTCCACTAGATCAGGTTGGACAAATTCCCCAGCCAGCCTAATAAATTTCAAAATTGGACTGAAAACTATTTCAAGTTTGAAATTAACTCTTTTTAAAATTTCCAGTAAATATAAGTTATTGATTCCTTTGCTTTGGGACAGGAAAAGGGGTTGCCCAACCAAGTCACTTTTTATGGTGCAATATTTGATTAATAAAATTAATAATTTCAAAACTTTCAGCATGTCAGACAAATAGTATAATTTAGTAGGATTGTCCTACTGTGCAGAGAAAGGACTTCAACTTGATGATCCTTGTGGGTCCCCTCCAACTCATGGTATGCTGTGACTCTCTAATTCTTTGTCTCAAATTTGTTTTAAAAATTAAATGGGAAGAACTCTGTGCATTGGCAAAATGTTTCAGGGTTACTAAATCTGTGAAAGAGAAGGAAAGGAAAGGAAAGGAAAGGAAAGGAAAGGAAAGGAAAGGAAAGGAAAGGAAAGGAAAGGAAAGGAAAGGAAAGGAAAGGAAAGGAAAGGAAAGGAAAGGAAAGGAAAGGAAAGGAAAGGAGAAAGGGAGCACACAGATTTCCATTATGCTACACATATTCCTTTGACATGAGTATCAGAAAAAGTTTTGATGACTCAGTGGTCATTTTGATGCCTTGAAGTGGCCACCTGAGAACAGAGGCTAGACAAGAATAAGAGAATAAAAGCAGGTATTTATTTGAGGGGTCTTCAAAGGTGCACCTCGGGCGTC
>VZRO01005365.1:507-32337 GCA_013397915.1 Daphoenositta chrysoptera | reverse complement strand
GGGCCTTCAAAGGTGCACCTTGGGAGTCAAAAGCCCCCAAGGGGCTCCACCCAAGATGGACACCGGGTCATGGCTTCTCCACACTTTTATCAGTTTGGTCCATTTGCATTTCAGGGTTAATTCTCCAATTATAATTTCAGTTAATGATGTAATTACCCCAAGTTTGCTACTCCTCTCAAGGCTTTAGTTTACATATTTTGGGGCCTGGGACAATCAAAGCATCCTTGAAGTGCAAACCTAAAGAGCTTCATTATGTGTGACCAGCATGAGAGAACAGCAGCTCACAGGCCACAAGAAACTTCAGTTACACACCAGGCAGTACAAGACTCGAAAAATATAAAAGTTAAAACCTAAGGCATCAGTTTCATTTATCCAATTGAAGCATTCGTACATTATCTGCAAAGAATTTATCTCATCTCTTTAGTTTTTTCAGATTTTTACATTTGTTGGCTTATCTTTCTAGTGTACTATCAGGGTCTTAAAAATCTCAGGTAAGAATGTAAATGAGAAAGACAATTTTAAAAAATTGTGGCTTTGGCATATGGTCAACCTGCTTTGTAATTAAACCCCTAATGAAAAGTTGTTTTAACATCTTTTTGAACCCAGAAATCTCAAAAATCTTCAATTAGGGCAAAGAAACTGCCTCATTAGGCATCTCTAAGTTGCAACTCTTGTAAAAACCAAAGATTTCTTGTTAATTGGAGTAATGATGTGCTTACATATAACTGGAGTTGGTTGTAGATCGTGTCAGGGGTCGTGAAAGATGAGACTATAACCAAAGAGAGAAGAGTTTGAGTGTTCATAGCATCCCTCATATTCTGTGTTTCAAAAGGAGTGTATAAATCAGCAAAGGGGTGGAAAAGTTACCTGTAACAGGGAAACAGAGCAGGTGTGCACGTCTGAAAACCTTAAAATTGTTTGGGTTGGAAGAGACTTCAAGGATCATCCAGTTCCACCCCCTGCCATGGGCAGGGACACCTTCCACTATCCCAGGTTGCTCCAAGCCCTTCCAACCTGACCCTGGACACTTCCAGGGATGGGGCAGCCACAGCTTCTCTGGGTAACCTGTGCCAGGGTCTCAGCACCCTCACAGGGAAGAATTTGTTCCTAATACCCAATCTAACTCTACCCTCCTTCAGCTCAAGCCACCCCCCGCCCCTTTTCCTGTCATTCCATGCCCTAGTCCCAAGTCCCTCTCCATTCTTCCTGTAGGTGCCCTTCAGGCACTGCAAGGGGCTCTAAGTTCTCCCTGGAGCTGTCTCTTCTCCAGGGTTAACAGCCCCAACTCTCCCAGCCTGGCTCCATGAGAGAGGTTCCCCAGCCCTGTCATCAACTTGGTGGCCTATTCTGGACTCATTTCAACAGGTCAGAGTCTCCAGGTGTGTCTTGCTTAGCCTTGGGCATTGAGAACTTATTTTTGTGAAAGGGGGGGATGTCCTAATGGTGATGATTTTATAAGTTATTTTGATAAATGTGAAAAACAAAGGATGATGATTGTAAGAAATGAAAAGTAGATTAAGCTAAGTGGAGCAAGAAGATGAGAGAGGTATGTACAGGCATGGAGAGAGACAGAACAGGAGCCACAGAGCTGGCAAGTAACAGGGGAGTAATTCAGGGAAGAGTGTAAATGACAAAGTGCACGTTAACTATTCATTGCCTTTTTTTAAAGAAGAATTCACACATCCTCAGACAAGCCAAACAGCGACTCACACAATGAGACACTACTGAGGGGGAAACAAAAAAGAACAAGCATAAATGGCACGGCACAGACTTTGCACTCAGCTTACACCACATTTCAGCTGGTAAGTGAACAACCTGACGTTCTCTAGCTCATTCCCAAAGACAGGGAGGAACGTAAATCTTTAGTGCTGCCCACAACACTGAGAGCAAGGCTGGAAAAACCCTGTCAACGAGCCCTTCTCTCAGCCACAAAGCAGCAAAAACTCTCTTTGAAAAGGATCTGACCAAATGTCTGCCTGACCACTTCTCTAGGAACACCCAGCCATGAAATCCCTGTGTCAGCTCTGTGAAATCCTCCATGCACCTTCACCTTCCACAGGAGACTTCCTTTTTTTCCCCCTAGGGCTTGATAAAATTTAACTGTCAGGGTTTGTCAACTCAGTTACTGGAGTACAGGCATTTATCACCGGTTGAGATATCCCGAGGTGTCCAAACATCCACATTGGCTGACAGATATGACAGAGAAGCCACAGAAGACTCACACCCTTCTGGAAAAGGGGTGAGGCCAGACAAAACACCGTAGGAAGTGTCAGATTGTGTGAGTGGTGATAAATGCCATACAATTCACTGAGCTGGAACTCTAATGTCTAATCTAAATCTCCCTTATAGAATCTGATAGTGCCCCTTATCCCTTATTGGAGAACTCTCCTCGATCATAGAATCTGAGCCATGGAATTTGAACTGTGTTTTTCAGCTGTCTTTTGAATAGAATAGAAACAGAAACTAAGGGAACATGAAAACTTCTATGCTTGGTATCTAAACGCCTTAATAGCAGACAAGAAAGTGAGTTTTTCCTGCCAGTTGTGGACTCAAGTATTATTTCATGTGTCTAACAGAGTATTTCATGCTCCTTGGAATATTTCTCCATAGCTCATCCTTTCATGGAATCACAGAATCCCAGAATGGTTTGGGTTGGAAAGGACCTTCAAGATCACCTTGTTTNGAAAGGACCTTCAAGATCATCTTGTTTTACCCCTCTGCCATGGTCAGGGACACCTTCCACTAGACCAGGTTGCTCCAAGCCCCATCCAACCCAGCCTGGAACACTTCCAGGGATGGGACAGCTTCTCTGGGCAGTCTGTGCCAGGGCCTCCCCATCCTCACAGGGAAGATTTTCCTCCTAATATCCAATGTAAATCTACTCTCTTTCAGTTTAAAGCCATACCCTCTTGTCCTGTCACTCCATACACTTGTGAAAAGTCCCTCTCCAGATTTCTTGTCATCTCCATTCAGGTACTGGAAGGCTGCAATTATGTTACCTCAAAGCCTTCTCTTTTCTGGGATGAAAAATCCCAGTTTTCTCGGCCTGTCCTTGTAGGAGAGATGCTCAATTCCTCTGATCATCCTGGGGGTCTCCTCTGGACCTGCTACAACAGATCGATCTCCTTCCTGTGCTGGGGAACCCAGAGCTGGATGCAGAACTCTGGATGGGGTCTTTTGGTTTAACTGTGTGGCTCTAAACCTTTTGTGAACCAGTAAAAATCGAAATCTTCTGCAGAGCGACTGCAGAATTCTTCTGCAGAGTGACTGTCTCGCCTACATTTCTCATTTGTATTTACAAAAGAAAAAGATCATTCAGCCCTTTAGATTAAAACATGCATTTGCCCTTACTGAATTGTGGTGTAATACTTTCTTCACTCCAGTTTGTCAAGATGATTTTATTGAGTTTGTGCTAATCTTATCTTCCACCACGTCCTCCTGGTAGCCCCACCCATCACAGTGACACCTCTGAATCAGATAAGAATACCTCTTACTTTCTGTTCTGACTCACTGTGCTCTGAAGACTGATAAGTTCCTGCCAGTTCAGTAGGGGATTCCTGTCACAGAGGTCTCCTGATTATCACACCACAAACACGGTATTTCTACCAGTCATGCATCTATATCACAGTCGTTCTGTTTAGATCCTGTTCACGATAAAAATACCAGAAGATGTAATGTCAAACACTCTCTAAATCTAATAGAGGCTGTCTATTGCTTTTCTATATCTGTGAGGCTTTTACACTCTCACAGGATGATTTTAGAGGGCTTGGCACAATGTTGTATTGACAAATCTATCTTGGTTTTAACTCTGCCTTTTGCTATCTTCTAAGTGCCTAAAGATAGTTTGATTATTTCTTACTCTGTTGTGCCAGGAACTGAATTTAAGATGACTGGTCTAGAGTTTCTTGGGGTATCTCTTCTCTCTGAGTTTTAAAGACAAATATTCAGATTTTATTCTGCCAGTTGTTAAGGAATTCATTTGCATTTCATAAGTTCGCAGAAATGTCCATGAAGAAATCTGCAGTTACCTCAGTTTTCAGCCTAAGTACCCTATCATGAAATTCATGAGACCCAAAAGACTCGAAAACTATTTGTTCAAACTGTGAAAGCTTCTGCCTTTTTTCATTGCTTGCTCTCAAATTTCATTTGCAAATATACTTATGGCATGGGGCTAATGTTTTTTCTTTCTTCAAGCAACACTCATGGTCCAAGTTCTTTTCAATTCTGTTCATTTTCAGAACAAATAAAATGTCCTTTTCCAATCTTGACTTGACCTTGTATTTCACAATAACAAGTTATAGCTTATTCATGAGTTTCAGAGTATTGTTCTTATTTATTTGCTGGTGTTTATGTTCTTACCAGGAACTCAGAAAAGTTTCTGCTGAGTTCATTTAAGAAATGGTTAACTGTGTAGAGTTTAGCAGCTGTGTAGTACAGGGAAGTCTTTAGTATTTTTTAACACTTCCCCATTCTCCAGAAATTACTTACAGACTAATTCCCTCTTTTGAACCTCCTAATCCCTTACATATTAGATTTTTTTTATCTGGGGAAATTATCAGAAGTACCTCAAATGTTTCAATGTTTATAGGCCTATTATTTCTTATTTAATTTCTTTTTTTTTATTCAACAGAGATTTCTCTAAGCCACAGAACTCAGTTTGAGTTGCAGCCAGTTTCCAGTTGCTCATAGTATATAGTCTTGAAAAGCAACATTCATTAAAAAATCCAATTTTTAGTGCTTTGCTTCTCAAGGTAAAGCATAGAACTTCTACCATCTTGTGTAAAAGGAACATTGACAGACTTTGCTGTGCTACGTATGCATCCTTTCCTGATAACCACCTTACATTTTTAATAGGATTGATTTCATTATATCAATGCTATTCTGCATTGTCTTATTTCTACCCTCAGAAAGCAGGGTACACATATTTGCAGCCTACACATATTTGCAAGCAGTCCTTAAGTGCAGCTCAAAAAAACCCAGATTCAGCCTTGTCTGATTTTCTAGGTAACTGGAAAGGCAGTTTGGGTCTTGATCTTTTCCTGGCCTTGGACACTTCCAGGGATGGGACATCTGCAGCTTCTCCAGGCAGTCTGTTCCAGGGCCTCACCACCCTCACAGGGAAGGATTTCCTCCTAATATCTCAACTAAATCTACACTCATTCAGTTTAAAACAACAGCCCTTCATCCTATTCTAGGCTCCCTGATAAAGAATCCCTCCAAATCTTTCCTGGAGCCCCTTTAGGCACTGGAAGGGGCTCCAAGGTCTCCCTGGAGCCTTCTCTTCTCCAGGCTGGACAACCCCAACTCTCTCAGTGTTTCCTCCCAGTGGAGGTTTTACCACCTGACCTCTTACTCACGCCAAGGAAAACCACAAACATCCAAACAACTCTCTGCACCACGGAAATGCAAATCATTGTCTGTAAAACTGAGTCAAGGCACAAAATAGATCAAGTGATTTGGCCAAATCACATCCAGGCAACAAGCAGAACTAGGGCAAGGTGTCCCTGCCCATGGCAGGGGGCCTGGAATGAGATGATTTTTAATCTCCCTTCCAACACAAACCATTCAGTGATTCTGTTTCCAGGGATGCAGGCGTGCACTTGATTTTAAGTATTCCAGAGAAAATGTGCCTGGTGTATCATTTCCCCACTGCTACTATTTCTACAATCATCCCTGCAGTTAGGATAGAGCAACAGAAAAAATAACATAATTTCTGTTCCCATTCTACATTTTGGGAGCTGACTGGATTTCAGGTAGAACTTCTGTGGCTAAACCACAGACAGCAAACCTGTTCCAAATCGTGCTGAAACCAGGCTGAAATTTGCTTACAAAAGATTCAATGATATTGTACAAATTATATCTGTAATCTTCCACTGTCATGGATAGAGGGTATGCAATTAGCTGCTAAAATTAATTACAATCTTGCAAACGGTAGCCAGGCATGTAAAATGTACAAGTATCCAGCCCTGTCTGCATCATTAATAAGATCCATAAAAACTTCATCTGAAATGTAGAGCACATGTGAGTTCTAGTGTGCACAGTATGTTATTAAATCAGGAGGGTTTGGCAGAGAAGATAGGTATAGTAATATAGATTTGTGCACACAGGGATAAATTACTTTAATTAACAAAACTTTAATTTTTAATTGAAATCTTTCACACCAATTCAATTTCCTTTTTCTTTTTTTCTCATTTGATTCCTGTCTTATTAAAAAAAAAAAAAAAGGCCATCAAATTTCAAAAAATCAAAAAGTTAGGAAAATTATTTTTCCTTTCTAGATTTAAAACATTTTGGAGGAAAGCTAGAAAAAATATCTGGCAAATCAAAGTGCTACTGAGGAGCTGTGTGCATTTGCTGGGAGCACACACAGAAATTGACTACTCGTGGACTCCAGGAACCACTTTAAACAAAAGAGCTCAGGATAGAATGAAGAGCAGAAAGTAATTATAATGCCAAAGGATAAATTTTCAAAGGCGCTTCTGGGAATTTGTTGCCCAATTTCCATTAGAGTTAAATATTGTCCTGGTGCAAACCCTGTCTGAGGATCACTGAGTTTAATAAGGTAGAACCAGTGGGTTACTCAGGAAGTCAGAGAAGGGCAATATCTTCCCATAAAACACTGAGAAAAGAGTCATTTGAAGGTACAAGTGTGTATGAAGTACAGGGATGTGTGGGAACACCTTCTCAGGTGAGAATAATTGTGTATTGCATTTGTGTCAGTTCTATGCATGAAGTAAAACAGTAAAGGAAGGAATAAAAACATTTTAACATTTATAAAAACACGGAGGCATTACAAGGGTAATATCCCCAGCTGGTATAAATCAGCATACACCCATTTAAGTTAAATTGATAACTATTGGTAAGAATATCTCCCTTGCCTTAACAAAACAGTTAGTTTTCATATTTACTCTGATCATCCTTTTCAGGAGGAAAAGATTCTGTTTACCATGGGGTGCATTGTTCCAAGAGATCCACAACATTTACAATTTTTGCACGTGGTGCCATGTCTTATAACCAGTCTGGGACAAAGAAAAATCTCTATTATCTTTATTGATCGACTTCTTGGTAAAAGGCAGCAGAAAAACTCTGGGGGCACCCAGAAAAACAAGAGCAGCATAAAATTATCATGATGTAGACATATATACAAACCTACACAAAGGCTTGTTTGTTGCTGTTGAGGGTGACAAACTAAAGCAGGAATTAATGAATGTATTTTGGGCACTTCCCCTAATAATTCTGCAGATACTGAAATAATTGACACTATCGTGGCATTTTCCCTGATTTCCAGACCCAGTGATTCCTCAGCCTCCTTGGAGCACTGAATACCATTTCAAAGGCCCTCTCCACCTTTGTGTAGCTATTGTAAGCCCATTAAATGGATCAGTGCTTTGGATGAAGCCTTGGCCCAGCTGAAATCCGTCGGAAAACTTCCATTGACTTCAGTGGGGTCAGAATTTCATTTTCAGCATTCATCTTCCTTTCTCTTAGAGGAATGTTATTTTTAAAGCCTCCCTGCTACGCTTTGTGCCTATTTATAAAGGGAAGATGTCAAAGTGTACCTCTCCACTCCTTTCAGACCTGGAGCCAGGGGTTATTTTGCCTGGCAAAGGTCTTCCCACGGTCAGGACACTCAAGGCAGTGGTTTCATTAGTGAGGGTGAACCAGCAATCAAGAGGTCAGCACCCGGTGGGTTTTGAAAACCCTCAATCCTCCAAAGCAGAACATATCCCAGTAGGATCGAGAGGGAATGCTGCCTTCAACTCCTCTGTATGTTTTATAGCTCCCTTGTACGGAATGACTTTATTTTAAGAGGCTGGGGAATGAGAGTAGATATCAGCAGGTCTCCAGCTGGTTTATCCAAGGTCTCAGGGCCGTTCTGATGATCCCCAGATATAAAAGAGGATGTGGGTGGTCACGGTTAGGATTGCCCCACACGTATCAATAGCCAATTAGGGAACATAACTCAGTTTGATCCACTGCATACAGGGAAAGAGTAAATGGCTTTATATGAATAAATCAGTTAAAGAGAATTATTTCTCCCTCTTAAGAAATTATAAATGGTTCTATCAAGTACCATTATCGGCTTTAGCGGAAATAAAATCTGACATTTGTCTCTAGAGCCTTTTACATTAAAACATGATTTTTACAATTACATTCTCCAAACTTTTAGTTCACTAATGGCTGGAAAGAAGGCATAAGGGCAGCAGTTGGTGAAGAAAGGAGGCTCATTCTCATGGAGGTAACAATTAAAGGCAGACTTTGGAAAATTCAGGAACTAAGAAAGGTCATATTCCAGTCTTCAGGACTCTGGATGTAGACACTTTTAGCGTAAAAGCTCACTTTCCTGTAGTTAATAAGAATATGTGATTACATTTATAAAGAAGATAAGAAAACTTTTGGAAACATTTGGATTTACATGTCATAGGAATTGAAAAAGGCTCTATTGTAGGTTATCATAATTAGGGCATTTTTAGATGTTTTTTACACCTTCGAGTGACCGATACGAAACTGGCCAAGGTTCCATAAAGGGCTCTGTACCAAATGAGTGATCATTCTGATTCACTCTGGTGGGTCTGATGGCTTTTATTAGTGTCTATTTGCCCCCAAATAAGGTTACTGACTGTTGTATTCCTATATACAAGACAAAATTGATTTTAAAATTCATCCTTCTTATTCCAAATGAATCAATCTACCTTACCTTTGGAATGAGTACAGGAGCTGATGAAAACAATGCAATCCTACACCAGGTTGTAAAGACATCAGTAAAGCAACCATTGTAAAACCTCACCCTTCACTGACTCACAGAATGACAGAAATTATCGGGGTTGAAGGGGATCTTTGGAAATCTCATGTCCCGCAGGACAAAAGAACAACCTTCATAGGAGTGACCTGGAAAGAATTGTGAATTTCTGGTGTATCTTGAGACCCCCAGTCTCTGCTGGCTGGGCTCTCTTGATGAGTGTATGGGGAAAGAGTGGTCAGGGACTTCATGGGCTTGGACCAGCACCAGACTGGCTGTTGGCATCTCTGACCTTCAATGCCACTGTCAGCTCCTCTGACAACAGGGACAGTTCAAGGAGGGTTCTTTTTGAATACCTTCAAATTATCTCTCTCCTTCCTGGCTTATGGATACACTGTCAAAATATATCAAAACTTTGGTCAATGTCTTCAGTTTTTTTTCCTTCTCAGGATTTTCAATAAATTTAATTTTTTTCTACATTTACGGAAAATACGGACCTTGTTATCACAGAATCACAGAACAGTGAGGATTGGAAAGGACCTCTGGATAGCCTCCAGTCCAATCTTCCTGTTAAACCAGGGTCACGTAGAGCAGTTTACATAGGAACGTGTCCAGGTGGGTTTGGAATGTCTCCAGAGAGGGAGACTCCACAGCCTCCCTGGGCAGCTGCTCCAGGGCTCTGCCACCCTCCATGGAAAGAACTCATTACTCAAGTTGAGTGGAACTTGTTGTGTTTTAGTTTATGGCCATTGCTCCATGTCCTGTTGTTGGGCACCACTGGAAAGAGTTTTGGCACCCACCTTGGAGATATTTATACGAATTGATGAGATCCCCTCTCACACTTCTCTTCTCCAGACTAATCAGGCCCAGCTCCCACCGTCTCTCCTCCCAAGGGAGGTGTTCCAGACCCTCCACCACCTCTGTGGCCTCCACTGCGTGGTTATTTCAGAAGCAAACATTTTCTGTGCTGCAAATGAACCCTTACTGGAACAAGAATCTTCTGTAGATCTCATCCTTACAGATCTTTAATGTTACTTAGGACAAAACATCAATGTCTGAAACGCATCTGCTCATACCAGGGGCACCACCAGTGCACCCCAGGGAAAAGCACAAGGGGCCAGCAGACCTTGTAATGAATGCTCATCGTTGGATAACACTCCATCTTCACTTCTCTCTAATTAACACTAAAATAAGTACTCAGAACAGACCATTTATACATAAAAAGGAATTCCTGATAGAGATTGGCATTTATAATTAATAGCTAGCTAGCTCAAGTGCTACCTCTTTACTTTTAAGTGCTCCATTATTATAATTTCTCCTGAAATTCATTGTAATAACACTGATCACAAAGAGGCCATTTCTCTTTGGTTTAAAGAGCTGTTGCCAATGATGGCAAGGCAAAGATTTGACCTACATAAAAACATAAGGGCACGGGCATGCTTTAGCACTTGGACATATGGAGCTACAAGAGACTTGTGTATCCTGGTGACAGCATTTAGCCACGCAGTTAACACAAAGGAAATTTTCAAATGCCCCCTCCTACAGAAGCCTCTCCTGACTTAATAGTGTTGCAGTGGAACCATCTGAAGCCTTGTGCATCTGGTTTGTATTTAAACATTTTAGTTAAAAAACATTGAGGCACTTTTTACGATGAAAATGCCAGAGGTGATGGGCTTGTGTTTGACCTCCGATTGTTTGACAGCAAGGAGGGAATTTTCTAGTCCCCTCCAGTGTCAGTGTTTACAGGGTGATGAGATAATGCCAATAAACCCTTCTGAGGGAATGTCTTGCTGATCTGTGTAACAGCAGAAGGTGTTTAGGGGTCCATCTTACACCCCTGACTCACCTGATTTAGGAAAACATAACACATAAAGTGTATAAGCTGTTAAATGCACAAAGCAGTCAAGCATTGGCTTGGACGCTCTTTGATCTTATAATCTTTGATTAAGAGCTATGGACAATAAAGTTAAAGGTTAATTAAGGAGCAAAACAGCCTCACATTTGTAAAATAAAATTACCTATTTAAAAATCCTGTAATTAAGAAAATAATCTAATAATGGTTCCTGGCCAGAGGCAGCAGCAGATTTCTGAGCTAAGCTCAGTTTTTTTAAGCTAAGGGAAATATCTCACCTAACTCACATACTTAAGTGATTAAAGGTTTCAAATCATAATGTGCTCCCAAGGTGAAAAGGGACTCCAATCTCCTTTAGTGTTGCTACAGACCTCTCAGAGATGACTGCTACAAAAGTATAACCAATCTCATAAAACCAATGTCCAATTTACTTAGATTTCCTGAGAGAGCTCCCTTAGAGGTTCAGTACAGGTGTGTTGCAGGTTCCTTCATCATTCCAGTCTAAGTAGATGAGAAATTATGGGCAGGCAACGGCTAAAATTACCTCAGACTTTTATTTTTTTTATTAAAGCTCTCATTGAAAATAAAATAAATGGAAAGGGGAATAAAAATATCAGTCTGGAGCAAGTTTCTTGCTGCTGGTTTCCATAGAGCTTAAGAGAGAAAGACCAATCCAAGAAATACCAACCAATGTTATCCATATAATCTTCTTATAAACCAAACCACAGACTTTTATACAGTCTGATAGACTGTTCCACCACAAAAAATTATAATTTTGTAAAACTGGACAAATCTTGCCATGTAGCACACACATTCCTAAATTATTTCCAACTTTCTCTGTCTTAGAAGTAATCCAGAATCCATAATACAAACTGCATTTTCCGTTTTTGTAGCACCTGAAGATCTTGTAGCATATCCCTAAATAAGATTCCAAGTTCATGTGTATGAATAGCTCACCTTTAGTTTTGCAAGGGCAAACAGAGAAACAGAGTAATTTATTTAGCTGACATTGTAAGGGCATTGACTTTGCTGAAAATAGAGTCCAGATCTCCTGGTTCACAGCCCTGTGCTGGAGAGACCACACTTCTCTTCCCAAGCAACCTCCCAAGAAGCCCATAAAATTCCTAAGTGGCAGCTCTATATATAATGCTGATCCAACATTTGCCGTGGGTAATGTTTTACAGTAGATCTGTTGCAAATCATTTCTTTTAAAGCATTCCTCTGTCTCTACCTAATGATTTATTCAGTTTTTGTTGCCTGGTGTGAATCTTCCTCAGAAAAAACAATATGCAAATGCATAAAAGTGCAACTTCAGGGTTTTTCTTTTCTTTTCTTTTTTCTTTTCAAATTTTATTTCATTTTATTCAAACCATAAATCTTTACATTGTGGGTAGGAACGTTAAGAAACAAGAAGCAAACACTTTCTAAGCTAATTTATTTTAGCCTACAAATGTTGCATTTTCTCTCCGCCTAAGAATTTTCCAGAAAAATGGAACGACAAAAGGAAAAATGCCAAGAATGTTTTTAAGGTAGTGGTTGGAAATGGGAGGATGGAGAGGAAAATGTGATCCCTCTGGTTACAGTGTTTTAAGGACATTTGCTAATTTTTTAATTGGTTAATGTTAATATATCTGCCTATTGCCTCTGATGAGACACACAGGATTTCAGAAAAAAAAGGGTTTTTTTGAAAGGCAAAAAAGGAAATAAACATTGCCTCAGTAAACAGACAAACAAGATATCCCTGTCCTAAAGCAGAGGGCTTGAGGGAAGTAGGTTTTTTTGTGACATGACAGAATACGTGGCAAAGGTTGGAACTGAACCCAGATCAACCCAGAGGTATCATTGATTTAATTCATGTTAATCATCCAAAAGCCAAGAGTCAATTTCAAACTAATCGCCATAGCTTGTATATCAAAGGGGAAATGGGGATTAGCAATCCTAAATAGATTTCTGGGGTAAAGAAGGTTGGTAGATTGAAGAAGAGAAGATCAAGGGTAGTTATAGGGAGAAATTCTTTACTGGGAGGGTGGGGAGGCACTGGAACAGATTATCCAGAGAGCCTGTGGACTCCCTATCCCTGGAAGTGTTCAAGACCAAGGGTGGATGGGGCTTGGAGAAACCTGCTCCAGCTGGAAATGTCCCTATCCATGGTAGGGGGTTGGAACTGGGTGATCTTCGAGGTCCCTTCCAAATCAAACCATTCAATGACTTTACAGTTCATCCTTGAGTAACTTTCAGTAACTTTTTGGTTTGAACTTCTGTTTTAGTGGAAATGAAGGTTGTCTTTCAAAGTGTGCAAGAGTTCAAGTTTTCCATTTGTATACCAGTGATTTATCTACGCCTTATTTATCTCTGGCCAGTGGTTTCTTTTTTATAAAATCTAAATTATATCATGTCATACAACTTAGAAACATAATCCTTGATTATGAGGGATCAGACACCTCAGCAATAGAGACTGTGGCATTAAACTAAAAGGAGCTGCAGTAACAGCTTTGCAAAGCAACTCTACGAATCAGTTCACACTGGATTTTCCAAATGTTCCTGGAGAACAAAACTGGGAAAACCTCTTTCCCCTTTCTCAGTCAACCATGAAAATGCACTTTGTGACAAGGCTGGTACATACAGAAATGTAACCTGCCCTCAGCCTACACATCTCAAGCAGACAATAACAATGTTGAAAAAGGAGGGTTTGCTGGATTAACACTCATAATAAAAGTGATGTGCCCCACACTTCTCTTTTCTTTGATCTCATTGTATTTTGATGTCTCTCTTTCTGAATGTTCATGCTCTGTTGGTTTCTTGCTCATTGATGGCTGTCCCTTAAAAAGAATTCCTCTCACTTGCCTGCATCTTTCAGCAAAAAATGAAAAGGAGAGGATGAAGAAAAGGCTGACTGTCAAGAAACTGGCTGAGTTTCTCAGAGCACCTCAGGCTTTCAATGTAACTCATCAAAGGCAATGCACTGATCCCTACCCAACATCAGAACCGGGTTAATGGTGCTCCCAAGCTCCTGTGCCTGTGTTTTGGCTGTAGCCCAATTCTGTGGGGTTTAGAAACAGAGCCCACCAGTCCCATCTCACCTAAACCTTCCTTTAGGAGGTCCAGAAATCCCCGTACCTGGGTAAGAGATGAGCTGCCCTGGAGACCAAGGGAAAAGGCTCTCTGGACATGCCATAACACAAATCCACAGGTCACAGAATTTAGACTCAGTAGTTGTGACTAAGGTAAACTTCACTTTCAGATAATTACTCTTACCCTTGACTCCAACACTCCCAAGGTAGTGCTGCTCTTGAAGATGACACCAGGGAAGAAACAGCAATTGAATTACTACTATAGATTACTATTATCTTAATTTTAAAAGGAGAGATTGTATGCTTCAGGCAATCCTTTTTGCTCAGGGGAAGGTTAAAAATCCCTGGGATTGCTCCTGGCTTCTCCCATTTTCTTCTGAAGTTACCATGATCTCCCCTTTTCAGTTTTGATCACAATTTCTCTATAGAGTGATTTCAGACACTGCCTGGGACAACTGACTTCTCATATTCTCCTTCTAGGAATAAACATCCAAAAGGCTTTTGTAAACAATTTGTTGAGTGGGCTCCCATCTCATCCTGAACAGCATCTGAAATGTTGAATTACAGGTTTTTACCTGCAATCATTGATTTTACCTCTTTTCTTTGTAGAGATGGTGGCCTAGCCATTAATTTTTTAATCTTGACCTTGCTAAGCAGTTCACTTGATGTTCCTACGCCTTGGTTTACACATTTTAAATTTAGGGATGATAATAATAATAATAATAATTATCTTTCTCTCCTGGGACAACCAGGAAATTAATTGATGAATGTGACTTGAAACTGCCCTCCAAGAGGGAAAAAGAAGAGTGCTGGTCATGACTACATAGTTTGAGAGGCCCCAGGAAATGAGAGCTTAATTTTTTCAAGTGGTAGCCAGTAGTTAATATGAGGATTTCATAGAGCTTGGTTTTAAAATATGTATTTTGGACACCTGTTTTTCAAAAGAGCCTGCCAAAGCATTTTTAGCAGAAAAACAATGAGAAATGGCTGTCAAATGAACCTGTATGTCATTAAAAAGAGAGGAAATTCAATGCTATGACTCATACATGGAGCTGAAATAGTCTGTCACAGCAGCCCAGGGCAAGTGTCTCTTATTCCTGGCAGCACAAAGCCCAGTTGATTGATCCCAAAGCCTCCTGAATTCAGCAGAAGGACTCCCAAGCTACCTCAGACTAATTAGTTCTTCTGTTGTTCTGAATACTGTCAGTCACAAGAGGCTTGGAATAACAGGACTTAGAATTGCTGGCAGGGATAGCAAAATATTGAACTTTCCCAACCCACCTGAAACATCCTGGGGTCCTACAGCAACGTCTGGTCCTACAGCAAGGTGGTGCATAAATTATAATTTTATCAAAGGTGAGAGAAGTGCAGAATGTGACTCTTTGTGTTAATGTCACAGCAGGGAAAGCTGGCAGACTGTAAGGGAATTATGCTAATACATGGGAAAATTTCAGGATTTTCCTTTCTGAAAAAGTTGCTCAGTGCCTGAAGGGAGCCTGAAAACGTTTCTGAGAAGCCTGTCAGCAAACCCACTCCCAGAGCATTGTTTTAGGTCTTTGATGCCTCCACTGCAGTCTGTGGCTTTCTCTGGCCCCTGCTGCAGTGCCACAGCCACGGCCAAGGCTTGGGCACAAGTCTGCAAAACCCAGAGTGCATAAAACACTCAACTGCAGTTCGACACCGTGGGCTGCCTGCTGGACACCAGGCACTTCAGCCACCCTGTGCCTCAGCCCCCTCGTGTCCTGGTCTGTCTTTTTATCCCTTTGCCTTCTCTGTTTTGGTCTCTGGCATGTTGAGACCATGGCCATTTCTTATTCCTGTTTGGTATCTACAACATTTCCTCTTCCCCACAGGATGTTTGCATGAAGCCAATGGATCCACAAACTGGCTCTGCTTTATTTTTATTTATGCAACAAAAGGGATGAGAGAGTAAGTGTTTGAAGCAGATTTGATGTACCACTAGGTCAAGGACCCTCACCACAGCTTTCGAAGGCAGTGATGGCTTGAGAGGCTCCCTAGAAACAGACCCTAGACAGGAATAAGGGACTAAAGGTGAGTATTTATTTGAAAGGCCTTCAAAGGTGCACCCTGGGGAGACAAGAGCTCCAAGCTGGACCCCAACGTGGACCCCAAGGTGGATGACAAGTCATGAGTTCCCCACACCTTTATAGGTTTGGTTCATTTTCATATCAGCATAAATTCGCCAATTAAAACTTTAGCTAATGATGTAATTTCCCCTCAGCTTGCCCCCCCCTTCAGAGGCTTTGGGCCTGGACAGCCTGGGTGTCCTTGGAGAGCAGGCCCAGAGAGGCTTTGTTATGTCCAGAGAACAGAAGTCAGCAGGCTACAAGAAACTTCAGAGTTACACATTAGGCAATGCAGGATTTGAAAATATAAGAGTTAAAACCTAAGGCATCAGCATCAGGGTTCTGTTTTGCAAAAGGTGTTCCCTGTCTTGCATCTCTGCTTCACTATTGCCAGGTTTTAACGTTACCTTGCATTTCTACCACCTTTTATACAATCTGTGGGCTGAATTCCCAGCAGTGAAAAACAGTGCACCTCAACAGAAGTCAAGATAATAAAGGCAGTGCACATTAGATAAACATCTACCTTATTAGACATTATTTAGTATCAATTTTTTGTTATCAGTTTGCAATTTACTGTTATTACTATTATTTATTATCAGTCTTGTTTCCTCAGACATTATTAATCCTCCTTACATAAATGGATTTGGACATACATTACACCCCCAAGGCAGCAAGACGGAAATATGAAGAAGCTTAGGTGATATTTTCAAGACACCTAATTAGCTCCCATCCTAAAAAGCCGTGATATAATGGATCTGTTGTGTATCTTTGACTGATATAGAGGCAGTGCCAGGCTGGGGATAATGACCAGGACCCATCTGGTGCACAGGGAGGTGGCAGCAGGCTGGAGATGCCTTGTGATGGAGCAACTGTCAGAGGGGTTACAGTGATGCAAAAGCTCATCTCATTTCCGTGGCTGATGTGGGGTTCAGGTGCACAAATCCCTCATGGAAAGCATGGAATTTGGCCTGCCAAACCTCACTGGTCACCAGCTTATTTTGAGGAGTTTTCTGTGGCCGTAACTCGGGGCACAGGTATGAGCTGTGGCACCTGCTTTTGCCTCTGGCTTGGATATGATGGATTTGGGCAGGGGGAGAGGAGGGAGATGTTTGCAAATAATGACTTTCTGCACATTTCTAAACAAGCACTGAGAAAGGGCTGGAAGGAGTCTCCGAGCAGGTGCTGCTCTCTCCACCCTATCACTCTGCCCTCTGGAGATAAGGAGATCATCACTTTTAAGGTGCTGGGCTCATTTTCCAAGGATTGGAAGGGAGGAACAGTTTCTCTGTGCCTACCGCCAAGAACCGATGACTGCCCACTGAGGTATGGCCTAATTTTCCACCCTGCTACCTGTCTCAATCACTCAGACATCACAGATACATGGAAATGCTGCCATGGTGTTAGAACGTGATGGATGTCATGGTTAGTGAGTCTTCGTTTTCATGGGTAATGAGCAGAGGAGGCCTCTACATAATTCTGCCTCTCTAGAACAATGGCAAGGAGCTGAGACATGCCTAAGTAATGTTCTTTCATAATGTTGTTATTTAGCAGGAATCGATGTTCACACCTGTTTATTTCTCTTTCAGACACAAATGAACACAGTATGCCCAATTAATATAGTTAAACTGAAAAATAGCCCAGTATTGATTAGCCAGCTTTCCATTACGCTGCACAGCATCAGTCAATCTCCCCCAGACACCACGAGAAACCTAATGGGCTTTTATTCATCACAGCCTAAGAAATCCCCACTGAAAACTTTTTCAACTCAAACCATTAAATGTCAGGAATTTTGTTACATTCCACTACTGAATATCTTCGCTGCTTGGACTATAAGTGAGAGTCACATCCCAAATGTAAGTGGCATTTTTCAGAAGTGTTTGGTTCCCAGCAGCCTGGCAGAATTGTTGGATTGTTGGCCTCAGTTGCTGTGTTTTGAGGTGTGTTGTGTGTAAAACCCAGGTCTGATTCCAGTCTCATTTTCCCAGGTCTAATTTCAGTCTCATTTTCTGTTCAAGCTGTTAGAGCCCAAGCTCTCTGCTTTCCATCTCTCTGATCTAAATCCCCAGATGGAGCCACTCAGGTCAGAGACAGGGCTGATTCGACTTTGGATGGAAAGTGAGACAAATTACAGCACAGATGTATCTAAAAAGCTGCTCTCAGTTATCTCTCATCTCTGACCTGCTGCTGGCTTTGCTTGTTTGGACGTCAGCACTGGGTATAATTACAGCTGCCATCCTACAGCAGTTTCACGAGTGAAGAGAAGGCTTTGGGAAGGAATTGCTGTGCAGACCTGCTGATTGCTGGTTTGCAGGACAGCTCGGTCCAACTGCTGAGTGACAAAATGCCAAAGGTTTCAAAGGACATAAGAGAATTGCAGTTTCACAACAGAAACACATCCAGCCACACAGGATGAAGATATCGCACAATTTTTTACAGAATATCCTGAATTGGAAGGGACTCAGAAGGATCAATGAGTCCAGCTCCTGGCATCACAGAACTGGAAAGCTAAATGCTGTATCTAAGAGTGTTGCCCAAACACTGACAGGCTGGAAGTCATGACCACATTCCTTGGAGCTTGTTCCAGTGCTTGACCGAGCTCTCAGTGAAGACCTTTATACTAATATTAAATCTGAACTTCCCCTGACACATCTTTCAGCCATTCTCTGACATGCTATCACTTAAGAGATCAGCACCTTTCCCTCTGCTGCCTCTTATAGGAAAGTTCTACACAGCCATGAGTTCATCTCTTAGGTTATTTTTTTTTGCTGCTGCTGTAATAACTAGCCTTTACTAAACTTGCAAAAAATTACTTTTTTTTAAAATAACTTACAAAAACAAGAGTAAAACCATGACCATCAAGTTGTTTTCAATGAAAAATCAATCAATTAGATGTGGTTTTCAAGCCCTTTTTTCAGGTTTTGGCTCATGGATTCTATGAGTCCGTGTCTAAAGACAACTACTGGGGATAACATTAAAAAAAACCACAGGGTATTTTGAGTTTCAGTCTGTATTTTTCCATGTGATGATCTGTATTTAACACACCCTTAGAGGCATACAATCTCTAGTGGAAAATGTGCAAAGATCATCAAAACAAAATGGGTTGAGAAATGGTGCAAACAGCATAGGAAATATGCTTTGAAGTTATACAGCAATTCCACTACTACATAGAAGACCTTTGTGGATTTGAGAAATCCCATAAATGCACTTCACCACATTACAAAGAAACTAAAATGTAAAGACCCAGTCCAAACTCCCCGTGCTCATGTTGGAATTTACTAGCTAAGTGAGTGGTTTAGTGAAGATTTACGATCTCAATATTATCTAGAATTCATGGGTTTCCCATAGATTTTGTTACTCTGTGTTCCTCAGATGCTACGCTTTCATTTCTAGAATGATGGAAGGCCTCTGTTTTGGGTTGTTCGAAAAAAAGGTGGAGAGAGGGAAAGCTGCCTGCTTTTTTAAAACAATAATTATGGTTGATAATTTTTTTTTACTTTTCCTAAATATTTAGATGGAAAGGGTGAAACGAGCACGTGCCACAGGGGCTTGTGAAACTTCACTTGAAGAATCAGCCCAGTTTGTTTGGTCAGTGTCCCACAAAGTGTCAAGTATAAACATTGGGGCGGAGATAAAGCTGGAAAGAAGATTCAGAAAAATGTGATCCCTCAACATCTTCCTCATATTGAGGCATCAAAGTGCCAGAAATCAGCATAAATTTCTGAGGCTGCCAAAGAGAACATAACACCTCTTTTCCATCTTAGATCAGTCAGAATTTATGTATTGTCAGCATGGTGTCATATTCCTTCTCCAGCCCCATGAACGTCGGGATAAGGTCAGCAGATGCTTGAATTTCCCCACCCACTGCATGTTTGTATGAGAGCTGAGTGGCATTGAGTTGGAAGGAGGAGGAAACTCTGAGCTGTTTCTTTGGGGTCTTGCCTTCCAACCATGTCTTGATGACCAAGACAGAAAATCTCTTCTGTGACACAGGATCACAGAATCACAGAATGGTTTGGGCTGGAAGGGACCTTAAAGATCACCCAGTTCCAACCCCCCTGGCATGGGCAGGGACACCTTCCACTATCCCAGGTTGCTCCAAGCCCTGTCCAACCTGGGCTTGAACACTTCCAGGGATTGGACATCCTCAACTTCTCTGGAAAATTTGTGCCAGGGCTTCACCACCCTCATAGTAATGAATTTCTTCCTTGGAATTGGATTGGAATATCCAACCTAAACCTACTCTCTTTCAGTTTGAAGCCATTTCCACTTGCCCTGTAACTCCAGGCTCCTTAGTCTTTCTCCATATTTCCTGTAGGCTCCCTTCAGGCACTGGAAGGCCAGAACCTTAAAGACTTCTCTTCTCCAGGCTGAGCAATCCCAATTCTCTCAGTTTTTCCTCAGAGCAGAGGTTCTCCCTCCCTCTGGTGATCTCCTCTGGGCTCGCTCCAGCTGGTCCATGTCCCTCATGTGCACATCACAACCAAGGGAATTGCAGAGGCTGATGAAGGTCAAGAACTTCCAGAAAATCCCAAAGAGATGCAGCTTTATTTTGTGAGATTTCACATGACAAAGAAGTACAAGTTAATGGGGCAACAAGGCCTCAACAGTATCTCGCCAACAGACATTGCAAACTCACCAGTCCTACCTCTGCCACTCACCAAAAGAATGGAAACCATTACTCCTAATTACACAGAAGCTGAAACACAGTTAATCAATTTACTTTGAGATACAGGGCTTGTTCCTGGGTGCAGAGAATTAATTTTCTTACAGTAATGCCTGGGAAAGTAGAAGATTGGTTCTGGTTGATTTATGGTGTCAGCATTTTTTTATTATTATTTCATGAACAACATCCATTTAATCACAAGGCATCTAGAAATTGAATATAAAAGGAAACCTTTCATTATTCATGGATAGTATCTTCCCCAATCACAGATTTGTTTGGTTGATAATAACAATCATAAAAAAAATAATTCTTAGGATACCCTCATAGAGTATCTTATTTATTTCTTTTCTATTTTAATACTTAAAGGGATGCTGAAGATGAGCAAAATTCTCCCCTGCTGCTCTTAACTGGAGGATAAAAGTAAAAAGTAAAAATTCTTTTTTTTTTTTCAGATTATCTTTGCTTCGACGTGTGGAAGTTTGATTTTGTGTTTGAAAGTACAGTATTACAAGGGTGAAGAAGTTTCTGGTCTCTGCAGTGTAACCATTACTCACGGTCTTATTGCTGCTGCTTGTGCACAACCTGTGCCAAGGCTGACCTGGGTCCTCCACAGAAGTAATTAAGTATTTTATGTCTGAACTCAGACAGAAATTTCTCAATAAAATACTGACGCATGTCAATCTGAATTTTTGTGCATTTTCAATGTCTTGTTGTCAAAGCCTGAAAATGTCCAAGGGAAAAATTATTTAATTATTCTGCAGTTTCTGGCAGGAGTGGCTGATAGCTCTGAATTATTTGTCTAAGTCAAAATTTTCCAGAAAGAAAAAAAAAAAGGCAAGGAATTATCCTACATATAAATTCTACTTCTAGGGAAGTAAAGTAAGAGCTAAAAGATGTTTTTGGTTCCCAGGACTTAAGAGAATAATCTTCAAATACTAATGATGAACAGCTGAATCTTCGGACAAACAGAAACAAAGGTTAAAAAAGCCTTACCTGCTTTGGTTCTCTTTATTTTAAAAACTATTTCCAAAACTATCCTCCTAGTAGTGGGAGATTACAAAACAAGTCCTATGGCATCTAGTTGATGAACAAAGGTAATTATAGTTCAGCTGAACAGTATCAGCAGCAGTGTGGCCAGCAGGACCAGGGCAGGGATTGTCCCCCTGTGCTGGCACTGGGGAGGCCACACCTCAAATCCTGGGGTCAGTTTTTGGCTCCTCGTAACAAGACAGACACTGAGGGGTTGGAGCATGTCCAGGGAAGTGCAGTGGAGCTGGGAAGGGTCTGGAGTACAAGGAGTGGCTGAGGGAGCTGGGGGGGTCCCAACTGGAAAAAGGAGGCTCAGGAGGGACCTTCTTGCTCTCTACACCTCCCTGACAGGAGGGGGCAGCCAGGTGGGCGTTGGGCTCTTCTCCCAGGGAACCAGGGACAGAAAAAGAGGAAATGGGATCAAGCTGCACCAGGTGAGGTTCAGATTGGATATTAGGAAAAATGTTCTTACAGAAAGAGTTGTCAAGCCCTGGCTCAGGCTGGTGGTTGAGGTGTGGATGTGGTGTCTGGGGACATTGCTCAGCAGGGCACTTGATAGGGTTGGTTAATGGTTGGACCCAATGACTTTCAGAGTCTTTTCCAACCTAAAGGAGTCTACGATTCTGTATATAATGATTTCCATGGATGTATATGGGGCTGTTTATACAAATAAAACTTCCAGGAAGAGTCTGAAGCCTCTTTCTCTGTGCACATAGTACAAAAAGTAAGCCTCAACTTTCTGCTTGGGATGCTGGAAAAGTTGCTTTGCTAATGCTTGTAAAGTGCTTTAAAATCTTCAGCCATAAGAAGAGTAAAATGTAGCAATTACTTTTTAATGAACTAGAATTAATGAGCAGTAGGTCTCAATGATTTTTTTTCCTCCAAGAATGTTTCCTCTTAAATTATGTATTTAATTCCCTCTATATATCTACCTAGATCTGTTTTTCTTAACATCCATATCACCGTTTTATCTTGGCACTGATGCAGAGACACAGAGTTTGCTTGTTTCTTTCCCTGACAACTGCTTTAGCTCATTAGTATCGATTTAGGAAGTATTGAAGATAAATTAAGAAGTGGAGTCTGCAAGCAATAAGGTGCCTCCAAGGGTTTCAGGCCATGAGATGAACTACCTGCAAGGAGCAGGTTGGAGCAGGGATGTTTCATGAGCTCCTTCTGCAGGAACTGCTAAATTTCCCCAGGTATCTTCTATAAAAGGCAGGATTTATCCACTGCAAGCAGAAATGGCTCTGTGAGTTGGTCCATTTGAGCCACAACCATCTGAGCCCTGATTTCACCAACCATCACTGCTCATTCAGACTCATCACGGTCAGAGCCTTGAGAGCTTTGCCTTTTGAGCATTACAGATGGGCTTAAAGCAGTACTCAGTGCACAGTTTCTGCAACAGCAATAAGTGCAGAGCATGAAATTCTTTCCTTGGGTGAATTTATAGAGTGCTATTGATTCCATGTGTATGCTAAAGTCTATTCTTAATTCCTAAGGACTCCCTAATTCTCTTTCTTCATGGCAATGCTCATAAGGAGAGAGGCAGTGCCAAGTTTTGCAGTGATGTTGTGAGGAAAAGCAAGAATTAACCTGACAACATCTGAGAAGACAACATAGTGCTTTACATCACCAGCTTCTTAGAAAAAGCTTAAAACCAAATTTTTGTATGTGCTCTATATAGCTGTGGTGCTATAACAAGAAATAAAGGTTGCAATAACAGTAATTAAGGATTGTAGGTAATTGATCTAACTGCAAGGACTCACATTCAATTTTCTGGTAATAACAGTTCCTACTCACTTCAGAAACTTATCCAAGACATTATGTTTATGTAAGACCAGAATCTGATGGGCAGGAATGTTATGCTGATGAAAATACTATTCTCATCCTCAAATATCCTATGTCTGTACCACCAAGAAAAAAATGACCATTGTACAGGGTGACATTGAAGAGTTATGTACATGCTAGGCAAAAAAAGACATCTTATTCTTGCACCGATGGGTATAAAAATATAGATCTACTCTTCTAAAAAGGTTGCTTTAGATATTGTAATAATTTTAAAACTTCAGTCCAACTCTACTAAGAGCTCTGCAGTTCTATTTGCCTCATGTTAGGAAAGTTTTCAGTTTCATCTGTTGAGACGTGGCACAAGGATGTTTTACTTGACCATAACAAAAGTGGTTGTGTCTGAATTTTTCTGTAAGTTGGTCAGCTTTTTGTAGTTTCCTTTGTATCCATTACTTTTAAATTGTGCCTGAAACCTCAGCATGATTTGCTTCCATACTGTGAACAAAAATTCTTCTCACAGAATCACAGAATGGGTCAGGCTGGAAGGGACCACAGCGGGGTCAGCTGGTCCCACCTTCCTGCTCCAGCAGGGCCATCCCACAGCACATGGCACAGGATTGTGTCCAGATGGCTCTGGGATCTCTCCAGGGAGGGAGACTCCACCCCTTCTCTGGGCAATCTGTTCAGTGCACCCTAAAGAAGTTCTTCCCCATGTCCAGGTGGAACTTCCTCTTCCTCTTGTGCCATTGCTGGGCACCAGGAGCAGAGCCTGGTCCCTGCTCTGAGCCCTCCCCGCAGACAGGGACAGACAAGGATGAGGTCCCTTCTGAACAGCCACAGCTCCCTCAGCCTTTCCTCACAAGAGAGCTGCTCCAGTCCTCAAATCATCTTTGTAACCCCTCACTGGACCCGCTCCAGGAGCTCCATGTCCCTCTTGTCCTGAGGAGCCCAGAACTGGACACTGCACTCCCGATGTGCCTCACCAGGGCAGGACCACCTGTCTTGACCTGCTAGCCATGTTCTTCCAGATGCATCATCCCAGGATCTGACTGGCCTTGGCCACAAGGGCATGGCTGGCTCGGGGACAGTTTGTTGTCAGCAGGACCCCCAGGTCCTTCTCTGCAGAGCTGCTCTCCAGCTGGCCAGCCCCCAGCCTGTGCTGCTTATCAAGTGTAACAACCCTTAGGGAAGGCTAGAAGAAAATTGGGGATCACTTTTGCCCTTAGGTGTTCGTGGATAGGCTGTGTTCTTTGGGGCACTTTGTCTCTGTAGGTGTCTTGGAGGCCATCCATGAAAGCAGGAAGTCTGTCTGAGGTAAATCAGGCTCTGTTTTAATACAAATAAAGGAGATTTGTAGTCGATTTGATATAGCAAATCTCAGGTGATCTGCAATCACCAATCAGCTGACAGGAATTAAAGGACTGTGGCAACCTGGACCTGCACCTGCTTCCTCATCTGCCTCTTAAATAAGTCTAGACAACAAAATCCTACTCATATTTTGTGAAAGAGACAGAAAATAACATTTTTTCCCTCCCTTTGGCTGGGATTTGGGAGAATGACTACTGAAAGGAGGGAAAGGGAACACAGACACTGCCAGAGGGATCTAGTGATAAATGTGTTGATGGGATGCAGGAGTTCCTAAGGTAGTGTATGTTAGATGCATTTTAGTTTTGTACACCGAAACCAGCAAAGTTTAAAAGGCAATGTTCAGAGTAATTTCCTTTCCAGAGCCTTTCTTCTTTGAGTTTCGTTTTTTCCTTCCTTTTGTTGCTTTTTTTTTCATGCTTCCTAATCTATCTAATTTGAAACATTGGCAAGAAATTCCAAGTGCATCAAATGAGATATATTTCCTTAATAAATGGGATTCTTCTTTCTCGTGGTCATAGATATAAGCATTGTGAAACTTTTCCTCTCTGGATTTAGCAGTGGGTTTTGGAAAAATAAGAAGGAAAGGGAAAAACAGCAAGTGTAGTGACAGCCTTACATTTAACTGTGGGCAGAGCTCTGCTGTCTCTGTGCAAATTAAATAGGATTGGCTGTTTTTCAAAGGACTTGAGTGGAATTTTTTAATGCTTCTTTAAGAAAGCTCCATAGATGCCAGCACTCTAACCATGAGGCTCCTCCAATGGTGATTTCTGTATTAAGTGCAATATACAGGTAAAGAAACTCTCCTGAATCACACTGGAAATCACCGAAGACTGTTATCACACACATACCACAAACATCTTTCAGCATTCTCCTAAATGCTTAGATCTGATGCAAATAATAATAAAGAGAGCTATTCCACACGAGTATTCAATGCTCTGTAGGATATGAACCTGTGAAGACATCCATTGTAGGAATAACACAATCATTTGAGCCCCAGGAGAGCAGGAAAAAGGAGACGCTGAGCAGATGCTGACTTGCTGCAAGGGGGAGTTCAGAGTCTCCTTACAAAATGCAATTATATTACTGGATCATTCCATGTGTTAATTTAACATCCCTCTAAAGGCTGTAGGAAGGCTGGCTCAGGGGTTAAAATGACACATATGTGCTCCAGAGAACGGGATTTTCCCGCACCACGAAATTCCGTATCCTTGGGCAAGTCATTCAGGAGAGTTCAAACTTTCATGTTCAGGCATTGGAACAGGGTGCCCAGGGAAGTGGTGGAGTCACCGTCCCTGGAAGTGTTCAAAAGCTCTGTGGATGTGGCTGCTGGGGACGTGATTTATTGGTGGACACGGTGGTGCTGGTTAATGGTAGAACTCTGTCGTGGTGGGGAGAGGATGGTGGGGTGCCATGAGCTTCTGAAAGCATCTCCAGGAGGAAGCTGCTCAGCAGGGCCAACACACTCACACGTACACACACACACTGGATAGCTCCAATAATGGGTTGACAGTAAAGAGATGGGAAGGGTCTTCACGAAGGGTTCCACAGGAGAGGTTTATTGCAGCCATGCACGTGAAAGGGTCCAATGATGAAGACTAAGACAGTGGGAAGGTCCAGGTTCATATAGGGGTGGATGGGGTGGAGAGAGCATCAGGGACCAATGGCCTGAGGGCCCGGGGGTGGTACATGGGCAGGGTTAGGGTATGGGAGCTAATGGGGAAATAGTGAGGGAGGGGCAAGGGAACAAGGGCCAATGGGGGATAGGGGAAGGGAGAACCTTCTGGATCAGGGACATGTAAGGAAACAAGGGGTGGGGAGGCCAACGGGGCAACCGGGGCAGCAGAACCAGGGTACATCAGCATAACATAACTAAGGAACCCTGGGAGAGGACTTTTCTGTCTCTCCAACCTGGGGGAGCCACCCAGGGTTCTTCCCTCCAGGGCACCCTCGTGGTTCCTCTGTCACCAGGCCCACCAGCCTCCACAGAACTCGATGATCTTAGAGGTTTTTTCCAGCCTTAACAATTCCATGCCTATTACGTAAGTCTCCTCATTACATTATCTGTTACCCTCATATGCACGAAAGTGATATTTTAAGGATCAAATAGGGATATAAATGTTCTGCTTCATATGGCCGCTGTGAGATTAAAGTCATTAGAAATGTTGTAGTGATCAGATGCTGTGAGGACAGAGGCCTGAGATATCTCTTGGTCAAGCTGACCCAAGTTCCAGTAAAAATCCAGTGTTCACTTAAATTACACTTTTAGCAGGCCTGCACCAACTGGAAGCAGATGTTTCCATTCAGGCTTTAATTAAAAAAAAAAAAACAAAATATATTTATTTTAAATATTGCTTTAGTAAGGGTGAGATAGCCTTTGAAAATCGTGATAAAACTGTTGCACCAAAAATGTTCAAGTGGTCTCAAAAACCTACATTGTTTTTTTAAGCTTATGGTAGCTCCAGATATCCTGTGGATTAATAGTGCAAATTTACAGAAACTGAGAGTTTGGAAAAGAGTCTGGGGGGAAGGGAAGGGAAGGGAAGGGAAGGGAAGGGAAGGGAAGGGAAGGGCCATCAAACTTCAGGGACAGCAGGTTCCCTCTGCTTTTCTGTATATGAAAAGCTTTACTATCCTCTTATTTAGGGAGGATTTTTGCCAAGTGAAGTGTGTGTTTGTCTAGGTGATAAATACACATTTTCCCAGCAGTGCATTCAATCATGCTTTACATTTCCAGCATTAGCACCTGAACCCTGTCATGCACCACCACCTCCAACTTCTACAGAGCATTGGCCATTCAGTATTTTCTAACAATCTCCTGCTGTCCCAAGTCCTGCTGCAGAGTCAGTGCCTCAGTTTTTGTTGTAGCTGATTAACTCTTGCTCCACTCCGAGTGCTATTTTTGTAGGGCCGTGGAAATCTCGAAATCACAGCCCTCATTGTGCAGTCAAAAATGGAAGTGCATTACCTGTAATTTCCCAAGCATTTCATTTCCTTGGAAGATTTATTTGTAAACAAACAAGAGCTTTATTGTTGCTTGTTGCAGACATGCCGTAAATTAGTTTTTTCCACACTGAAATGCAGCAGCATAAAATTCTCACTCGAGGAAAGCACTAACTGGCATTATGGCATTACTTTGTTAATTATGTTGGCGCATACACTGCTGCTCTTTAAATTATTCCTGTACACCAGAAACACTTCGTACCTAATGATTTCCTGAAGTTCTTGTATATTAGTTCACATTTAATCTAATTTAAATCATTGTCAAAATGAGAAATGCAAAGAAGACACAGACAATGTTGAAGGCAACATGGCTCCTGAGCCAGTGAGTCAAGGTCACAGAAACTACCACGGTAAAGATTAATTTTAATATGTTGAATTTGGCTTTCATATCTTTGACAAGATTCTGATTCATTCTTATCAGTCTGACTTGTCATTTTTAAGCAGATTAGATTTCCCACATGCTCCTCTTCTCTAGCCAGCTCTCAGTCATTACATTTTTGGTTGTTGATTACCAGTGGTATCTAATAAGATAATGAACTTGGAAGAATATGATGATAAACTTTATTTAGGTGGTTGTTTATGACAAGAGAGGCCATCATTAATCCATGCCATAAATTATATATTCCCCAGTCCTTATCATTGTTTGACTCTGCAACATTCCTAATGGAAAACTTCTCAATTGACAGTCATCTTCCCAGATTTCTTCCATGCTGTTAACAGCAACAGCCCTGTTACTGCATGTCAAATATCTTACAAAATCAATTTATGGTATTTTACCCTCCCGCTTTGAACGAAGTTTTCTAAAAGTGCAAAAGATGTCAAGACATCTACTATGGTCGTTACCGCATAAATTTTAACTTCTCCTGAGCTCAGAAAGGTGCACGAAAATAGATTGACAACCTGCAGGAGAGTGTTAGGCTCTCTTGAAATTTGAATTCAGCACTTGATTTCCTGCCTTCCAGAGATACTCAATGATGAGTCTTGCACTTGTAAGCACTAAAGACTTAGTATTTACTCCTTAAGTTTTCATAAGTATTAAGTGGACAGAAAAAGTTTCCAGATTTGTCTCTTGAGGAGCAGCCTCTTCCCAAAGTACTTTCCATCCAGCTGGAAGGAGTGTTCCTCAGCTCTGCAAAGAGCGAATTCAGTGGGAGCCATCCGA
The DNA here is from genome assembly GCA_013397915.1 of Daphoenositta chrysoptera. Taxonomy (NCBI): domain Eukaryota; kingdom Metazoa; phylum Chordata; class Aves; order Passeriformes; genus Daphoenositta; species Daphoenositta chrysoptera. Next base: position 3,577 of record VZRO01005365.1, on the reverse strand, counting down.
GCTCTCCTGGATAAACATGCAAACATGGGACGCAGAAAGGAACATCTGCTTGGAGGAAGATGGAAAAGAGGGAAAGCAAAGCACAGATGTGTGTTTTCAACTCTTTGCCTCTCTGCTACTCTCGTGTGTGACTCAGTGCCACCAGGAGAACTGCCGTGGCACGAGCAGTGTCACAACAACGTGGCTGGTTTGACTTCTACAATTTGTCCAGGGGAAGAAATAATGACAATAATGCTGGAGGCAAAGTGCATGATAATTATCCCAGTGACCATTTAGATGTATGTGCACAGCTGGTTGTTTCAGGGTAGCTGCCAGGAATTCCTCATCCCAGATGAGCTCTGCATCCACTTGTTTGCTCAGATTTGCACTTTCCTTTTATTTCCACCAAGTCAATCATTATTAACCACTGACAGTTCTGCTGGGAAGTGGGATAGACAATGTGGTTTGGGACGCCTTCATAGAGGGGGGAAGAAGGAATTTCAAACCATGCCTTGCACCTTCATTATCCCACTTACAATTACATGTAGAATGCAGTTTTTGGTCCATGACCTTGACGGAGATGGAGAAGATTCTCTGAGTGTGTGTTATCACTTGTGAAATGGGCCTTCTTTTTCTGCAGAGTGTAAGCATATCATTACTTTTAATACGTTAATTTTATGCCCACAGTTCCTACGTTGTGCTATCACTTCTCATTTTTTCCTAGCATCATTATGTGTTTCTCTCACAACTTTCTAGGAGCTTTAAACTATTTTTAAATTGCTGTCTATTTTATTTTAACTGCGATCTCCCATCCCTTTTATAGTTCCCTGCTATATTTCCCTCTGGTTTTGCTTCATCTTCTAATTTCATTTTCCCTGGGTTCATTATTTTTATGCTGGCTCTTTGAATATTGTTTTCCCACACATAGCTCTTTTGTTCCTTGTAGCACTGAATTGTTATTTACTCTTTGAAACAGAGATTTGGATGCCTCCATCTAGCTGGTGGCCCCATCTCATATATAATGTGTTATCACGGAGTGTAAAAGAGCCCACCTCAGTGGTGATTTTTTTAAACTGTGCGTCCCTCTGGGAAGATGCTGAGTGTACACAAAGAACAGCAGCTGAGTTCCTCTCAAAGCTGATAAGAGTTTGCTGTGACAAAACCTTTGTGCTTTAGCTGGAGCAGTGATAGAGATCATTTCCAGCAGAAGCATTTTCTTTGGGATTATGACTGCACAGGTACTCAACCCATTCTTGAACTTTAAAAAGTGCTTAACACTTGGTTTCCAGATTGCTTAAACTTTAACCTGACATATGAGATCTCACCCTCCAGGAATTTGGGGGCAGCATTTGAGACCAGACCTGAGCCACTTGAAACAGTGCTAAAAACAGCCAAGATAACAATGTGTAAGCAGGAATTTCTCATTTTCTGTCTGTGTTGAGCTGAAAAACAATCAGGCAACTGACTTTTGCTGTGTTGTAAGAGTTTTTCAGGTTCTTTGTGTTTGTTTTTTCCTAATAACCAGTGAATGAAATTGCGTGTACAGAGCACTGTCATGAAAGCTCAGTATGTGCTCTGCAGAAGTGCTGCAAACTAAAATTTCTGCTGTGTATTGTCTTTCGGGAAAGTTTAGGGAAACCATTGATTCAATGGGCAACTAAATTCCTGCCTCCTACCTCCCCTTCATGAACTAAAGGCTGGACACTGAAAGTACAAATTGTCCTTTTTCTTCCCTCCTTTCCTTAACGTGGCTGTCATTGTAGTACAGATAGACACAAAATACAATTAAAATATTAATTTCACAGAATTTAATCCATGTTTAGCAGTAAACTTGGGGGTTCTCTTTGTTTCCTCCCCCACCCCTCCACTTCTCTTTTCCTCCTTAAAAATTTGTGGTTTATCAGTGTAAAGTTCAGCAGCAGCACCTTTAAAAGATTGAAATGGAGAATCAGCTTGAAGAGGAGATAGGATGGGGAGGGAGAAGAAGAACAGAGGAGGAAGATACAGATTATTAACACCAGAAGTTCTAGTGCCATAAAAATCGTTTCATTATTGGAAATCTTGAGGTTGTGAACTTGGACAGGGAGCAGGAATTTCACAGAGGTAAGACACAACCACAGACTTGTGTCTGGGGCAAAGCCAAATCCAGGAGTGCAAAATAAAGTGAATTCAGATAAAAAAAGAAAATTCTCTGGAACCACTCCCTGTAACGTTTTACAATCTCATTCTCTTTCCATTGAATTCTACTTGCCTTAGTCTATATTTGTCTTGTCAATTAAAGAACTTTTATCTGTAGTCAAAATTGTCTTGGCAGCAGTAGGATATTTTGTGTTTAAGACTATTTAGTCCCTTAGAATTCAGGATATTTTCAGGGCTTTTACTTGAGGAAATAAAGACAGGGATCCTTTTACTTTCTTATCTGTGAATGAAAAAGAAAAGAAAAAAAAAGGAGAAAAGCAACTTCAGAAATTGTAAGAAAACTGTGGTAAAGAATCTTCATCAAAGTGGTAGTCCAGACTGCCAGAAATTCATTGCATTCTTCACTTTAGAATATTGCTCATATTTTGCATGAGGGGATAAATCTGAAAATTCACTCTTCAGATTTTATTGGAAATGACTGGTGAAGCAGTTGTGTGCACAGGCCGAAATTTTCATTTAAATATAAGAAAAATGTATTGTGATGGTGGTTGAACATTAGCCATGGATCCTCCATTTTGTCAATTTTTCAGCATTGATAAGATTCTCTCTTAGACCTCAAAGCAGTAAAAAATTCTAATGCCAGATACAGGAGAGACCACCCTGCCCTCTGGGCAGGCCTGTTGTGCCAGGAGCTGTTTCTAACTTCAACAGGGCCAAGTGCAAGCTCCTGCACCTCTGTCAGGGCAATGCCAACCCCAAGCACAGCCTGGGCAGAGAATGGACTGAGAGCAGCTCTGAGGAGAAGGACCAGGGGCTGTTGGTGCATGAGAAGCTCAATGTGATCCAGAAATTGTGCTCTGGCAGCCCAAAAAGCCAACCCTGTCCTGGGCTGCATCCAGAGCAGGGTGGGCAGCAGGTGAGGGAGGGGATCCTGCCCCTCTGCTCTGCTCTG
>VZRO01005364.1:149945-174372 GCA_013397915.1 Daphoenositta chrysoptera | reverse complement strand
TTTTCCAACTGACAGATGCTAGTGGTGTGTTTTTGTTGTTTTGATTTGGTTTTTTGGTTTTACTTTTTTTTGTTTTATTCTTAAATTCTCTTTTTAGTTGTCTGAAAAAAAGTTTTGACTTCAGCAGGGCCTCACGAGCGCTGGTTGCTGCAGCTGTCTGCTGATACCTGTTTTCTCTAACCTAAACCCAGGTCCCGCTCTAGATCCCGCTCGAGGTCCCGAGGCAGAAGGTATTCCCGGTCACGCAGTCGCAGCCGTGGTAGGAGGTAGGACTCCGCCTTCTGTGTTTTCATTCTTGCTCCTCCCTCTGGGGGGCCCCTCCCTCCTTCCTGTAGTTACTGTGAACAGTACCTTGCAGTGATTGGGTTGGTTTTCACTCTGTCTCGTAGATCCAGGTCAGCTTCCTACCGCAGGTCCAGGTCGATGTCTCCTCGTAGATACAGATCCTTCTCACCCCGCAGGTCCCGCTCTGGTTCTCTAAGAAGGTCAAGGTACGTGGTTGCTGTTAAACCCACAGCATTGCTGAAAGGCTACTTGTAGCTAAACAATCACATATGTATATATATATATATAAAATATATGATGTGAACAGTGAGTTTGTTTTGCAGTCCATATGCTGGTTAGGAGCCTTCGTGGTGTTACATGCCTGAGAGGTGCTCTGAATACTTCGTTAAAAATTTCAGCATATAAATTTGGAACTGCTGTTCATAATATTATATTTTTTTCTTTCTAACGTTGTACCAAAGTTACCAGCTTGCTCTATGGTTAAAGTTTCCAAATTCAGCTTCGTGTACAGGATGTAATTGCTTAGTCAAGTAAGGCAGTGGGATTCATTTTACATGGATGGCAGTACTGACCAAAGGTGCTCCAGCCTTCTAATAATAAAGGTTACTTCTGCAAAACCAACTGTCCAACAAAATTCTCAGTCTTCTGAGACATTTACAATAATTAATCTCTATCTCACTTGTATGAAGCATGTGATAGCAGAGCTTTCATTGCTTTTTCCCAGATCTAGGTCCAGATCACGCTCCAGGTCCCGGTCTGTTGTATGGCCTCGAAGCAGGTGAGACACTTGTTTTAATTCAAACCAGTAATAATTTTAGTGTGGTGTTTGGTTGTGGTGGTGTGTTGTTTCTTTTTCTTTTTTTTTTTTTTCCTTCCCTGGGGGAATTTGTCTGCAAGGAGTTAGAAGACTGTCCAGCAGAGCAATATTTGCACTTAATAATTAATGCCTTTTCACAGACAAAAGTAGTGATGTACAATTAAAGGTCTGTGGAAACAATTTTTAAAAACAAGTTCATTCTTAGGTGTGTAGTAAATTGAGGATGGTCTTGAGTGCTGCATTAGTGTTATTTAGCCACGCTACTGAGTACCAGTTCTGGCTGGTTGTGAGCAACCCCATCCTCTGTAACTGTGATTCAGTAAAAAGTTACTTGTTACAGGGGGAGAAATGGGACAGACAGTGGCTCAGAATAGTGACCAGGAGGGTTTCAAAGCAGTGGCACATAACATTTTGTTTACTGTGTGCCAGCAGTGTCCATGTAGTATTTCCATGAGCTAATAGGCCAGGTAAAGGTGAATCTTAATTACCCTTCAGAAACAGTTCTGAGCAGAAATAGAGTACAAGTATCTCACTTTTTTTGGCCAAGTCCATTGAACGGAGCCTTCTGATGTTGAGTGATAGCCTGAATTCTGGCATTCCAAGAAGACAAATATTTTTTAAATAACAGCAAATATTTGAGTTGATAAAGTAACATTAATAAATGTGGGAGGAAAGTCTCGCTGGTTAGGTAGATTTTAATTCCTGAGATGAACTGGGAATAATTTACTCATTAGTAACCAGATATTGGTACAAAACCTGTTTTATACTTCAATAAAATCAGCACTGGGAACTGGAGCTGAAGAATGGCCCAGCTCTTCAGCACACACGCTTACTTGTGGCTGATTCCAGGCTCTTAATGTGCTGCTAAAATATTTCTTTGACACTTGAAACTATTTTTCCCTTTATAGAAGGGATACTTGCAGGTAGGAAGAAAGTGTGGGAGTGTGGTCTGGTGTTTTGTGGAACTGGCAGCTGAAGCTTTGCTGGGGAGCTTCCTGTGCTTGCACTCTTGTCTTCTGATGAGTGGGGTCTGCAATAAGAGCTGAAGGATTCCCTTGAAACATCCCTGCAGCACCAGAGCCTTCCCTCTGTGGTTGGTGCTGCTGCGTGGGGTGAATTTGCTGTTGCTGGTGTAGCTAACTCGATGTGTTTGCATGCCCACTGGCTGCTTTGCTGAGCTTTATTTTTCTCCTGTTGTAGGTCTGAGTCTCATGGTAGATCTAAATCTGGCTTACCTGCTAAAAGGTGAGCGTTCAAATACAAGTACCACTCAGTTGGTTTTCGTTTTGGTTGGTGGGTTTTTTTGTGGGGTTCTTTGGTTTTTTCCCTCATGATTCAAGATCTCTGTTTGGAGAGTATTGTCAATATTTCAGTTGCATGTGGAAGAAGGTTTTCTGTGGCAGGGTTGGTTTTTTACTTTTCATAGCTGATTGCAAAACCATTTTTCATACATTATTTTTATGGTGTTTTTTAAACAGCTGATTTTTTGTGGGACAGTAGGCAGTTCTTGCAGGATTTTGCATACAGATGTTTTTCACTCACTATCACCAAAAAATATTTTTGACAGGATTTGGGGCATATTTTCTTCTGCCTTTGTTCTCAAATGTCTGTAGTTCTCCCTCTCCCTAACTCTGCTCGATTCACTGCTCCTGCTTTGCAGAGTTACTGTGATTTACAGCAGCTTTGAAGCTGTGTGTTGCTCTTTTCCTGAGGGCTCCACCTTCCAGCATTTTCCCTTCTCACCTGCAGCTTCTTGCTTAAAGCAACTGGGTACACTTGCTACCAGCAGTGTCAATGCATTTAGCAACATCAAATTGTTCTGGTTTTAAATGGTCAGAAGCAGTTTCTGAGAGTAGCCAAGAGTACCAACCCCCCTGATTGGTTTGTTTGTTTGTTTTTAAACAGCCGCTCGAAGTCCAGATCACCATCTCCAAAGAGAAGGTAGGAATGTCTTAAAACTGGAGTCTGTCCTGTGGTTAAATAGCACTAAAGCTGGAGCAGTTCCTATAGAAGTTAGCTTAGGCAAGGGTAAAAGCTCAGGTTTTTTACTTGCCTAAACCTGTGAACTATGAGAAGATGAATTGTTTATGGGCATTTCCTGCTGCTGGTAGTCAGAATGTCATGGTAATAACTCCTAAGGAAACTTATTTTAATTAAAAGTTCCTGAGGAATTTAGAATCTAGGGAACAAGTGAGTAATGTAAGGTGTGGAGGAAGCCATGAAAGCGTTGGAGGATTAAATTCCCTGCTGGTGACTCCTGCAGGCTCACGAGTTGCACAACTGCCAAGCTGTGCTGTGCTCCACAAAGAAGTTTTCCTAGGTTACCAGAGAAGTATGTGCTGGAATTGAGATTTCTGTCTGAGCTCTCTTAAGTAGTCTTCAGCTTTAAAGCTTACAGCAGTTTTAAAGTGTAAAATACAACACTTCTTTAATTATTTGAGAACTGTAAATGAAAATGGGGGTGGAACTCCAGGGGGAGCCTGGGGTAGCATACACAGTTTCTTTTGGTTTTGCTGTAGGAGTTGTTCTTAATGGTTTGTTGGTTTTTTTTTCCCTTTCAGTCACTCACCATCAGGAAGCCCTTGAAGCAGTGAAAGTTCTAAAAGAATGGGTTCAAATTTAAGAAGTTTAGTAAAAAAGTATTTTGTTTACATTATATGGGATTTTGTGATGCAAGGGCTTAGTCCTAGAAGGCTGTTTCTATTGATTAGCAATTGGCATGAATTTCTATCTTCTAAAAGTTGTATTAGCAGACTAATACAAAACTCTTCTGTTGTGTTCATGTTCTGTGATCTGAAAATGTTGGCTTTTTTTTTTTTATTATTATTGGTGCATTGAAATAAACTGCATTTCTAACTAAGAAATGAATTGTGATAACCCTGCTGTTCATATTTGGGCTGGGGAAGCAGGCTCTGTGCCCTTGGGGTGAAAAGCAGCAGGCTGGGACAGGCACTTGGTGTGCTTTCTTCCATCCCTACAGAGCACCAGGGAGAGGGAAGTTACCAGTGCCAGGTGTCATTCCTGCTGTTCAGGCTGGAGTGTCATGGTGATCCAAACCTGGTGTTACTCCCTGAACCCCCCTTAAAGCTTGGGGAGGCAGAAAACCTCTCAGAAAACCTGCCCAGTGATTTGACTTACAGAAATGAACAGATTGGAAAAAACAACGTGGGAATGCTGGCCTGTCATGACCATTAAAGGACCAGGGAACTTCTCACCTGAAGGTATTTGAAGTACTTCTGGAATGTAAGCTATTGAAGTAAACATTTTTAGAAATCTTGTTTTAGATCTTAGTTGTTCGAGTGCTACCACTTTGTGATACTCAGATAGGAGGGTCACAGTTCTGGTGCAAAAAATAATATATTTGCATGCTATTGTTAGGAAATTTGAGGGGTTTTGTGGAGATGAAGGTCCTAAGCATAACCTGCAGGATCTGTGGGGAAGTGAGAGCTCGGGTTCCTCCTGCCTGACCCTGTCTGCCTGTTTCCATCCAGGCAGTGAAGTGTGCCCAAGGAAGGGCCTTGCTGCTGTCCTGACCCGTGGTTGCTTTGGGAATCCAGACTGTCCCCATCTCCCACGGACAGGTTACTGAAAGATTTAATAAAATAGTGCAGGACATTTGCCAGTTTAATTTATCTTTGCAGCTGGAACTGGCTGGTATCAGAGTAGCAAGGAAATCAGAGTGCCTGGTAATTTTGACTTCAGAGCCTTTTGCAGTTGTGTTGGCTTTGGCTGGGACACAGTTTTCTTCATTATAGCCAAGAGAAGGCTGGGTGCTGGAAACTTGGTAATTGGGGCTGTTTTCATTATTGCTGAGCAGTGCTGACAGTCACAGCTTTCCTGCTGCTCACCCAACCCCCCCGAGATGAGCTGGGAGGGAACATGGCTGGGGAAGTTGATCCCAAGGGACCCAAGTACATTTTGTCAGCACCTACAGCTGGGGAAAGGGCGGGAGAATGGGCAGTGATAGGGCTTTCCAAGTGTCTTTCCAAGGCACTGTAAGGAAGGACAGCACCCTGCTTTCCTGGAGTGGCTGAAATCCTGCCTGCCCATGGGCAGTGGGGAATGAATTCCTCACTTGCTGTGCCTGTGTGTGTGGCTTTTGCTTTTTTAAACTGGCTGTATTGCAACCCATGAATTCTCTTCTATCCCATGCTCTCCCCATCCCAGTGCCAGGTCCTGGAGGTGGGAGGGAGGAGGGAGTGGCCCTGTGGTGCTCTGGAGGCAGCTGGGGCTAATCCATCCCCTGCATTCTCTGCGTGGGGCTGTTGGTCTTGGTACTCCTGTCATCTTCCTCACATGAGGGTGTGGTGCTGTGAAACTCCTACAAACTTCATGTGTATTTTTTTAAAAAAATCAAACTGTTCTCCAAACACTGTTCCTCCTCCTGCTGATCGTTCCTCAGGCTGAAGGTTGTGCATCAGAGTGGTGGTGGAGGCAGTGTTCACTCTGGTTTTACTACGAAAGGTGACAGCCCAGTCCTGTCATTTAAGGCTCAGCACTGCAATTAAGCAAGACCAAAGGGAGGAAATAATAGTTCATTATTACTACAGCACTTTACCATACAATGAAGCAGCCCAGTCTCCAGAGCAGGAGTTTGGCTAAAAGCTTCCAAAAGTGGAACTGTTTCAGCTGTGCAGGGTTGGCAGCAGGACTGCCCCATACCAGGTTAACAATCAGCAATGGCATCTGCCCAAGAATTCATTTTAATGCACTACAGCAGTCCCATCTCAGATGTTTTACTTCTTCCCAGTGCAGGAAGGGCTGGAACAGCCTCTCTTTCAGAGAAAATGTCCACACTGTCCTGGAGTTCTACCCTGGAGTCACCAGAGCAGCCTGCACTGATCCAACACCACACTCTGACTGATCCAGTACAGCCTCCTCCCCACAGGACCTTGTCTGGATTTCAGAACCTCTTGAAACAAATCAAAAGGTGCTCACCTGTATAAGGGCTTTGGGGTGAACTGTAAACAGAGGATCCCTGATCAGCCAAAACTGCCTGCCCCAATAAAGTCTTGGTCAAAATGTAGAAGTGAGTTTAAACAGATTTGGGAGCAGCTCCCTATGTCACATGCTGCCTCCAGACGTGACTATTACAAGAAGCAGCTAGCTAGCAGGTCAGAAAACATGACTGTCAGGGTATAGTCCCATGAAAAAACACTTTCTTACTTGAGGTTTCTATTCCTTCTGGAAGATTTGCCATTTTCCCATTTCCCAGAGTCTAGTATAAGCCACCTTAATTTGAACAGGGGAGCAAACAAAAGAAAAAACCCCCCAAGCAGTCAACTGTACAGTTGCCAACTTGTCCTTCCAGAGGTCAGTGCCACGTTTTGGACCAATAAATACAACGAGACACTGATGTTACTTGGTCTGTCCTCAAGCAGTGACAATGAGTGATCAGAAAGCTGTTCTGCTGTCACTGCGTGGTCACGAGCTTGACAATCATCCCGATGATCCGAGAGCCCCGGGGGCACACGCACAAATCCATGCTGGGATTCTTGATTTTATCCTGCAGCAGCTGGTCCAGCTCACAGCGCAGCTCCTTCACCAGCTCGGCCACCTAACACACAGAGGGAAGGGTAAGGCTCATCTCCAGCACAGCCCTGCAGCTCTCCCAGTCCCTCCTTTTCCTCACCTGGTGGGAGGCAGCCACAAACCGTATCCAGCCGTCGTCCAGGGAGATGACAAAGTCGCCCTTGAGCAGCTGGATGTGCACCTGGCCGCCCCCGAGCAGCACCAGCGGGTACACGGACACCATGCTGCAGTCCCGGATGAACACGCGGCTCGTCTTGATCTTCTCGTGGTACACCAGGTACGGGCTCTCAAAGTGCCTGCTCTGGGACAGGGACACGGCAGCCTCGTCAGAGGGACACAGCTCTTCCTGCCGCTGCCACACAGGCCTCCTCTGCCTCTCCTACGGCTGCAAGGAGGAGCTGATGTGCCTGAAATGCACCTGCATCACTAACAGACCCTCTCTGACCCGTAAGAGCTGCCAAAAACTTTGCCAGTTCCCCCTTGTGCTTCCTGCTGTGCGTGTGAGAAATCAGCTCATTCTCCAGTGCTGACTCAAACAAGGAAACACACCAGGGCATGTCCCTGAATTATCTGTCAACAAATCGTAAGTACTGAGGAGAAACCAGGGGAGCAGTGCAACTGAAACTTTACTTTGCAGGTGTAGCTTAAGAAAACACAAATGTGGAGGTTATTGAAGGCACTAGATCTACTCCAGAGGCTGGAGTTTACCTCTGAGCCCAAGAGGACACTCCTAACTCAGGAATGCACCATTATTTCCAATCCTAACACAGGACTGTTCAAGCGTTAAGATTTTTTATTTTAAACATCAATAGGGATCCTCACTGTAATTTTAAATACTCAAGCAAAGGTGATTTCTTGTATAAAAAAAAGGGCATGCTTTGCAGAAAAAAAAAAGAATCCTGACCTGATAATTCACAGACGAAGGATGAATATGAACATAACCATCATTTTTAGTAACAAACTTCAGCTCTTCTGCTTTTGGTTGCATTTTGACCGCTCCTGTACTGGTCTTCTGGTACTTACCCTCTGGCTTTTTCACCTGTATGGTTAGAAAAAAAGATTATAAAAGACTGCTGCACCAGAAAACCTTTTAACTTTATGTTTTAAATTTTTCAAAACCAGAAATTCTATAGTAGTAACATGTCAAATCATTGGAGACAGGTATTACACTGCCTGCCTAACTGTGAAGTGCTGTCTAACCCTGACTTCCTTTGTAACCTCAGCCTTCTAAAAAGGTGTAGTTTGAAGTGGTTTCTTAACATTTGCTGCTGGCTTGTGTGTGACACTGCAGTCAGCCTGTAGGAACAGCAGCAGTCTCAAGCAATACAGACTGGAGCTCTGCTCCAGTCTCTGACACCATAAGCAGCAAACTTTGGCAACCTAAGCCAGGCTCAAGGCTGCCACGCTGAGCCCAAGTGAAAGCAGGCTGTATGGATATGCTAGACAGAAGAAGGAAAAATGAAAAAGCATTCTTTTACCTGGACAACGTTGGGATACAGTGCAGCACACAACATAGCTGAGATCAGCTTGATGTTCTCTGCATTCGAATTTGCCTGTGAAATCAACAGGGCATCATTAGGGATCCTACAGTTCAGTGGGTAAACGTAAAGCCCTGCTCCAGGAATGACTGAATTCCTGGAACTGGTTCACTTTTACACTCCTGTGCTTTATAGAGGAGGACAAGTCACCGCTCCTGAGGCCTCAGGCTGGACCTGGGCTGTGTTTCCCCCCACTATCAATGGAACAAATTGGCCACCACTGTCCTGGTGCAGCTAGTGCCCAGCTGAATTTTCTCTGACATCTGGACACAAAGTGGCTTGCACCCAAGAGAAAGCAAGCACAAGCTGTCCCAGTGCCCAGCAAGATCCCACAACTACCAAACCCTGACCATCAGGGAGCCCCAGGAGATCTCTGGCCCCAATCTTTCTGAAGACTGCCCACATGAAAAACCACAGCAGCATTCTGAAGCACTGATGGAATGCTGTGAATTACCTCCTCTCCCGTGGCATCCAACACACCATCGCCTCCTTGGGACCACTTCTTCTCAATATCCCTGGCTCTCAATCCCTCCTTCACAAAGCCAATGTCAGAAAGCAGCTCTGCAAACTGCCTCTTCAGGATGGCAATCTCCTACAAACAGACAGAGGCCTGTGATGGCTGCCATGCCCAGCAGGAAGAGTCTATCCTAACTTATTTCTGTCACTGGGATTCTGCCAGTGTCTCAACCAGTCCCTGTGCCAGGCCACAAACACTGACTTACCTGAAGAACTCTTCCTGACAGAAAGTTCTCCCTGCAGTAGTTGTAGCTTGCTTGAGAGCCCTCTTTGATACTTAAACGCCACCCCTGATTGAGAGGATGGGAGGAAGCCTTTAATAAAACATTTCCACTTGAATTTCAAACACATCACAAAACCCTGAGTTTTAACTCACCTTATAGGCCTGGAGGAGAGCCAGATAGTCACTGTTTCCCACTGCAAACTCCAGCTTCTTTTTGTTTGCTTCTTCCCTTTTATCCCATGGTGACACCTAGACAGGCAGTAACAGGTTAGTGTGTTCTTCCCCTCACCACTTGGACGAGCCACTCTAGAGCTACATGGTATTTTGTAGGAATCTTTGGTATTTTCACAGAAGCTCACAGGTCAGAATGGGAATTTTCCCTACGGACAACAAAAAATACGAGGCATTCAAAAAACCACCTGATACAAAAAGCCAAATTGACAGTGAAGACACAAACTGAGATCCAAACCAACCTCTGCATTCACAGCTCAGATGTGTCAGCTCCCTCATTATCACTGTTTCACATTTATACTATTAATTTTCACACCAAATTCAAGCAAAATGTCTGCACTTCTTAGCTAAAAATGGAAAACAGTAGTCAGTGTTTCTACTGTATATAAACACCATTGGTTTTGAACTTCTGCTTATAACTGGACTGTTTCAACAAGCACTGCATCAACACATAAACAAATGTTAAAAAGGCAAAAAAGAAGAACTAAAATACTTAAGTGTAGCGTGCTGCAACTCTCAACAGCATCTTGCTGCTGCTCAAAACCCCACAGCCCTTGGGTTAAGAATACTTACAAAAGGTGACTTAAAGGCCAGGCTGGCTGCTATGGTCAGTGCAGGGTCCAGGCAGCGGAAAATGGTGCCAAACAGCATGAGTTTGCCAATCCTGACATCCACAGGCAGAGAAGCCAAGTGGTATCCCAGAGGGGTGAGCTTTTCATCTGGGGTTAAGGCTCCCAGGTCCCGCAGTCGCACCTTTGATGCCTGCAAAGACTCGGTCCTAGGCGGCTCGATCAGTCGTGATAGGACAGAGTGAAGACTCTGCTCAGAAAACATCTCCAGGATCTTAATTCTTGAGAGGGGAAGGTTAAAAAGAAACAACAAAGAAAGAAAAAAAGCAGCTTAGTTCCATATACAGGATAAAAAAAGCAAGCTTTTGTAGAAACAGAAGGAAAAATCCCAAAAGAAAACGTGTTCTGAAGAGCACGCTCCCTGGAAGAGGGCTTGTAATGCAAAGCTGAAGTCAGGGAGCAATGTGGAATAGTGAGCCTGTAAGAACAGATTTCTATGCAGGACACTAAGGTTTGAAATGAAGTTTTTACTGCAAATATATCATTTGTGCTGCTTTGTTTCCTTTCAGCACAAAGGGGTGCACAGTGTGCAGCAGGGGTGGGAAGGCCTCTTGCTTTAACGTTTTCATGATGATGGTGCTCAACACAGGCTGTGGCAGGTGTTCCCTGCAGCAAAGGAAGGACATCCTGCACACTGTTTTTTTCAAGAAACAACAGCTCACCTCAGACACAGCTGCTCCAAGGGCACTCTCTGTATTTCTGGCAGCTGTTGTTTTACAAGCTGATGGTTGAAGTGGTGGCTGCTGAAGAGATGGAAGCAGACGCCCGAGGCCACACGTCCTGCCCGCCCTTTCCTTTGCAGAGCATTGGCCTTGGACACAAAGGTGTCCTCCAGACTTTCCATTCCTTTGCCTGGATCATATCTACAGGAGAGCAAGAGACAGGCTTGTACTCACAGAGCCACAGAATGGTTTGGGTTGGAAGGGACCTTAAAGAGACCCAATTCCAACTTCCCCCTGCCACATGCAGGGACAGTTTCCACCAGAGCAGGTTGCTCAGAGCCCTGTCCAACCTGGCCTTGAACCCTTCCAGGGATGGGGCAGCCACAGCTTCTCTGGGCAACCTGTGCCAGGGACTCACCACAGCAAAGAATTTCTTTCTAACAGCCAATCTAAACCTGCCCTGCTTCAGTCTGAAGCCATTTTACCCCTTGTTCTATCACCTGCCTTGTAAAAAGTGAGTATTCATGAGTGCCCAGAGAACAGGCTGGAGGCTGAGCAGGCAGATGCTGCCAACTTCTGTATGGATACAATTCCCACCCCTGCACTTGGATCTGAGTTTAGACTGGCTTTCTCCACCTTGTAGCAGCTTTCTACAGATCAAGTTTCCTTCCAGTGTTTCCCAGCTCTTTGGAAAGCTCAAGGCATAAAGCAGTCTCCCAGCTTACACAACCCAGAGGAAAGAATGCCAGTACCTTTTCTCTTTCATTTTTCCAGAGTCAATCACATAGACCACGTCATCGATGGTGACAGATGTCTCTGCAATGTTGGTAGAGATGATGATTTTGGTAACTCCTGCAGGAGGCCTGAGGAACACAGACTGCTGCTCTTCACTGGACAGTGAGGAATGAAGTGGATAAACCACACACCTGCAAGGACAACAGGACAAAATGTTCAGGGCATCTCCAGCCTCTTCCTTCTTGGGAACAATCTGCCTGCACATGCTTGTGCCTCACTAGATACTGTCCAGAGTTTTATTTCTCCTTGTAACAATCCAAGGCCAAATGGAACCACAGCTGAATGTAACTCAGCAAACATCCTGACAGAAATCAAGGGCTGAGATTTCAGCAGCCTGGATCATGCAGAGCACAAAATGGAAAGCACTCCTCACTAGGGTCTCAGAGAACTTCAACAACTGACCTTCCTGAGCTGAGGAGGAAAAACAAAAGGAGCAAACCAGTAAGACAGCAGAAAAGGAATTACCCTGACTGGAGTCAGCTCACACATTTAATAACCTTTATTTATCCCTGGATAAAGGCAGGCTTTGTGCAGGAAATGACTATTTATGGGTAAAGTCTGACAGTTTTGGAGTTTTTCTGCCTTACCTCTTGCTGTGCCTGTTATTAAAAAGAGCATTAGACTGAAGCTGCTCATAAAGCATCTTGATTTCTGCTAGGCCAGGCAAAAATATCAACACAGCACCTACATATGTAGATACAAAAAAATTTTAAAAAACACTCAACAGAAAGGACAGCACAATATTTTATTAATGAGCAATTATTGTACCAAAAAAAGCACACAGGCTGTAACAGTCCTTCACAAAAGACTTTCCGAAGTAGACAACTTTCTCACCTTCCCCCTCCCATGTATATCACAAGCTTTGTAACTAAACCAGAAATTTGTTTTTTCAAACATAGTAGCTACAGAAACTCTGCATGCAAATCATTAGCTTTGGGCTGTCTAAGAAGCTTCCAAGAATCTTCTTTCATTTATCCCCCAAGGACAATGAAATTACCTGGGGGGTATGAATGTCTGCCAGCAACTATCCATTCCAGCAAGGCTTCAATTAATTCCAGATTAACTTTGTCCAAGTCCATGACAGACATTGTTTTCAACACTGCCTTGCTAACCCCTGGGAAAAAAGAAATAAAACACACAGTAAATCCAGGTCTTGTAAAAAACATCTGTGGATGCATGGAACCAGTGTGGCTGCACAACCAGGCACAGCACAGTTTAAAGAGCACTGGGCTTAGACCTGAAGAAGGCAGATCCATGCTCTGCCTCAAGCAAAGCTGCTTCAGCAAGAACAGATACAGAGAGGAAAGTGGAACTAACAAGGCCTCTGAAAAGGGGTGGAAAGAGACAGCAGCTGAAAACTGCCCATTTTCAGACACTAAGAACTGGTTTCAGCCAAGAAGTTTGCTGTAGTTTAACAGAACAACTCTTTTATTTTTTTTTTAACTGGCAGGAAGTTTCTCATCTAGAACTTCACAAGTGCAGAACTCTGAATTATAGACAAGCATTCAGCTTACAGTAGTATGTGCTAATACCCCATTGTTCTCTGTGTGCCAATTTATGAAATTTAAGAAGGAGCTCACCTTTATATCGTGTAAGGAGCTGCTTCAGAGTTAATTTTTGGTCTGGGTCTGAATCTCTGACCACGGTGTCAGAGGTTTCCAGAAGGCCAGCACGTCTCAGGTCCTCCTCCACTTCTTCAAATGCAGTTCTTTTGTGTCTCCCATTCTGTTCTTGCTTCACCTTCCGCCTGTAGGGACTGCTGTCCTCTAAAACATACCTGGACAGCAGCAGAACATTTGGTGGTGTGGAAAGAAGCCTAACAGTTTCCTTCTAATAATTAACTACACAGATCAGAAACATTTTTTTTAAGTCTGAGAGGAACTTTGTATAAACAATAGATAATATGAATGTCAAGGTGCTTTAGTAGAGCTCCAAGAGTGCAGGTGATGGGGGAGATCTAAGAGGATTTACTTCTTAAATAATGTACAGAACTACTGCAGTCTCAAGGTCAAAAGTGCAACCTCAACCTCACCACCCAAATACATCTGAGAATAAATAAATTTCACACCTTGTCATTGCAATCACATCTTCCAGAAAAAACTGGTCCACAGGAAATGTTCGACCTGAAAGGGAATATGAGAATAAATCTATCTACACATGCCACAACAGCATGGAGAAAAGAGGAAAAAGACCAAAGGTTATTGTAATTTTATACAGGTTATTATGACATACACTGGCTTCACAGCTCTCATCTACACTGCACTCTTCAACACAATTTCTGATTAGGACAAACAGTGGGTGTCTTGCAAGCATGGATTGTTCAAGGCCAGGTTGGATGGGGCTTTGAGCAACCTGGTCTAGTGAGAGGTCCCTTCCATCCCAAACCAATCTAGGATTCTCTGGTAACATGCACAATGCACTCACACAGGCAGAGAAGGGCTGACACACTCATGGCAACACACCCATGTTCCTCTCCTGCTCCATGGCATAACTTGGCAATTTAAAAGGCACATTTGGCTAAATGTGTACACATCCAGCTGGATCCTCTCACAGATCCTTTTCTCACAAGGATACAGGAGAGTCTTCAGCTGTGGTGAAACTAACCCAGGGAACCATGTCATGCACACATGATATAATCCTTGTCTTCTGAGGAGGGAAATTCTACTGGTACACAGACAGCACCCAAAGGTCAACATTTCCAAGTCCTCTCTCTCCTAAATCTCATCAGTCTCTCCCTCTAAGTCCTCAGAATCGTATTTCTTGTATACATCCTCATCTTGAATTGAGAAACACTTTGCAAGAAGAAATAGTGAAAACAAATCTCTAAAACAACGAATGATAATAAAAATGCATGGTTTTCACCTGGTATGTTAATGATTGGACAGGAGTGGAAGTACTGAGAGAAAAGCTCAGCATTCAGGGTGGCACTCATCAGTATAATGCGCAGGTCTGGCCTCTGAGCCATTATATCCTTCAAAACCAGCAGCAGGAAGTCACTGAAGAAAACAAGCAAAAGAACATTTGAATGTCTTCAGTGTTAACTTTCAGAGTCTC
This sequence comes from Daphoenositta chrysoptera, assembly GCA_013397915.1. Lineage (NCBI taxonomy): Eukaryota > Metazoa > Chordata > Aves > Passeriformes > Daphoenositta > Daphoenositta chrysoptera. The sequence goes on along the minus strand of VZRO01005364.1, from coordinate 160,090 downwards.
TGTTTTTCTCCCCATCCTGTCCACCCTTCTCATGTTTTCCAACAGCACAGCAACACCATCACAGAAGCGTGAGCTTCTCAGAACGGCCTAGTGGAAGGCAATCTGCAAATCTGACTCTTTTCTGGTTGTCCCTTACTGGAGTGTCAGGATTATTTAGCAAAACCATTTAAACAACAAAAAGCTTTACAAATTACTTATATTAATGACAATGCAAGAACATTAGATGAGAAATTAAAGTAACAGATGAGTCCTTTTTGCTCCTCTTCTTCACTGGAAGAGTTACTCAAACTTACCCACTCTTCCCTGCTCACAGTATTTTTCCCTATACATTTACATCTTTTGTGGCATGACTGGAAGACGGGCCTGAAGTGCTTTTAAATGAGAAGGAAGAGGAATCCTTGAGAGACACAAGCCCTTTTAAGATGCTAAAATACCAGCTGAGCTGCAGAATAATGGGTAACAGACAAAGCCTCCTGGAAACCCACTGCACTGCAGTGTTTGACAAGGAAAACAAAACAAAGGATGCTTGCCACTTAATTTACAGGGATACTGACAAACATTATCCTTTGCCTGTGATCATCAGGTAAGTGGGGTAAAACTGCAGGAGGCTAGAGCAGGATAAGATGAGACTGTCTAGAACCAGTAAAACCTAGAGACTGGAAGGAAATGTGAGCACTTGTCCCTTGCTCTGCTGAAGCCTGCATCAGAAGAAAAAAAATCCCCAGCAGGCATGTGAAGAATTATGGTATTTGATAAAAGCTGAAACAAGGGAAGTGTAAGAAACAAACAGCTCTGGTTAAAAAGTTACTTAATGCTCCAGCCCCATCCAAAACCTCTTTGCAACACCGCTGCAATGTGAGGGCACACTGGAGGCACAGCAATTTATGAAAGATGTGCTTTCTCACAAGCTGCTGCAACACCATTTCCTACTGCCCCAAAGACAAGAACCTAAACCCAGACTCCTTCCACCATCCCATATTACTGCCACAGGATCAGTTACTTGCACCTTAGCCTGTACTAAGACTACATTTCTGACTCCATTCCTTCATTTTGCTTACAGGGTAAGAGATTATTTACCTTTCTTCTGTTCTTTCGTGAACTTCATCAACAATAACATGAGTGACTCCCTGTAAAGTCAGATCTCCTTCCAGCCTTCTCAGCAGCACACCAGTAGTGCAGTACAAGAGCCTGGTAGCTGAGGACTTGAAGGGTAAGACAAAGCATTCAGTTGACTCTGGGCAAATTAACACAGTGCAAAGAGAGTATGTGCTGCTGTAAAGCATTTGGTTTCAGCTCAGTGCCAGGTTTGACAGAGAGGGAACAAGCAAGCCCTGCTGGAGATGGGTTGTTGGATTTTAATTTCTTGACTGAAACTGAGAACAGGCAGAAAAGCAGCCAGTAGCCTTCCAAAGGACAGCTGGATGACTCAAATTCTCAAATCCCTTCACCTCACTCAACAGAAAGCAAACCCACAAGACACAGCACTGCACTCCCATTCTGCAAAGTGAACTGTGCAGCTTGAGATGAAATAAAATATAGAACATGGTTCATAGTATTTTATAAAACATAGATGATACAAACTTGCTTATCTCACTGCATGGCAGGTGTAGGGCAGGGATTCTGTACACTAGAGAAGCACGAAGCACATTTTAACAGGAGTAAATGAAAATCAGCAAGCAATGCATATGTACCTTTACACTTTCCAGACGGATCTGATATCCAACAGTGAGTCCAATCCTTTCTGTTCTTTCCTTGGCTACACGCTCAGCCACAGAAATGGCAGAGATCCTGCGAGGCTGAGTGCAGATGATGTTTGCAACTCTGCTTGGAGATCCTTGCAATGAAGCATCCAAGATAAACTGAGGAATCTGAGTGGTTTTCCCACATCTGCGCAACAAAATCAGGAATTAATTAAAAACCCCACAAATCCAACATCTTCCACCCACATAAACTGACTGCATTCCACTGGAAATTTGTTTCATTAGTGTGATCCTTCACAGTTCATAGACCTAGGACTGCTGTAACTGGTCACACTGGTCACCACCCCAATGTTCTGGGCATTACTTTCCAGAACATGGATCATAATTCACATTCTTCTGTGTATACTTTGATACATAAAGTCTATATGTGCAATCACACTCTTACCCTGTCATGCCACTCACAACAAGAACTTGGTGACTCTCAAGCAAATCCAGAATGTTTTCTCTCTCTTGCCATGCAGGGAGCTTCTGTCTTTCATACAGCATGGACTGGAAGTGCCTGGAAGACTGATGCACAAAAACAGCACAGCAGTAAGAACACCACTGGGATGGAATAGAACCATCTGAAACAGCAGCGTCTCTCTTGAATATTTATTTCTCTAAAGTAAGCAAGAAAAAAGATATTATGTTGTGCACATTGTACCTTTCTCTGCCGAAACTGTGCGCAGATTTTAACGTTTTCATTATACAGAGACTTTGCCTGCACATCATACTTTTTGGAAAGCTTCTTCTTCAAGTTCACATAACTCTCATTCTCCACAACAACTTGTTCAGGCTCTTCTTCCTCCTCCTCCTCTTCTGCCACCACCTCTTCTTCCTGAGGCTCTGACACTGCTGAGGCTTGAGACAGCACACAGTTAAATATTATTATTACTAAGGAACAGGCAATGCAGGAAAGAGAGACATGTTCCAGCAGCAATTCCAGCAAGGAACCTTGTTAGACTGGGCCTGAGGGTCTGCAGGGCTGTTTCTGCCATGCATTTAGTCCAACTCTACCAGCAAACCTGCCCCCACCTCACCAAACCAACCTCTTCTCCAGCCCTGTCCCCACCCCTGCCCATGCTCTGGGTGGCCACACAGTGAGCCAGGATGGTTAAGTGGTTTGCTTTCCTGAACGTTTCCCATGTGCCTCAGCTCACCTCTCCAATTCACCACACAACCATTTCTGTGCAGCAGAAAACTTTGATGGTAGCACCAGCTTGTATGTTAGTGCAGTTTTAATTAATTAACTGTTAAGTCACTGTCAAGTACTTTTAAACCAAAGCTGAAACTGGACCAGGTACTTCGGTGCCTCTGCCTGCCAACTGAAGCAGGATTTGCTCAGACTGTTGAAGGGCAAAGCTTTACCTTTTTTTAAAAAAATAGTAATTCTGATTACAAGTTAGTTTTGCTGAAATAGGCTTAGTAAATAACTCCAACTGGAACCAATTAAAAGTTAATGATTAGCTGAAGAATCAAGTCTGAAATGAACTTCCAGGATGTGTTGATTGTCTGTCTTGCTATATTTGTTTAGCTGTGCTTAGAACAAGAAACAGAAGAAATTGAGTAATAGAGCTAAAGAAATAAAGACAATGACTATTTGAAAAACTCATTTCGAGTAATGAAAGGGGGAACTAGAGCTTCCTCAGAGGCAATATGTATTGTCAAAAACCAAAAGGCAGAAAGGTCAGAATGAGGAAGAGAAGTTTTACTTCATCACATGCTACCCCCTACCCTAAAATAAGACCACCGACTCAATTCAGAGAACAAACCACACATGCTTAATGACTTTTCAACTAATTACCATACAAAGCGGGAAATGGGAGGTGTCAATGTTATCCATATGCATTTCTGTTTTGAATATTTAAGACTTTTGTAAATAAATAGGCTCTGTATTGTTTTCCAAGCAGGCACTATGATTGGAATTGGGCAGTGTCCTGGCCAGTCCAAATAAATGTACCCTTTCTAACTTTGTTAGAGAGTCCTTGTCCATTTCGAATTGGATATTGATATCAGATCTATATCCGTATTTTGGTAAATCACTGTCAGACAGCTCTTGACAGTTTAAAGGCTACATTTATCTAAATAAGGTATTTTACAGCATAAGGAATATTTTATAACTAAAGAAAACTATCTGGAATCTCAGTTTCTGGAACAAAGCTGTCCTTCTGCAGAGGTGTTAAAAAAATGGAATACTTTGCCTTACTGCAGCAAAAATGCAGTTTGTCACTATTTAAGTGCTCTACAGCTTGATGCAGTTGTTTTTGAAAAAAACTTGCCTTAGATAAAAGTAGTTTTGGAACTGGGAAGTCACCCTGCCACAAGTGACACAGCCTGAACTCTCCCCCTGTGAAATCAACCTGGTTGCACCAGCATAAATAAAAAGGGATGATACCTTGAACAACATTCTATAACCACTTGCCACATTTGCTTAGCCTTAAAACCACCTTTGTAAGTTAATTTGGAAGAGCTGCTGGTAATTTTAAGTAATCTAAAAAAAGAGATTTCTGAATTGATGAGTAGCAGATGCAGCAAAGCTTGCGAACAACCTTCCCTGTTCCCTTCCAAGCACACTCTGATCCATTTGGGTGAGCTCACATCTCTCAGTGCTTTCCATGGATTGTGTGGCAGTGGGCATTACTCACTCTGCCAAACCAAACTCTGTGCTCCTTGAGCTCAGTTCTGGCCAGCACAAAACCTCTCTGCTGCAGCTTGATTACAGAAGGAACTTCCTGAAGCACAGACAGATCATGGATCGGGCTCACCACATGACTTTAATCTCCAGAAATAGATTTGGAACAGATGGCTGAACTGGGGACTCTGCCTTGTCTCTCTCTTTTTTTTCTTTTAAATCTTTCTGACTGTTCTTAGCCCAGAAACCATAAAGGAGATTTGGTGTACCTTCGGGTTGTTGATTTGAAGCAGAGGCACTCTCTGTCTTTGGCTTTACAGGAGGTGCTGCCAGCAGGGACACAGGAGGAGCACTGAACTTGTGCTCAGTATTGCTCAGTAACTCACTGATCTCCTGTTCATCTTCTAAGCAAGTCACCAGGGTGTACACCACGGGCTCATGAGACTCTGCAGCCACCAAGGCCTTTCCAAAGAGGAATTCAGCAATGTGCAGACGACAGGCAAGAGGCAGATTCTCATCAGTGGTGTAAAAGGCCACAAGAGGTGCCTGAAGAGGATACTTGTTTTCATCAGGAAACCTTACTTCAAGTTCATATATGGGACCATCTCTATGTCTGAGATGAGCATCATCTACAGAGTTCTTGGATGTGTTTAGTGGATGGTCTGGAGGGAATTCATGTCTAAATCTGCATTTTGAACCAAACCTGCAGCCTCCTTGGAGGTAAAATTTACATATTTCCTTTGAAGTCTGTTTTGCTGTGTCCCTTGTACCTTTTTGTTTAGATTTGCTGAGCCTCTGTGCTAGGTAGTCCAATTCCAAACTAAAAGTCCAAACACGATTTTTAATCCTTTCTACAAATTTTTCTCCATAAATTGACCGGAGGGCAAAAGCTTCTTCTTGTCTCTGCTCTAAACATTCCTCTGGACTGGCTTCAGCAGCTGCTGCAGAAACGTGCATCTTCTCTCCATACCTTTCAGAGAAGCACTGCAACAGCAAATACTCCAATGATGCCCCAATATTACCATTGCAGGATCTCAGCACTGCCCTACAACGCTCACAGTCAAAACCATACCTGCACCAAAACAGAGAAAACAGAGCAACAAGTGAGTGAGAGGCTCATATGAAGCAAAATAACCACAGATCTGCTTGATTAGGCTCACAGTGGGGAAGTGTGTATGGCACTGCCTCACACCTCAGAATGTAGCATGTTACAGGGTTAGATTGCCCCACTCAACTGTAGAAATTAAACTCTTCAGAAAAAGCTGTTGCATATAAAATGCTCCCAAACAAAGCAAAAGTATTGAATAAATATTCTAAATATTTAAATTAATATTAAATAAATTTTAATAATTAAATATTAATATTAAATAAATATTCTAAATATATTAATTGAATAAATATAAATATAAACATCTGAGAAAAATGGATGAAGAACACTTACAAGGTTTTGAAACATTACCTACTTGGGAGAAACATACATATAGCATCAATGCTCCCTGAGGTTTCCTAATATCTCTTTCACTGTGTAAGAGAAAGAATGGAAAACCTCACTGGAAAAGACTGGAAGGATTTATTTTCATAAAGTCATTGTTTTAAATTCACCTAGCTGAGGAATTAATTTGTAGGAGATACCAATTCATCAGTTCTGAACACAGAACCTGCCCAGGGTCAAGAGGAAGTCCAGGCCCTGAGGGCTTACAGAGTATTGAGACCAGTGGTCTACCTCTTTAGGACACAAATTATTCACTAAAAAGCATCACCTGGAGAGTTTGTGCACAGCAAATGAAGACACTTCACTGTCTACAATTCTGTGCTCAGCTGGCTCAGCAGGCAACCTTGGCATTACATCAGAAGATTCCTGTTCTGTTGACCAGCACTGTTCATCATCGAGGTAATCAGGCTCGTCATCATCTTCTCCAGCTACACTGATAAAAAGAGTTACCAAGTTAAAATGAAACAAAATTAAACTGTTGAGTAGCCATAAAATTCTGCCTTCTGCATTTTAAATCCTTCATTTAAATGGAAGATTTGGCTACCCCCTTCCCAGAGTTAATATGAGTAGAAGAACAAAGCAGAGTCAAAACCATAGGATTTGAGATATAATTAAAGTTAAGGGAAAAAGTACTGTTTCCATTTCTAACAGTATGCCTGCTAAAGCATGCTCATCTAGAAGAGCTGGAATAGTGCCTCCATTTAAACTAACTCTGATTCAGGAGCCAGCTCCTGCCCTTGCAGCTCTTGAAGAAGTTCTTTCACTCTTCTCTGATTCTCTGATGTCATGTGTATGGTCTGCAGAGGCATTCTTGCTTCAGGTCTCTGTTTCGTTTGTCCTCCTCTTCTTTCAGGGGCACTTGATCTAAAAATGAAAATAGGATATAACCATGAGTAATAACTCATTTGCCTGGCTCAAATGATCTTGATTGAATTGGGATGTTAGGGCCCAAACTTGTAATTCAAAACAGGAAAATCAAAATAAGAGAAATCCATCAACTATGCATTATTCAGCTGGATTTACTCTTACGTGACCACAATTTGTGTGTCTTTATTTGCACACACTATGCATATATGTATTGTATCCTATGTCAAGTCCAAAATTATTTACTAAACACTTTGCTAGGTAAAGCTGTTCTTAGACCACAATACAACCACGTATTTCTAAGCTAGATGGGACAGAACACACACAGGATACTAAACTAATTCTAAACTGCTCATTTTCCATGGCCCAGCTTCTGTTTTGTAATACACAAAAAATTATTATCCTGTGTTTATCAGTGTGTTCTGACCAAAAGTGTCCTGAAATTGCTTTATGAGCAAGGAAGAAAATCAGAGGTTCTAATCTTTAAAAAATAAAACACTTTCCTAGGCGTAAAATTCACAAAACATTAATCAAAAAAGATATGTAAAAACTGTTTCATACTGAAACACCTTCATCACCCTTTCACTCTTCTCTATATTCAAACATGTCCAAACACCAGCCCCAAATGTCTAAGTATGCCAACATCCAAAAGAGTATCCCAAATGCCCCAGAGTATCCCAAATATCTTTACGCCAATCCCCCCCACATTAACAGAAATACCTGGATTCTAGCCTTGGTTCCTCAAAGAGACAAAAATCATCTCCATCATCCCAAATTTTGGTTGAACATTTCCTATTTCCACCAAGTTGAGGCTTGTTTGAATGGCCACTGCTGCCTCCTCGTTTTCCGCTGCCTCCTCTCCCTCTTCCTCCTCCTCTGTTGGGCTTTCCTCTTTTCCTCCCTAACCAACTCATGTTCTCCTGCTGAAGAAGGAGAAAAAATAGCCTTTAGTTGTGAAGGTGATTAAGCACATTGTGTATGTCTGAGCACACATTATTTGTTTTTCTATGTGACAAGAGAAGACACCCTCTCAAACCACTGTGGATTATCTGCATGTTGGTGTGCCTGTAAGCACCTGGAGCAAAGAACATTCTTCTAGAAAATTGTTTAGTAAGTTCTGTGGCTTGAGAAAATAAAAGTAATATTCCTGAGCCAAAAGCTGCAAGTTTGACAAAACTCTGGCAAAAGCATGAGCCTACCAGTGATGCCTTTTCCTGGTCTTAAAAATTAAGAGCCAGACACGGCAAAGGGATAAAGGGATTTTACCTCTGTGTTTAATAAGGTTCCTTATGCTGCACCACTTTACCAAGGTGGAATGCACCGCAATGCACACAAGATAGATTGCATATACAATTTTACAGACCTTGCAAATTAGCATATCTACAAAGATACCCCAATGAGAGGCTTGAATGAATAGCAGGATATCCCCCCATCCTGAGGAATTCCCCCCTGGATGGGCCTAATCTTAGTTTACAGGATGTGTTCTAGAGAGGACCTTGGTTTCTCAGGATAGCGTAGGGTTTTCTGGCCTCCAACTGCAAGGCCTCCAGGATGTTTGGTCTTCTGGCTTAACAGAATACTAGGACTATGCTAAATTATCAGATTTTAAGGAATTACAAGTATGCATGCTAAGAGCACTGAGGATACATAAAAGGTATATAAAAGAAAAGGCAAAAAATCACCATGGCATCACCAGCAGTGCTACCTAACCTGGGAGCCCCAGTCCTGCCACTCTGATGGAATTTTCTTGGACACGGAAGCCCACAGGACAAATCTTCAAGGGAAATTTCACAGAAGAAAGCAGCTTCTGCCCCGTCACTTTTTAATTCAGCAGCTTGCAGGGCTGAGAGGAAAAGGTGGAAGTGGAGCTGCCCAGGCTGCTGAGCGCTCCGTGGAGCCTGGTGAGGGGAGTGACTGGACTTGTGTTGGGAAACAGAAGGCCTCCTCCTCCTCCCCTTCTCACAGCAGCATCTTTCCCAAAGCTGACAGAAGCCCATTAGGACTGAGCAGCTGTCAGGGAACAGAACGGCCCAACACCAACACATCCTCCGGCCGCAGCTCCTGCTGACGGGAAGCTCTCGCAGGGACAGACGAGCAGCTGCGGGCAGTCCGGCAGGAGCTTGTTCCCTGGATCTTTGCACTGGCACTTCCACAGCCGTGCACACGGAACAGCCCAAACCAGGGCTTGGAAAGAAATCCCCCTTTGTGTGGCCGCTGTCCCCACCGGAGCTCCGCCGGGGCGGGACAGGAGCTCGGAGCCGAGCTGACCCCGCTCGGGGCGGTCTGGCAGAGGTGAGGGAGGGAGGAGGGCGAGCACGGCAGGCGCCGTCTGTCACACGGGGCTCTGTCTCCTTCCCTCAGCCCAGAGCAGAGCCCCGGGCACGCAGCAGCTCCGCCGGCTTCTCCCGCACTTCCCCACGGCACCCTCCCCTCACACCTTCCGCGGGTGCTGGGACCCTCAGTCCTCTTCCTGCCCCGCCTTCCCGGACCCCGGCCCTGCCCGCCCGCCTCCCCTCAGCGCCCCGGCAGAGCCCCCGCGCACCCCGCTCCTCTCCGCGGAGCCCTGACGCCCTCCGAGGGCTCCACCACCCTTCTCCCCAGCGCTCCCACCTCTCTGCCCGCTATCTCCCGGACTCCCCGACCCGGATCCGCGGCGTTTCCCTTCCGGGCCACGGCGCCTCCGCCCGCCCCGCCCCGCCCCGGCCCGCTCCCCTCACACAGCGGCCTGCGCTGGGAATCGCGTGTGGCTGCGAGCGGCTGTGCCTTTTAATATCTGTGTGTGTGTGGCTGGAACAGTGATACCGGCTCTTTGTTTCTCAACAGGCATGCTGGTTCTGAAACCATCTCTCGTATTCCCAAGTAAAGGCAATGACGATGGTTGTGATGCCCGAAAGATAGGCTGGACATAAATCCCCACAGACCGATGTCTATAGAGCAGGTATTTGTTTATTGCAGCGCTGGTCATGAGGAGGATTTTTCCACCTAGCTGACCCACCTTTGTCCAGTGTTGTGATATATTTATACAGTGAATTATGCTTATTATTGCCATGTCATTACAACAATATCACATACGCACCGGAACTAATTTGCATAGTACGATCTCATGGTTATTAGGTAATTTCTTCTCACTGTGCCTGGGCTCCCTTAATTCGGGGGTCTTCAGGGGTCTTTGATGAAGGCTTCTAAAGTCTTCTTCGCACTTGAACTTTTCAGCTTTGTCTTTGGAGCACGTGTAGTTACGGTGCTCCTTGGTCTCTCTGCTCTTAACCGGTCTAAATTCTTTGTTTTGTGGCTAATTGGCTCTGCATTTGCCAACTTCTCATTAGTACTACACTTACCTATCTCTGAAACTACACACCTGGTGAATCTTTTTCTCTCTTTTTATCTATTCAGCATTTAAGCAACTAGTTAACCATAT